>JARYHS010011408.1:304223550-304397525 GCA_031002005.1 Vandiemenella viatica
CTTCACCCCGGCAATCGTTCGGCAGGAGACGGTGTGCTCACCAAGCGAGATGCTGTCGGTGCCGGCGTTGAATAACTCGGACACTATGTCCAATTCCTGGATCAGGACGTTCCATTCGTAGTATGTTAAAACAATTTTATTGTGTCCCACTTTTTCCAGAACAACAACAGGTTCAAACTCGTGTTTGGACGATAACCCTATCGTCAAACGTTTCGTATCACCAGCGTTGAGTTGGTAGACAGAGGAGAACAACATCACTAGACGAGGCATGGCTGCAAACTGACGCCGGGTGGGGCTGCAGCACACGTGCGCGGCGGCCAGCTGCAAGGGGAGCGATAATTAATGGCTTCCGGGTGTGGCGCAGCTGTGCGCGGCGGCCGGCTGCAAGGGGAAGCGATAATTAATGGCCTTGTTGACAGGTGTTGACATGACTAATGGC
Source organism: Vandiemenella viatica (assembly GCA_031002005.1). Classification (NCBI taxonomy): domain Eukaryota; kingdom Metazoa; phylum Arthropoda; class Insecta; order Orthoptera; family Morabidae; genus Vandiemenella; species Vandiemenella viatica. The sequence continues at coordinate 304,223,990 of JARYHS010011408.1, forward strand.
TTCCGCCTGCGCGACTGGCGAACACCTGCGCGACGTGGGGGGTCTAGCGGCACGTGCGCGGCGGGGGGGAGGAGGGGGAAAATCCAAGATGGCGCCGCACACAGGTATTGACACTACTGGGAAACCACGGAAAACCCAAATCTGGATGCCCGGACGGGGATTCGAACCGCCGTCCTCCCGAATGCGAGGCCAGAACGCTATCCGTTACACCACCACGCTCGGTAAGAAATTCAAGAGGAAAGAATGACCCAATTGTGATTACAAGTTCTGCGCATGACTGAGGCGGCGCCTGCACCAGGAAGACAGCAGACTCGAGTTATTACAGTGCCTCTGCAATCCAGAGGAACCTTCTCCAGGGCTCATGGAACAGCCTGATGTGGAAGTAGGTGGCTCCAAGGACAAACCGGAGAAGAACGAGTCCACTACCTGCAACGTGAAGCTGGCTGATGACACTTTGTGGTCAGCAGTCACCCCGCTGCACCAGCAGAGACAGCCGGCGGCCTGGGTGTCGGCAAAGACCTTCGTGTATAGACAGTTTATTGATTAGGAAAATACATAGACACTTGCTGATTTTGGTGTGAATTAGTATACATGGTAGATTTAGTAAAATAATTAGTAGATTAATTATTAGAATACTTTAGATCTGTTAAATCCTCTAGAATAATTATCCAGATCTATTAAAAAAGGTAAATTGTGTTAAAAATAAAAACTTTAGAAACTGAGGGCCTACTTTAGTAGGCTATGTAAAATCAGGAAATAAAAAATGCCACTGGCCTTGAGGCTGCCTGCACGGGCTCCAGCGCTCATGCCTTCACAGTGGCCAATTACACTTTGTCCCACTATCTCTGCTGAAGTGGTGGATAGCGAGTTATATTGAAGAGTCAATTCTGCGGCGGGGGTTGCTGCTGGGTGGTTAGTTTTTTGAGTGCCACACGCCTACGGCAACAGATGGAACGCTAGCTTCTCAGTGTGCCCCGTCTCCCCTCTTCCCTGTCTTTGTCAGAAATCACCCTCTTTATGTACAAGAGTATTTGAAAAAGTGTTATGTTGCATAGGATAGTGTTAAATAGTGGCCACAAAATACTGGTCTGAATGGGTTTTTTGTATCCACTACACCATAATATTCCAGTCGACTTCCTTTCAAATAAGATTTCAAGAAAGGGCAGGCAGCCATTTTTTCCATTGTGTGAAATAAGTTGACGTCACCACATTTGAAAAGGACCACAATAGCTGGTTCAAGTTGGCTATATGTGACATTTTGAGGAAAAACCCTTGATGATCCTATATAGCTTTTTTCCTAAATACTGATGACACATTTGACTTGTGGCTCACTGTCTTGTGTCTTGTTGGAACATTTCAAAGGAACTGATCCCACATGAAGGAAGATTTTGGACTGAAAATAAATCAAAGCACATCAAAAGTGATAAATTGTAGCGGAATGATACCAATACTAGTAGATTAAATATAAAAAATAATTGTTTAAAAAAACATAAAAACCGCCTTCAAAAAAAAAAAAAAAAAAAAAAAAAAAAAAAAAAAAAAAAAAAAAAAAAAAAAACACTAAAAATTTTAAAATTACCTTATACCTTGCTTAGGATAAAGTAAATCTAAATAGACAATATTTTACATTACTGTCATTGATATTTTTACATTAATTAGTTATTTTTGGAGTCGGTGCCAGCTGTCAAATCGCAAAGATCGAATTACTGAACTTTTGGTGTTAGACGTGAAACGAACAAAAATTCCCAATATTTTACAGCATGTCGTGAGGCAGATAGTGTTATTGCGGGAAACAGATTAGGGAAACAAAAGCATTTTAATCTGTGGCTCGGCCTTATTGGTCATCAAGACATATCTCTCCTGCTACAGTGTCACTTGGTAGGCTGCATCATGCAGTAAATGATTTACAGTTAGTATAATATCGGCGTATCATCTGTATGTTTCAGTTTTGTTGAAACATTTTTCTAGCATTAATTGTAGGTAAGCAGTAACACGATTTTTTATGTATTATTGTTATTTATCATTGTTTTTATCTTTTTGTTTTTCTTGCTTTCGCTGGCACCGACTAAACATAACTAATTAATGTAAAAATATCAATGACAGTAATGTAAAATATTGTCCATTTTGATTTACTTTTTCCTAAGCAAGGTATATAGTTATTTTAAAATTTGTAGTGTTTTTTTTTTAAGGCGGTTTTTATGTTTTTTTAAACAATTATTTTATTTTTAAATTTTTAGTGATATTATAGTTTGTTTTGTATTTTAAATATTCCATTTTGCGAACTTCCTGGTAGCTCAGAGATTAAAGTGCTTGCTTTCAAAGAAGTATTCTGTCTTTATATAACACAACAACTTCCAGAATGGGGTGAATTGGGTGTTGTGATAAGGAATGTCAGTTTACATTTTTGTCCATGCTATGTTTCGATCGTATCATAACATCTGTTAAAGCTGCTGGTCGATAACCGAAACATGTAACATCTGGGCATTAATACATCCCACATCTGTCTCTGGAATATATCTGTCTGCTCCGGCATCACACAGAAAATATAGATTTTTAATTGGTTTTCACAACGTGAAAGCTTGGGATCAAAGTTGAAATCTGAAGTAAATGTTGAGACATTATGACACATTTATTTTATAAATACTATGCCATGACTTAAAATAGCTTAAATGATTTTGACGGGATTTAAAGCTGTTGATTTTTGTAAAGAACATTGGAAATTAAAAGGGGTGAGGGTAAAGGGGAAGTGTGATTGGGCTTATGTATGCCAAATGTAGACTACCTTTTCTGATTGATTTAAAGTATACGTGTGTAAATTTCTATTGATATCAGATAAAACTTTAGGTATGTATAAAAAACAATTAAGGGGTGTGGAGATGAAGAGTAGTTTGGTTTTTGTAAAGCTAGTGTGGGCAGTATTTTTCTCTTTGTTTTAAAGTATACATGTGCCGTGTTCAATGAAAATCTGATAAAACTGTAGGTATCTATAAAGAATATTGGAAATTAGGAGGGGTGGGGGTAGAAGAGAAGAGGGGTTGAGCGTCTGCAACCTAATTTAAACACAATTGTTCTGTATGTTTTGAAGTATATGTGTGCAAATTTCCTTCAGAATCGGATAGAAATTGTAGAATAAAGGATGGAAAGGAAGGCTTGAAGTTTGGACTCTCGAAACCAAATGTAGACAGTATTTTTCTGTTTGTTTTGCAGTATACATGTGTATACTTCCTTCAAAATCAGAAAGAAATGGTAGCTTTGTATAAAGAACATTGGCAGTAATTAAAGGGGTAGAAAGGGGGATAGGGTTTGCGTTTTTGTGAAAGTTATGTGGACAGTATTTTTCTGTTTCTATTTGTATACACATGCAAAGTTCCACCGAATCGGATTAAAATGTGGTTCTGTACAAATATTAAGGGAAGCGGAGCCAGGATAGTTTTTTCTGATTTTTTGGTCAGAAATCCTATTCATAAAAAATTCCATACATATGCGCCAACTTTCATAAAAATTGGTCAAATGGTGTCGACTGTAGCTTTCTAATAAGAAATTGACAAAAACCAAGGGGGTGGAAACGGCGAGAGGGGTTCAGTTTTTGCAAACCTAGAGTTGGCATTATTTTTCTCTTTGTTTTATAGTAAAAATTTGCCAAGTTCTGTCTAAACCGGATAAAAACTGTGGTTGTGTATAAAAATTAAGCGGTTTAATGGGGAGAGGGGGTGGTTTTTAGATCTTTTGGTCAGACACCTTTTTCGTGAAAAAATACATACAAGCACCAACTTTCATGGTAATCGGTCAAACGAGATCACAACTGTAGCTTTTGATAAAGAACATTGACAAAAGTTAATGGGGTTGAAGGAGGGAAAGGGGTTGAGCATTAGGGTGTCCCGTAGATGTATGATAAAAAACAAATTTCAAACTACATTATCACAAGAGGTATCAAAATTTGCGTAATTTAACACAGATTACGAAAAAGGTAAAAAAAACTAGAAATGCATGTCATCTTGAGTGCTCTACCACTCTTTGAAGTTTTGCAGATTTTATATTTTGCAGATTTTATATTTTGCAGACATAAACCGTATGCATAAAATAATACAAAAATCAAGTTTAAATGGTATTTTATTATTGAAATTAATGAAACAAAACACAAGAAAACAAAATAAATAAAGTAGACCTCGTAATTAATGACAAAAACGTAGAATTTAAACTTATTTTTATGTCCAAAATTTGGCATTTCTGCTCGAGATTGCAACCTGGTTCTAATAAAATCATCTCTTGAAGTAGCGTCAGCTACACTTTGTGAGGCCTCTGTCACCAGTTTCACACATCTTTCCACCGATTGGGTAGGAAACTCAGCAGTTTCCAAGCTCTTATCTTTTGCCACGATTTGAAGGTCCTCATTAGAAATATTTCTAAGAACTATCGGTGCCTGTAACCTGACACTCGTGCCACACAATAATTGCGGTGTAATCTTTAGCAGAGAAGTTAATTTTTGGTGTTTTAAATACCGTGTGTTTAATGATACTTTCAGCTTCTCTCGCTTTTATTATTCTTCGCAATGCCAGATCCCGAATGTGGTCTCTATCATCAAACAACATATTGACAAGTAGGTTTTCTGGGTGTGCAAAAAAGCATTTATTTGGATCACAGAATCCACAACAGATCTAAGATTTTCGGGTTAAAATCTAGAGTACATAATCAATTGAAAAAGATGTTTGGCTTCGTCTTTAAAAGACATCTTTTGCTTGATTAAGAACCAAATCGGAGCGCATACTTTAATCACGTAGTTGAGTAACATTTTCATATTTCAAATGACTTTTTTGCTGCCCTTATTGACTCTTCAATTCGTCTATGCTGCTATTTCATTAATCTAGCCATTTCTTTCTTATCAATACTGCTTATAACCATTTTCCTGTCATTTCTTTGATCCAACAAAAAACTTCTCTCATTGATGGGAACTTTCTTAGGTTTCAAACACGAACAAGATTCAAATGAAGTGCATTTACAATCAGCAACATCAAAAAGTTTCTCAAATGACTCTAAAAAATACTTCTGTTTGTTTTCAAAACTATAATTTCATTTGCTTTTGGGGTATCTTTTCAAATTTAAGTATGTTCGAAATAGGATTTAGGTAATTGAATAACTCTTTCCTTAGTTAAGATTGGAATCGAAGCGTTGGTCCAAATATGGTGATCTTTTAAGAAAAAAAATGCATATATATACCTGAATTTGATGGATACTTTTTCCATTATGGTTCAATTTCAGGTCGTTCTTGACAAATAAATTTAATGACGTCACTTATAGTTGGTAGTTGCCGATCGTCACGTTCTTTGTATGGTCCCAATATAGCACAAGTAGTCTCACTATGCCTCGAACTCATTCTTTAAAAATCACAAAATCCACTTGTAACACTCTAACGATCGCAACTGTATGTAAAACTATAAAACTGTGTTACTTTTAATGCTATAAAGCATTAAAATTACTTTGGCTATGAAGAAAACACTCGCGAGTCAAGTCAACAATATCCTCGATACAAATTGAAACTTGACGGTATTTGCAGGTTGAAACCTAACAAATTCAAAGTTGCCGGTAACGTGTCATTGCATGCAAATCGAAACGTCGTGTATGTATTACACCTAAATAGAATAATAAAGTAAATATTTTTTTATATATTTAGTAGAGGAGCAGAAATTAAGGATAGTGAAATCTTATATATATATATAAAAATAGACGTGTTTTTTCCTATATTTCACTTTTCAGCCACCACTACCTAGCACAGATCACTGATGTTTGTGGGTGGAAGTAGCATGGAGTTTCCTGTCGTGCACAACGTTGGACGAATGCCGATAGCTGTGGGGATGTGGGAGATATAATGATTAAAGTTGGTCAGTGCAGGGCGTTTTCATATTTCGACAAAAATTCGTATCTCCGTATACTTCTCTTTCCTGCCACAACTACATAACATAGACTTTTGGTGTTTGTGTGTGGTAGTAGAATCGTCTTTCCTGTCGTGCACAATGGTTGTTAGATGTCGGTAGCTATGGGGATGTGGGAGATATGGGGGTTGAAAGTGGTCGATCTGTGGCAGTTTCATACTTCTGCCAAAGACAAAAGTGTCATGGTGTATCACTTTTCAGCGAAAACTACAGTTCACAGATGACTGGCGTTTGTGTGTAGTAGTAGCACAGAGTCACCTTTCGATCACAACAGCGGCCGAATTTCAGAAACTGTGGTACTGTGGTAGATATGGTGGTTGTAAGTGGCGGACCAAGGATATTTTCGTATTTCGACTGTCTCCGCATGTCACTTTTCTGCCACAACTACATAGCATAGAGCATTGGTGTTTGTGTTTGGTAGCAGAATCGTATCTCATGTAGTGCACTATGGTTGTTAGATGTCGGTAACTATGGGGGTGTGGGAGAAATGGGGGTTGAAAGTGGTCGACCTGTGGCAGTTTTATACTTCTGCCAAAGACAAAAGTGTCATGGTGTATCACTTTTCAGCGAAAACTATAGATCACAGATAACTGGCGTTTGTGTGTAGTAGTAGCACAGAGTCACCTTTCGATCACAACAGCGGCCGAATTTCAGAAAGTGTGGTACTGTGGTAGATATGGTGGTTGTAAGTGGCCGACCAAGGATATTTTTGTATTTCGACTGTCTCCGCATATGTCACTTTTCTGCAACAACTACATAGCATAGAGCATTGGTGTTTGTTAGTAGAATCGTATCTCATGTAGTGCACTATGGTTGTTAGATATCGGTAACTATGGGGGTGTGGGAGAAATGGGGGTTGAAAGTGGTCGACCTGTGGCAGTTTTATACTTCTGCCAAAGACAAAAGTGTCATGGTGTATCACTTTTCAGCGAAAACTATAGATCACAGATAACTGGCGTTTGTGTGTAGTAGTAGCAGCACAGAGTCACCTTTCGATCACAACAGCGGCCGAATTTCAGAAAGTGTGGTACTGTGGTAGATATGGTGGTTGTAAGTGGCCGACCAAGGATATTTTCGTATTTCGACTGTCTCCGCATATGTCACTTTTCTGCCACAACTAAATAGCATAGAGCATTGGTGTTTGTGTTTGGTAATAGAATCGTATCTCATGTAGTGCATTATGGTTGTTAGATGTCGGTAGCTAAGGGGGTGTGGGAGATATGGGGGTTGAAAGTGATCGACCTGTGGCAATTTCATACTTCTGCCAAAGACAAAAGTGTCATGGTGTATCACTTTTCAGCGAAAACTATAGATCACAGATAACTGGCGTTTGTGTGTAGTAGTAGCACAGAGTCACCTTTCGATCACAACAGCGGCCGAATTTCAGAAAGTGTGGTACTGTGGTAGATATGGTGGTTGTAAGTGGCCGACCAAGGATATTTTTGTATTTCGACTGTCTCCGCATATGTCACTTTTCTGCAACAACTACATAGCATAGAGCATTGGTGTTTGTGTTTGGTAGTAGAATCGTATCTCATGTAGTGCACTATGGTTGTTAGATGTCGGTAACTATGGGGGTGTGGGAGAAATGGGGGTTGAAAGTGGTCGACCTGTGGCAGTTTTATACTTCTGCCAAAGACAAAAGTGTCATGGTGTATCACTTTTCAGCGAAAACTATAGATCACAGATAACTGGCGTTTGTGTGTAGTAGTAGCACAGAGTCACCTTTCGATCACAACAGCGGCCGAATTTCAGAAAGTGTGGTACTGTGGTAGATATGGTGGTTGTAAGTGGCCGACCAAGGATATTTTCGTATTTCGACGAAAGGCATGTGTCTCCGCAGATTTCACTTTTCTACCACGACTACATAGCATAGAGCATTGGTGTTTATGTGTGGTAGTAGAATCGTGTCGGTGGTCGTGCACTATGGTTGTTAGATGTCTGTAGCTATGGGGGTGTGGAAGATATGGGGTATGAAATTGGTCGACCTGCGGCAATTTCATATTTCTGCCAAAGACGCATGTGTCACGGTGTATCACTTTTAAGTGAAAACTATCAATCGCAGATCACTGGCGTTTGTGTGTGGTAGTAACACAGAGCCTCCCATCGATCACAACGTTGGCCGAAATTCGGTAACTGTGGGAGTGTGTGAGATATGGTGTTTGAAATTAGTCGATCATGAATATTTTCGTGTTTTATCCAGAGACTTGTGTGTATCCGTAAATTTTACCTTGCTGTCGGAACTACATAGTGCAGAAGACTGGTACTTGTGTGTGGTAATAGTATCGAGTCTCCCATCGTGCACTAGGGTGGTTAGATGTCTATAGCTGTCAATATGAAATCTTTACAATCACGAACGAAGTCGTGGGTACCAGCTAGTACCACCATAAAAACATCAATTTTTCAAAATTTTGAAGATCGGTAGAACCCTAAAGACACAGTTTTATTTTATTTTCAAAATCATTTTGGTAATGTACGACCAATTAAGCTAATTTTAAGAGGTCTTGCGTAACGGAAAACATAAAAAAATATTTTCTGGACACCCTATTGAGCATTGGCAAACCAAATATTGACAGGATTTTTCTCTTTGTTTTAAAGTATACATAGGCAAAGTTCAATAAAAATCAGATAAGGAATGTAGATTTCTATAAAATTAAGGGGTGTAAAGGGAGACATGGGGTGGTTTATTTATTTATTTATTAATTATTTTTTATTTTTTTGTCAGAAACATTCTCCATGAAAAATTACATGTATATACCAACTTTAATGGAGATCAGTTAAATGGTGTTGACTGTAGCTTTGAATAAAGAAAATTTGCAAAAATTAAGGGGGTGGATAGGGGGAGAGGGTTTCAGTTTTTTTAAACCAAAAGTTGACAGTATTTTTCTGTTTATTTTTGACTATATACATCCAAAGTTTCATCGAGATCGAATAAAAAATGTGGATTTGTATAAAAATTAAGGGGTGAGTGGGGGTAGAAGGGGTGGTTTCTCAATTAAATTCATATGGGACCACTTTGGAGGTATACCCTAGCCACTAAAAAAATTTCATTGAAATCGGTTCAAAATTGGCGAAGATATCGCTGAACATACATACAAAAAAATACAGACGAATTGAGAACCTCCTTTTTTTGAAGTCGGTTAAAAATAGGATCAGATTCAATAGGAGAAGCAGTCAATTCTGCTACTTGGGAAGCAAAATTGCAATCAATGGCCGAAGCAAGAATGATATTAAAAGCAGAATAGCACTAGCAAAAACAGCCTTCATGAAAAAGAGAAATCTATTAGTTTCAAACATTGATCTAGGAATTAGAAGGAACTTTTTAAAACACTTGGTAGTGAAACATGGGCTTTAGATATACCACAAAGAAGGAAAATTCAAACATTTGAAATGTGGTTTTACCGAAGAATACTGAAAATTAAGTGGACAGACAAAATACGAAATGAACTAATTTTGGAAATGATGGGTGAGGAAAGACGTTTGTGGAAGAAGATTACAGAAAGAAGAGACAGGCAGGTAGGGCCTATTTTAAGACATGCAGTATTGGTTAACTTGCTGGTGGAGGGAACAGTCGATGCTAAGAATTATAGAGGAAGACAGAGATTAGAATATATGAAGCAGATAATTGAGGACGTGGGTTGTAAGGAATATGTAGACATGAAGAGGTAAGCACAGGGTAGGATTGCATCAAACCAGTTGAAAAACTGATGACAGATAGGGGGGGGGGGGGGGAGGAATACGATCCCCTACCCTTCCTTCAAATCTTATTTAAAGGAAGAAGGATGGAATGCATATACAGAAAACCAACCCATACAGATCAGTATATGGAGCAGAAGTCTTCCTGTGCAACCTAACAATGTATACAGTCTTGTATATATGGCAAGAACATTTGCTGAAACACCTGATACTATTTTAAGGTGGAAGAGCTCCATCGAGAGACAGATAGAAAGAGCACTTCAACACAAATTATAGAATATTCCAGTACAAGAAGTCATGCCCTAGGTTACTGCTTTTCTGCCATTTGTCAGAAATACTTCAGGGAAAATTGGCAGTTTCCTCCCACAGCATTCATAAAAAATGTCTACTGACAACCAGCCAAAATACAGGACTATATCGATTCAGTCAAGGATGATCTAGGCCTAAGAGTTCCTAATATCTACAGCATCCAATGCAAGTATAGAAATACTTGCATTGGCCAATCTATCAGCACTATAGAAAACCAGGGTGAAGAATAAAAATGCTATCTCCACCTGGGATTGCAGAGCATGTGCATGACCATTGTCACAGGGTAGATTTTAATAAAGATACTGACAATTACTTGACATTTTTGGGACTTAAAAGTAAAAGAAGCAACAGATATTCTCAGTAGACAGTGGGCCGAATCTTAAAGAAGTCAGGAAACCAGCATTGGCAAATCTCCAGGTTTCTCTGAGGAAGTCCTCAAATCTCTCTCCTCCGGGCAGGGAGGCAACGGATACGACACACGGGCTGGCTCATCAACTGTCAGCAGACCACTAAATATGACTTCACATTTCATGGAGATAGCAGAGCCAGTAACCAAAACATCAAGTTTTACTACACAATCCAACGATACACCCACGAATACTTCATTGCAATTGTGAACCGGAAAGTCTCCATTTTCTATCATATTTATAAGCTGGGCAAGATAAATGTACTCACTGATACATTCTAAAGATATATAAATACAATATTTCCAATTATGTTATACATAATTTTTGTTATTGAAAGATTACTGCTCATTGTAAACTCTTTACACTCAAGAGATGAGGTCAGTAATTAAATCAACAAAGGCTACACAGAGAGGTATGTGACATTTTTTTGCTCTGCTAAATAGTTCTTGTATGATCAGAACAGTGGAGGAGAGAATGCTGAAGTTATTGCTCTTCAACAAGATAAAGGGAAGAAGAGCTATTGGAATATGTTGAGCAAGATGGATGGACCATTCGGAAATGATGTAAAGGTGAAGAGGGTTGACTGGAAACAAGTGGAGCAGGATGAAGCTTGAAGTGATAGAATAGAAGAGGATGTGCCAGATGGCCCACAAAATCAGAAATGCAAAATGTATGAGGACAAGAATATGGACAAACATGCTAAAGCTGCTATGGAATCCTGTTTGCTCAATGGGGTTCGCTGAATCCAGAATGGAGCTGATTTGGTACTGAATAGACAGTAAGAATATATAAGGACTTATGTTTTGAATACTCCCTCTTCTGTATAGTAAATTAATCTTGGCATATAATCCATATCAATCAATTAAAAACAACACTTTACTGTAACCTTTTTGAACTCAATGACCAGAAAAATAATAAAAATAAATCTACAGACTACTAACTACATTGACCTAAGTTTCTACCTATACATATATTATTAACCTTTGTATTGTACCATTGCAATGTAATAAATTTAAAACCATGTTTTGAATTCCTACAGAAACAGTTACGAGATTGGAAGTGATACATTAAAACAAACATATATTGAACAGATATTTCATATCTAGTAACCAACATTATGAACCAACAAAAGAGAGAGTAAGCTTGTCATCCCTTGCAGAGTTTCTGGATTAACAATATTAACTCAGAGGTTGACACTTAAGGTTTCTGATCTCTGTTTTTATTTAATGGATCAATGAAATTCTTTTATACAAATATTGGTTGCTGAAAACTGTATATAGATTCTTTTTATGCATCTTTAGAAAATTCAGGATATTCACTTCTCACTAAAGGTGAAATACAGAATCAAGGCGTAGCAAGATCATGGAATTGCGTTTGAAGCAGAGTGTCCCTTGAAATCTCAATTAACCGTTCTTTCTTCAATACTGGAAAACCATTCTTGTAACTATGAGCCTTCGGACCACCTGTGTCATCTTCACAGAACATAAATTGAAAATTTCAGATTTGCTGGTAAATTTCATAACTGATCTACTAAATTCAGTGTTTAGTATTGACCCAACTTAATTGGAATCACATTTAGCAGGTATGGTTCTCAAAGATAGTAAGGGACATATGTTATAACAACTATATAAATGTAATAACTCTTCACTCATTGTGTTACACCGATGTGGTCTTGAAAAGAATTTCAGTGAAATATTTTCCTTAATTAATAATAATAATAAAGAAAATATCCTTTCCTTAAAAGGTGACAAATTTTAGGAAATGTTTAATATGGAGAGAACAGTTTGAACAACTATGTATTAATTAAAAATGACAAGGAAAAATGACTCATCACTCACCAAAGTTGATGGCTGTGACGAGAGAAAAACATAAGACATACACTAAAATACACAATATTTCAGTTTTACACCTTATTCATGTTGTAAGGAATGAGTCATGTAGTCCAGATGTTGTGCACATACTGAAGTTTGACTCATTATGAATCACTTTATATTCCCGATGCCTTTAGGTACTAAATTAAATTCTTCTTGGGCTTCCAGCCTTGTAAAAAAGTCTCACTTGTGGGATGTTTCGAAGGCATCTATCTCAGCCCTCAATCAAATCTCAATGATTAACTGTTTGTTTACCCACTGCCATGGAAACAGTGGAAGACAAAACCCAACACAGCGCAATGATGTCATCCACTCTTCTGTTCGTTACCAAGGCGAAACTGTTTCAGCATTTTAATAGCCGGGTTCCAGGCAGCAGTGAGTTGATAATCAGTGTTCCTGTTAATTAATGAATCAGTTGATCTGATTTCTACAGCCCTCTGTAATAACGCTTGTCCAAAAACCTTTGAGCTGGGCTAGCGTTACTACAGAAGCTGTAGAATACAACACCGTGAAAAACTTCGATCTTACATCACCTTTAGGTACTTGTTATACTAGTACAAATATTACACCTGTATCTAATTCCTCTATTTTACTGACTGTAAAATTCCTTATACAGTGTTATACGAGGCGCGTCCAGAAAGTAAGTTCCGTTTGGTAATAAAATGAAATTGTACACAGATACAGAAGAAATTTATATTGCACAAAATTCTACAACTCTTAAACTACTTTTCCACATAACTGCCAAAATTTTGCAGGCATTTGTCATAGCGTGGCACCAGGTTTCGTATACCTTCTTCATAGAAATCTGCCGCCTGTGTCTTCAACCAGTTGGAAACAGTTTCTTTCAGCTCGTCGTCATTGGTGAAGTGATGACCGCCAAGGAAAGACTTGAGATGTAAGAACAGATGAAAGTCTTGCCAGTTCTTCTGTAACCAAAGGTGGACGCCCACTTCGTTCTTCATCGTGCACATCACTACGCCCGCCATTGAACTGTCGGACCGATCTTCTCACCATCGAATCACTCATCGCATTTGGTCCGTAAACATCGGAAATTTTCTGATAAATTTCACTTGGTTTCACTTTCCTCGCATTCAGAAACCGAATTACCGACCTGATTTCACAGGCGGCGGGATTTTCAATCAACGCCGACATTTCAAACAAGCACAACAAAGCGTACGTAACTGACAGCGATCTCCAAATGGCGGACGTTCTTCCCCTTGATACACATCATCTACAGCACATGTGCGGAACTGCAATCGCAGCGCTGCAGCGGAGATAAATTGAAACGGAACTTACTTTCTGGACGCGCCTCGTATGATAATGGGCTACAAATTTTTATTTTTTCATAAATGATTAAAGGAGTCATTTGAAATACTGTGTTTTGTTTCTTGTTGCAACATCCAATTTTCCTCTCCCTCTGGTAAAAGTCACAATTTCATTTTCTAGATAAGCAGAAGACATTACTTCTTTTTGTATGTAATTGTATGTAAGCCTACAGATTAACAGTTATATAAGAATATACAAAACAATGAAAAGTATAGAAGCCAATGCCTTTTTTTAATTATCATCTTGAGAAAGAATTATACAAAAGTCTGTGATTTCAATACAAGTTGAAAGGCAGAAGTGCATTAAAAATAACTGCAATTCTTCCTACATTATTTAAGGAAAATATATTAAACTTGTTCTACTTATATATACATCAAAACATAACTTAAAGTTAACAGATTAGCAGTTTTAACACTATATCATTCTTCATGTGAAGGTAAGCAGATTGATTCTGCTCATAAAGCAGAGTTCATTTCACATAACACATTACAGTTTTAAATTATCTGCACATAGAAACAACTTCAATTTAAATTACACTTTCACTCTCTATAGGAAAAATATTTAAATGAATTAGTTAATCCGCTTATAAACTACAGTAAACAACAAATTCACAGGAACAATAAACTTTTGCTTCAAATATACTGTGACAATAAATGCAAGGCACACAAACTCAACATGCTTTGGCATAAAAATTGAAGAAACAAAATTTTAGGCCAAATGTACTTCATATTTAAGAAGATCATCAATATATTTCATTAAATTTTAACTAATTAAATGATTGATATATAATAAAAACAATACAAGGCAAACAAAAGAAATCAGGGTTTTAAATAAAATTCAGCTTTCAGAATTATTTTAACAGAAGTTTAAGTTAACATATCTTTAATAATGTTACATGTTTGTAAAACATCAGCAAGGTATAAACAGATTAACGTTAGGTAAAAGGGTCAGTATGAATTTAGAACTGGCCATTCTACAAGTTTGATGTACAGAACTGCCAAGAAGTTACAAAAAATGTAACAAACAATACTTCCAACATTTCACTTGTGAAATAGTAGAATATGGCTTAAAGGGTTTTTGAATATTTATTTATATCACTTACAATATAGATGTATATATCTCCTTTTATAAAATAAACATCAGATCTGCACAAATACCTCTGACACGTATAAAATACAGGAATAGACAATTTACACACCTACATTTTTATTGCTCCTAGAAAGAGCATTGTAAAAAAATTATATAAAATCATCTTTTAACCACATCTTCATACGTACAGATGACACAGCATACCACGCTTCCAGTCTCATTTCTTATGTCAACAAATGGCTGCAGCTTCTATCAACACCATGAGAAAAATGGGCTTTTGTTCTGGAAGCGCTGAGTGAAAGTATCACTGAAAGAACGAAAACGTGATGTAGTTCCCACATGGCCCTTTGATCTGTAAAGCAAAAAAATCTTTAATTTCAACTAGGAAACCTATACTTAATGCTGTAACTCGTAAAAAGTTTCAAAGGAAGTAGTGTGAGAGCACAGAATGAAAATATAGCATTTGAAACCACATTAGTAATATTCTACTTATAGCAGAATAAAACATAATCCATGTTGAATGTCTGCTTATTGAAAATCCTACAGTTTTAGAACAGCAAGTCTAATTTAAAAACCCAAAATCAAGATTAGATATTTTACTTTTTTAAATAAACTTTTAGTTCACTTTGTATTTCTTTGATCTTTGCATCTTGTGGCCTATCATGTGTGTTTTTCTTGTGACTGTTTTCTTTGTATCTGAAACAAAATCTGAATAGTTAATATTTTAGTCAACTTTGTATTTATTCTCACCCTATTGCAATCGAATTGAATAATTCTGTTGTTTTATATATTTGTATTTAAGTTACTTAAAGTAATGTTCGTATGAGCCTAAATAAGAAAATCTTCCCTTCCATCTAAACACCCAAATACCTATTTCACATTTATGTATAATAGGAATTATATAAAATACAGATGGCACCAATCATTTTCAAGGCCTTTAATTTGTACTGCTTGTAAAATTACTAGTATAGCAATACTGGGATTGCTATATTAGTATATCCCCTGAACAGGAAGACCAAGTGACTCAAAACTCCTCCTCGCATTACATGAATACAGCTATTTAAAGTGAATCCAAAATTTTCTAGTTGGCAAAAACTTGATTTTCCAAGAAAGTCACATTTTTTCCTTCAGTTGCTGAGCTTTCAGTTGACATTTTGCAGCTTTTGTTACTTAGCAACAAGTAGTGCAAGTAAACTTGTTTTCTCAAATTTCATCTTGTGCCCGATATTGACAGCATGGAGAACTACGACTCATTTGTCACTAATGTTTTGTTTGGAACAGCTGATATATTCTTTAAGTTTATCCACAATAATGTGACATGTTTTTATGATGTAAACACTGCCACAACTCTAGAAAATTTCATGAACACCTGTAGCGAGACATTATTAGAGCTAAGCTAAGCATAAAAAGAGTGGATAGGCGATCGTACATTTAGTGGATTTGAATGATATTCAGGATTAATTAAATATTTGAGAAGCATAAGATATTTAGAGAAGAAAATAGAATGAATTATTTGTAAAGGCTAAGTTGTTTCCACAAAGCATTGTTAAGCACAGAGGCGCACAGTAAAATAAAGTAATTGTTGAGACAGTCTGAAGCTGGCTGCCGAGGAAGAAGGATGAAAAGTTATAGCGCAGCATATGTAGTTGTAAAGTTAGCCATGCTTCCTTTAATTAAGTATTGGGTGGACAATAAGGCAGTACGATGCAGTCCGTTAATCATTTTCGATAAGAGCTTCGTGAAGAACAACAAGCCGGTAGTATTTCAAGGTCGGCATGCAGTGTGTAGATTAGCTAGACTGAAGCGTGGTCAGAATCTGAAGCCTTACCCACTGTCAAAGTAAAGATTCTAATTAGTGGTGACATATGTGTTGTGTGAATAAATCCAGAGTGAAGTTTAAAACAAACCGTGATGATATTTCTGGAACAAGTCGAACCAGCAATCCTAACAATTGTATTCGCTCAATGCGCATCACATTATTACAAGCGCATGTGCAATATATTCTGTTATATCACCACAAACAACTCAATTGCCACATATCTACAAGAGGATAAGGGTGTAAATAGTCTTCACCCTACTTAATGACCATACAATCTTGCAATGTGCGTTATTATTTGTTGGCACCTTCACCTACTTCGACAATCTTTCAATTCAGTCTTCAATTCCTTGTATGTAGAGGGGGAAAAAAGGTGAATTTTCTGTGGCAAATTTCAAAAACTTAAGGCAGATCATCATAATTGAGCTCATAAACCTCAACTAGCCAACACAGTTGTGAATCTCACAGATGAGGAACTATACAAAGCAACAAAATCTTTGCTATCAAAAAGCTCTGGTATCCACACATTTTTGGTCTTACATACCACGGTGAGCACAGAGTAACATTGTGGATAAGAAACCAATCAGGCAAACAACACTCAACAACAGACATCTCGTATCCTAGCCCACACTTAACTTCCACACAAAAAGATGAGCATTGCTTGTATTATGTCAACAAGATGACATTGTGGTGCTTCCAGCTGACAAAAGAAATGTGAGCAAATTATGAGAATGTAAGAGTACCACATTAAAATTTCGAACCCATTGGCTGATAATTCTTACACACTATTAGATAGGAAAACACTGAAGATGATGAGGAAGGAAGTGGCATATTGTGTTAACACCTACAAAATGATAGAATGGGAGGCTAAGAAAAATCTTAAAAGGGGCAATTGCATCACAGATACAATCTATGGATTGTATGAGGGTTATTTCGTAAATACGGTCCACTAGTGAGAGAATGAGAATGACATGCAATTTTACCAGAGTGCACATTTGTGTCTGCTGTAGTAGCCCACAGGATTTTTGCTAAAGCATTGCAGTAGTTACGATTTCATACAGCTCTAGTAAAGCAGGTCAATCGAAACAGCAAAGAAAAACAATCTCAGACGTTGGAATGTGGATATGCAGAAGCCAACGCCCAGGAAAGCAGGTCAGGAGTCAGCAAGAATACACTGAAAGACGACGTCCTTCGGCACGGCACAGGACGGGAGAGTCGCGAAGGCCGCGATTGGTCGAGAAGCCTCCCTACCAAGGGAAAATGGCGAAAGACTGGAGATCGAAACCCAGGTGCACGTATGAGGGAAGCTAAGCCAAGCTGGACTCGAGGCTCACGTTGTAGATCGAGAAGGCGTCGGCCGTGGCAATGGTCGATGTGAGCAGCAGGAGCAGTCGAGCGTTAGAAGCAGTAGTAACTGATTTAACCTATTGAAGAGCTTAAAGGAGTATATGGAGGATTAATTGTCTATAAAGAGTGTATAAATAAATGTAAATGTGTATAAACCTTTGCTGAGAGCATCAATTATGAATAAATACTACTTAGGAGTGCAGAGTGAAAACAAAAAGATTCGCCAGTCCACCAAACTGCTCCCAGCATGCTTTGCAGGCAATTAGACTCCATTTGCAGCAGTGTAGTCCGTGTGTGAGCTGAGCTATAGAAATGTATAATGTTTATGAAAACTGATTCACTCACTGACTAAGAAATATGATCTATAATTTGATTCTCGAGTGGAAGAAACTTGACAGCAGTGGAAATTCAGAGCCAGAATTGTGAAGTGTGTGGTCATAATGATACAAATGATAGCAAAGTTTGAAAGTGGACAGATGAGTTACTGTGCAAGACGAGCCACACCCAGGCCAACCTACTATAATTTGTGAAGATTTATTTCATTATGTAAAAGAACAAACTTGAGAGGACTGACAATTCACAATTTCAGTTATTAATGGATTTTCCACAGGTTTTAAGATTAGTTTCTCACACCACTGTTTTGGAGAAGGTGAATTTAAAAAATTACATTATTGGTTGGATGCAAGACTGCTTTCTAATGATCACAAAACTAAAAGATTGGCCTGTGCTTCATAACTTTTGAGTTGATATCATCAGGAAGGAGATTAATTATCAGGCCACATTATTACAGGAGATGGGACTTGATTGTCTCACATGATTCCTAAGTTCAAGCAACACTCGATAGAATGACGACACACATTGAGGCAGTATCGGATTAGCAACGTAGCAATAGTTAGCAAATGCTATGGGCCCTGAGTCTCCTTGGGGGGGGGGGGGGGCACTGCTCTTAGGATTCTCACTACCCCCTCATCATCCAAAAGGGCGACCCTTCCTCACATTTACTACGGGCCCCACGCTGTTTTAATCTGGTGTGCCAAAAAAAAAAAAAAAAAAAAAAAAGGTGGCGTGGCCTTCTCCCTTTCAGTGTATGAGGTCTAATTAGGTCTTTTCAATGGGAACAACTTGATCATCCACCTCACAGTCCAGATCCTGCACCAAGTTATTTTTGCCACTTTCAATGCTTTCTCCTTGGTAGTCAATAGTTCAACAAAGATAAAATGATAAAGTGACAACAGCAGTTACGAATTACACTTCTTAACAGACGGCAAATTTCTGACATTGAAATTAAAATACTTGTTGAATGATATGACAAATGTTTGAACAAAAATGTAAAATCTGTAGAAAAATAGACGAAAATACATGGAATATGGAATACTAGCAGTTATCAACAATTTAGTGTGCATGAAAGTGTTATAGTTTAATAATTTTCTTTTTTGCTTTCATCAGTCTTTTGACTGGTTTGATGTAATCCTCCATCCATTCCTATCTTGCCCTAACATCTTCATCTCAACATACCCCTTACACTATACGCACTCAATTATCTACTTCATATATTCTAATCTCTGTCATCCTCTACAGTTCTTACTTTCGACTGTTCCCTCCACTAACAAATTAACCAATCCTGTAGGTCTCAAAATATGACCTACCATCTTGTCTTTTCTTTTGGTAAGACTCTTCCATAAATTTCTTTTCTCACCCATTATTTCTAAAACTCATTCATTTCGTACTTTACCTATCCACTTAATTTTCAGCATCCTTCTATAGAACATTCAAATGCTTCAATTTTATTTCTTTCTGGTATTTCTAAAGTCCATGCTTCGCTACCATAAAGAACTGTGCTTCACATAGAGTTTTAAAAATTTCTTCTAAGCCATAGATCAATATTTGAAACTAAAAGATTTCTAGTACTAGTGCTATTCAGCTTTTAACATCATTCCTGCTACAGCCATCAGTTGCAATTTTACTTCAAAATTAGCAGAATTCACTTACTTCTCTTATCACATCCAATCCTATTTTTATACTTTAATCTACTCAAAATGTAGCAGAATTGTTAACAATCAATCACTTTTCTCTTGTTTTGATTTACATTTCGTCCAAACCCTTCTTTCAGTATTTTGTTTATGCCACTTAATTTCTCATCCTCAGCCTGTTCTCAGCAAATTGTAGCTCTCCTTGGACACTTATGACAAATTCAAATGTTACTTTCACATCCTTTATTTCTTCCTCTACATACAAGTTGAATATTAATGGTGTTAGATTACAACCTTGTCTCACACCCTTTTTAACTGATGCATGTCTCTCATGATTCTCTACTTTCATTATAGCAACTTCATTCTTATATAGTTTATAAAGTATTATTCTATCTTGATATTTTAGACTCGCCTTTTCTAAAAATTTCAACCTCTTGTCCCACCTAACAATATCTAAAGCTTTTTTCTAAATCAACAGACACCATACAAGTATCTTTGTTTTTTCTTGATCCGCTCTTCAAGTATTAATATTAAAAGCCAAAATCGCTTCCCTTGTAATGCAGTTTTTCCTAAACCCTAACAGATTTTCTCTACTATCTCTTCTGCTACCCTTTCCACTCTTCTGTATATTACTCTGGTCAGTAATTTTGAAGCAAGTGATGTTAGACTTATAGTGCAATAATCCTCACATTTGTTCGCTTGTGCTTTCTTTGAAGTGTGAAGATGATACTTTTGTTAAAATCTGTTGGAATTCTTTTCTTTAACAATAATAATAATCATTCCATGTAATAATTTATCTTTGTCTTACAACAGAAACAAAATTAACCTAATATTTGACTTCTATTACAAAGATCAGCCAGAAATTTATTACCGTTTCTCCTGTGTATTAATGGCATGAATGCTGCACATAAACAGGCTAGTAAAGATTGCATTACTAGTAACGATAATAAGCAACAACTTTTATCTTTTTGGTAATGAACAGTGAGAGGTCATCACCCATGCATTATCAAAGGTTTTGTCAGATATATGCTAGCACACGCACCCAGGATGAGGGTGTTGACCCTTTAAAAGCTAGTATATGCTTTTACTCAACAGAAGGACGCTGCAGAACAAAAAATGATTTTGCAGGTCTTGATCTGTTGTCTGTGCAAAGGAAGACAAGAAGGCCTAGTGTTGTGCAAGATATTTACTATCTTCTAACCTGTATCGTGAAATGCATATTATATTATCGGAAGCATGATAGAATATGGAAAAGAAGAAGGGGCCTATCCAACCAGACTGAGAAGCAATTCAGCTTTCCAGGGATTTTGAGTATATATATTAAAAGGAGAGGGCATTGTCAACCATTCCGCCAATCACAACATGCCACTCCAAGGTTCTGCGAGTCTGTTTAATGCAATCTGCTTAATAAATCAGAGTGGAAACTTCAGAGACTGTAAGATTGGCAATAAGGATATGTAGAGTTGGTCCTGGAGAGAAATTAATATTTCCTGAATGCTGGGTGGAACTGCAGAAGGGACATAGTACCTAGGGTGACTCTGAAGCTAGCTGATCTGCTGCATTTGTCTACTAACCCTATCCCGATGTCAGGTGTGGGGCAGATGGGACTTTGATGTCAACATCCCCAGAGCTATACAACACAAGAAACCTGTGATGACAGTGTCTACTGCCAGTGAGCAGATTCTAATCTACAACGAAATTGTGAGAGAAATTTGCAAATTTCTGAGACCCCAAATACAGTGACCCTGAGATTTCACTTGTAGAAAAGAATTTTTAAATGCACTGGTAAAATTTTTTCACCATAAAAAACTAATTTCTCAATCAGTTATGTGCATCACACAGTATTAATAAATTCCAATGAAATAAAATAATCTCTTTTAACTTTGATGGGCTGGTATCATTAACTATGTTTATAAAAAATTGCAATTAATTTTTAACCGACTTCAAAAAAGGAGGAGGTTCTCAATTCGTCTGAATTTTTTTTTTTTTTTTGATGTATGTTCAGCGATATCTTCGCCAATTTTGAACCAATTTAAATGAAATTTTTATAGTGGATAGAGTATACCTCCAAAGTGGTCCCATATGAATTTCATTGAGAAACCACCCCTTCTACCCCTTTACACCCCTTAACTTTTATACAAACCCACACTTTTTATCCGATTTTGATGGAACTTTGGGAATGTATAGTAAAAAATAAACAGAAAATACTGTCAACTTTTGGTTTAAAAAAAACCGAACCCCTCTGCCCCTATCCACCCCCTTAATTTTTGCCAATTTTCTTTATACAAAGCTAAAGTCGACACCATTTAACTGATCTTCATTAAAGTTGGCATATACATTTAATTTTTCATGGAAAAGGTTACTGACCCCAAAAAATAAAAAAGACACCCCTCTCTCCCTTTACACCCTTTAATTTTTATGCAAACCCACATTTTTTATCCGATTTCAATAGAACTTTGGACATGTATAGTCAAAAATAAAGAGAAAAATGCTGTCAACATTTGGTTTGAAAAAAACTGAACCCCTCTCACCCTATCCACCCCTTAATTTTTGCCAATGTTCTTTATACAAAGCTAAAGCCGACACCATTTAACTGATTTACATTAAAGTTGGCATATATATGTAATTTTTCATGGAAAAGGTTTATGACCCAAATTTTTTTAAAAAAAACCTCCTCTCTCCCTTTACACCCCTTAATTTTTATACAAATCCACATTTTTTATCCGATTTCAATAGAACATTGGACATGTATAGTCAAAAATAAAGGGAAAAATGCTGTCAACATTTGGTTTGAAAAAAACTGAATCCCTCTCACCCTATCCACCCCTTACTTTTTGCCAATGTTCTTAATACAAAACTAAAGTCGACATCATTATACTGATCTCCATTAAAGTTGTCATATACATGTAATATTTCATGGAGAAGGTTTCTGACCAAAAAATAAAAAAGCCACCCCATCTACCACTTTATACCCCTTAATTTTATAGAAACCTATATTTCATATCTGATTTTGATTGAACTTTGCCAATGTATACTTTCAAACAAACAGAAAAATCTTGTCAAAATTTGGTCTGCCAAAGCTCAACCCCTTTCCCTCCTACCAACCCCTAAATTTTTGTCAATGTTTTTTTCTTTATAAAAAGTTACAGTAGCCACCATTTGACCTATTACCATGAAAGTTGGCACTCATATGTATTTTTTCATGAGGAAGGTATCTGACCAAAAAAAAACCCACCCCCACTCCCCATTAAGCCGTTTAATTTTTATACAAACCCACAGTTTTTATCCAGCAAACTTTTACTGTAAAACGAAGAGAAAAAAAATGTCAGCTTTTGGTTTGCAATAACTGAACCCCTTTCCCCATTTCCGCTCCTTGACTTTAGTCAATTTTCTTTTTGAAAAGCTACAGATGACACCATTTGATCGATCTTTATGAAAGTTGACACATATATGTATTTTTTTATGGAGAAGATTTCTGACCAAAAAAGAAAAAAAACTACGCTAGGTCCCTTTTTACATCCCTTAATGTTTGTACAAACCCACATTTTAATCCGATTTCGGTGGTACTTCGCATGTGTATACTTTAAAGCAAATAGAAAAAGAAACGTACTACTCACATTACTTTGATACAAACACAAACCTTATTGCCCTTTCTACCCCATTAATTACTGACAATGTTCATTATATCAAGCTACCGTTTCTATCTGATTTTGAAGGAAGTGTGCACATGTAAACTTCAAAACAAACAGAAAAATACTCTCTGCATTTGGTTTAGAGAAGCCAAACCTCTCTCCCACTTTCCACCCCTTTAATCTATATAAAGCACAGTTTCTATCTGATTCTGAAGAAAATTTGCACACGTAAACTTTAAAAAATACATAACAATTGTGTTTAAACTAGGTTGCAGAAGCCCAACTCCTCTTCCCTTCTACCTCCACCCCTCCTAATTTTCAATATTCTTTATAGATACCTACCGTTTTTATCAGATTTCGATGTAACACTGCAAATGTATACTTAAGGACAAAGAGAAACATTCTGTTTACAAAACCCAACCGCTCACTGCCTTACCCCATTTAATTTTTGTAAATGTTCTTTACACAAAGCTACAGTTTTTATCTGGTTTCGATGGAACTTTGTACATGTATACTTTAAAACAAACAGAAAAATGCTGTCCACACTACCTTAACAAAAACCAAACTACTCTTCACCTCCACACCCCTTAATTATTTTTTATACACACCTAAAAATTTTATATGATATCAATAGAAATTTACAAACGTATACTTTAAATCAATCAGAAAAGACAGTCTACATTTGGTATCCAAAGGCCAAACCCCACTTCTCCTTTACCCCCATCCTTTATAATTGACAAAGTTCTTTACAAAATCCAAAGTTTTAAGTACCGTTAAATTCAATTAAGCTATTTTTAAGTCATCGCAGAATATTTATAAAATGTGTGTGTCCTAATGTCTCAACATGTACGTCAGATTTCAACTTTGACCCCGAGCTTTTATGTTGTGAAAACCAATTCAATATATATATTTTCTGTGTGATGCCAGAACGAACAGATATATTCCAGAGACAGACTTGAGTATGTGGTATGTATTAATGTCCAGATGTTACATGTTTCGATTATCGAGCAGTAGCTTTAACAGCTGTTATGGTTAGATCAAAACACAGCCTGGACCAAAATGTAAACTGACATTACTTAACACAGCATCCAATTCACCCCATTCTGAAAGTTGTTAGGGTATATAAAGACAGATTTTTTTTTGAAAGCATTTGCTTTAACCACTGAGCTACCAGGAAGTTCGCAAAATGAGAACTGCTGTGGAGTATTTAAAATAAACTACAATACCACTAAAAAGTTAAAAATAAAATAATTGTTTAAAAAACATAAAAACCGCCTTCAAAAAAGGGCTCTAAAAATTTTAAAATAACTTTATACTCTGTTTAGAAGAAAGTAAATCTAAATGGACAATATTTTACATTACTGTTATTGAAATTTTTACATTAATTAGTTATTTTTGGAGTCGGTGCCAGCCTAAACAAGAAAAACAAAAAGATAAAAACAATAATAAATAACTATAACACATAAAAATCATGTTACTACTTACCTACAATTAATTCTAGAAACATTTTTCAACAAAACTGAAACATATAGATGATACACCGATATTATACTAACTATAAAGTGTTTACTGCATGAAGTAGCCTACCAACTCACACTATACCGCCAGAGATATGCCTGGATGACCAACGAGGCTGAACCACAGATAACATACCGTTAATTTGTTTCCCTAAGCTGTCTCCCGCAATAAAACTATCTTCCTCACGACATGCTGTAAAATATTTGGAACTTTGGTCGTGCTCTCGGTTCGCCTCGAACACCAAATAAAGTTCAGTAATTCGATCTGTGCGATTTGACAGCTGGCACCGACTCCAAAAATAACTAATTAATGTAAAAATTTCAATAACAGTAATGTAAAATATTGTCCATTTAGATTTACTTTCTTCTAAACAGAGTATAAAGTTATTTTAAAATTTTTAGAGCCCTTTTTTGAAGGCGGTTTTTATGTTTTTTAAACAATTATTTTTCGGGATTAACGCTGCATCCTTCTTGCCAATGCTGTCACTGTTTTGGTCCCAACTTGGGGTGTTCCCAACAACTGCTTAAAGCTAGTGTATCCATTCCTTCATTTTCCCTGTTAGATTTTACGGCATAGATTGTGTTGCTTCTCCAGGAAAGGTTCAAGAGCCGGAGTAATCAAGGTTCGAGCTACTTGCGGCTGTCTGGATGTTGTTCCTGTTACACGTTTATCTGCAAGCACACACTTCTGCATTTGATTCAATCCACTTGTATTTTTAGGATGATTATAAATTTAAGTGGATTACCTAATTTTGAATTATAAAATCACATCAGCAGTAACAACAACAACCAGATTGCTCCACAGAGTGAAAGCCTCAATTGCACCATCTCAGAGACAGTGGACACATGCACACCTTGCTGGAAACAGCCCTGAAGAAGGATTCACATTGGGACTAAAATGGTGGCAGCACCAGCAAGAAAGAATCGGTGCTAAATTGGGAAAGTTACTGCAATTTTACAATACTGCCCCCCACCCCCTCCTCATAACTAACACTGGCTCATGTCCATGTGGTCTTCTATGGCTGTATCAAGGAAAAAAAGTGTAAAAACTTCATATAAAAGTTTTACGATATATGTTTTTCACAATTGTGCTTTAAACGGTATGTATAAATGAATCCTAAAAAGCAGCTAAAGGGTGTCTTGGAAAATCATCAAAATAAGTATTTAAATGATATTTAGTACCCAATTAATAAAATTCTATATTAATTTAAATGTACAATTTTTTTGTTCATGAAAAATAAACTTTACCTAAACTTCACAATAGGGAATATGCATGAAATTCAAATTTATGTCTAGTATTTTTATTTTGTAACTTTATTAGTGTAGTATTACCACTGTAACATTTTTCCCCTATTTATTCGATTTTTATTTACTGTTTTTAATTAATCAAAAGTGCTAAAAATACCAGGGAAATGGAACTTTGCAAAACGCAACGCTATTGATCGAATCGAATCGTGACGACCAAGTACACAATATTATTGTGAACAAAGGCGTAGTTGCTGGGAGTTCTAATAGCTTTGCGATTGTGTTGAAGTTTATATTAACACTAGCATTTGCCCGCTGCTTCACGCGCGCGTGCCTTGGCAGGTGTAGAAATTATTTACCGATTTTATTCTCTTATCAGACATTAACGTGGAAAGGCATGAACTGTTAATGTATTCTGAATAGTTTCGTTTTGTTTCGGTTAATACGTTAGGTTCGGTTTTCATACTGATGTCAGAGAGTTGTTTTATTCATATTTTAACATGATGCAATTGATTCAATAGTAGAAAAGGTTCCTGAAAAATTAACAGTAGTAATTCGTGGTTGTAATTATTGTGAGAAGTATAAACATTTATTGTTTAGAAAGGCTTTCACGGTTCAAACGACGTTCTTTCTTCTGTGCGCTTTCAGAAGCGATGGATTTAGCGTATAGAACCCGGTTATAGGTCAATCGCTTTTCTCGGTGCAGGTTACTTTCATTTGCTCTAGCTATTTCATCTAGTTCTCTTTGACGTTGCAGACGATGTTGTCGGTCTATTTCACTCTCATTTAGCCGAATATTATTTCTGAAAGCAATATTTAACTCAGCTAAAACATAATATTTTTAAATGCTGATATGGAGGATTCCACGTTAACCGTGGTACCGAAAATTTAAATGGATATATAACAGTTGTAACGTTAAGAATGCTGTTATTATAATCATTATGTGTAATTTTTTTGGCGATTTTATGTGTAAACTTTGCCTGGGATTATATAGCTAGGTATAAGCTTTGTTAAGGATGTATCTGTGGATTTAATGAAAAATATTCTTTCCATGATACTTAACTAAAAAAAAGTTTATTTTTAAATGTGGATACCGAGGATTGCAACATAACCGCGGTGCCATAAATTTATGTAAATATAGCAGTAATCTACGACTTAGTCCTCTTGGAAGTGTGCTGAAATATAAAAATTCGTTACCAATAATCACAGCATCTCAATTTTTCTGATTTATTTATTTTTTGTTGTTTTTTATT
Source organism: Vandiemenella viatica (assembly GCA_031002005.1). Classification (NCBI taxonomy): domain Eukaryota; kingdom Metazoa; phylum Arthropoda; class Insecta; order Orthoptera; family Morabidae; genus Vandiemenella; species Vandiemenella viatica. The sequence goes on from JARYHS010011408.1 coordinate 304,251,395, forward strand.
TCTTGTTGTTTGGATATTGGTTTTATTTTATGTTGATACACCATCAATTATTCCTGCTTTAAAATAGAAATTTACGTGAATTGGAGCTACTCTTGATTTCAAATCGTCGTATCATTACTGTCATTATTTCAGTCAGATATAATTAATCCAAAAATGGTACAGTTTATGTAGTAACGTGCATGTAACTGAAACAATTATTTCTGAGTGGCAACATTATCGCAAGTTGTGAATCGCTTGAAATGCAACCTGACAGCTGATATGATGCTTTGTTATAGGCCTAAGAGACGATGCCTGCAGCTTTATAATCTACGCAGTGTAGCATTAGGATATGAAACATTTTTAATTTAAGTTTCTTTCAATATAGCCGTATTTTCTATGTAATTATTTCAGTCGCATGTAAGTACCTGGCGAAACAACCGCCTGGACCAGATGACAATTGACTCGTTTTGTTTAGCATCAGGCATAACGGGTTTAGTTTTAAAATTTACGCGGTGTAGAATAGAATTTTAGGATGCCTAGTTATATTTGAAATAAAAATTTGTTACCAATAATCACAGCATCTCAATTTTTTCTGATTTATTTATTTTTTGCTGTTTGGATATTGGTTTTTATTTTATGTTGATACACCATCAATTATTCCTGCTTTAAAATAGAAATTTACGTGAATTGGAGTTAATCTTGGTTTCAAACCGTCGTATCATTATTGTCATTATTTCAGTCAGATATAATTAATTCAAAAATGTCAAAATGGATCAAGGTACAGTATATGTACTAATGTGCATGTAACTCAAGCAATTATTTCTGAGTGGCAAAATTATCGCAAGTTGTAAATCGATTGAAATGCAACCTGGACAATGATGACAGCTGATATGCTTTGTTATAGGCCAAAGGGACGATTCTTTTAGCTTTATAATTTACGCGGTGTAGCATTAGGATCTGAAAATTTTTTTATTTGAGTTTCTTTCAATATATCCGTATTTTCTATGTAATTATTTGAGTCGCATGTACCTGAATTTTCGGATGCCTAGTTATATTTGCACGTTATATCCACGAGACATATTAATCGAATAAAGTACTTCCAAATATGTGCAATTCCGCACAAGTCATTATGAAAGAAGTATGTTTTATTACTTGCTGATATTTATAATAGCTGTTTTTCAGACATCGCTCTTCGAGAAAAAACTGAATTTCATATTAAGTATTGGCTTATTGTGGCTGTATTGTATAGAATTCACGTAGCAATTTTGTTTCAGAGACAAACTGTATAACAGTCTACCAGAGACAATACGTCTTCAATATTTGTAATACAACTTTTTCGTAATTCAACAGACCTGTTACGATTCAAGTAAATGCTGATTATACTTGATTCACGTATTCTTTTTATTTTGAAGTACTGCGGTCCAGAAAAATGAATCGCAGAAGTAAAAAAAAAAGGAAATCCTAAATTTTGTCAGGTGTCTTTATGAAAGGAGTGACCGTCTGAATGTGTATAATTATCTGTGGTCTACAGTTTCACATTTCTGATGTTTTTTACTGACTTTCTTCTTCCCATGGTACATATTAGTCATTAGCTACTTCTGCAGATGTTGATCAGCAACATTAGCTTTAAAAATTTGGAAACACCATGCAAATTGATGCGGTAGTTTTTGCGTTATTAGAGATCAAGCCTCACTACAAACGCAGCTTGCTTACAGATTTATAATAGTATAGATATCAGCATAACTGGTGAGATATTGTATTCTTGCTATAATACACACACCAAATAATGACAAAGCGGTTTTCTGAAAGCACAGTCGGATAATCTTCCAAAAATTGATGCTTTCACGATGACAAGAAATTTTGCAACAAATCCGAATTTTACGGCCGCTCAGCTCAGAGCAGTGAAATCTGCAAGGTAATTAAGTGATAGACATTTCAATAGTCGCAAATAAACGAAAAATTCTAGATGCCGGGAATATAGTAAATTATTAGCCGTTCTTACCAAATGTCAGTGTGGTCTACATGGTAGGGTGTAAACTCATAACATTCTGACCCGCGTTCAAATCCCCGCAGAATTAAATATTTTTATCTTCAGAAATTGTCAAGCTTGACCTTTTTATTTTGTTAAAACTTCAATTATGTTCTTTTATTGAGTGAAATAATATTTAAACAAATCACATTACCCATAATTCAGTGTCATTTTTTCCCCTGATTTTTTTTTTTTTTCGTAATGTATTCATGGGTCTACCGATGGATTGTCTTTACACAACACAAATCGACCGTACACCCTTAAAAACTTCATTGCTATCATTCGTCAAGAAAGCCTCCATTCTTATATTTTTTTCACTTTTTGTTAACAACTTGTTTCGGTGCGTTTTCAATTGAAATAGTTCCTATCATGTTATTTATTTCATCATCGTCGTTTCTTTACTTGTATATCATCAAGAGGTATTTTAAACGAAATACGTAGCATTGGGAATAGAGTTTTTTCTTTCTTTCTTCTACACTCGATTTGTTCCAAGAACGGTTGCATGTAAATGGTTGAAAATAAAATAGTAGGCCTATCTGTGACGAAAAATGGAGCTCGACAAGGTAATGGAAGAACAAGTGACAAATGCAAAATTCTTGTATCCGATTCCAGTTTACTAGCAGATTCGCCTCATGACTTAATTTCATTGGGTATGGAGCGAGTCATATTAGAAAGCCATTGTTGATAAATGGGCCGATATTATGTTTGGTGTATTAGTTATAAGCAATGTGACTTGTTTTAATTTTTAATTTGCGCTATAAAAGTATGTAAATGAAGTTTTAACAAAATAAATAAGTGAAGCTTGACAATTTTTGAAGATAAAAATAAGTAAAAATATTTTATTCTGCGGAGATTTGACCTCGGGTCACAAAATTACAAAGCCGACACCCTATCCCATAAACCAATCTGCCTTTCAAAAAAAGGGGGGCAATAATTTAGTATATACCCATCATCTAGAATTTTTTGTTTATTTGTATGCAAATATCTCACAATCTAGGGAGCATTTTGAAAAACGACTATAGCACACACATATAAGCTGTGTACCCTTTAACATGGATATCGCAATACTATCTTAAAATGTCTGATGGTCTCCAAGCAAGATATGATTAGAGTTTGAACAGGTAACGAATTTTTATGTTACATTTCCTAAAATACATAAATACGATAATACTTACGTACAAATGATCTTCACAATAATATACGAGTGCGGTTTGAAAAGTTCTCGGAATCACCACTAGATGTCAGTGCTAGAGCAACGAGGTTCCCGCGCAATAATCACACATCCTTTGTGAGTGAACACGTGGCGCGTCAGTGCTCTAGCTGCAGGAGTGTGGTAGTGACGACTCTTTGTTGTTGTTCCCGCGTAGTGATTTGTGACAATGGAAAAAACTGAGATTCGAGCAGTGATTAAATTCTTTGTAAAGAAAGGTATGAAAGCAAAGGAAATTCATGCCGACTTTCAGAACACACTAGAGGACTCTGCTCCTTCATTTTCAACTGTTGCCAAGTGGACCAGCGAGTTTAAATTTGGTCAGGAGAGCTTGGATGATGATCCACGTAGTGGATGGCCAAATAGTGCTACGACTCCAGAATTTATCGCAAAAGTGCATAAAATGGTCGTGGAGGATCGTCAACTGAAAGTGCGGGAGATTGCTGAAGTTGTAGGGATGTCTTCTGAATGGGTATATTATATTTTAACCGAATAATTGGGTATGAAAAAATTATCCGCAAGATCGGTGCCGCGGCTCGACACTGGACGATAAACGCACCAGATTGGAAATGTCCGAACAAAGTCTGGCCCATTTTCAGAGCAACCAACAAGATTTTTTGTGCCGGTTTGTGACGACAGATGAAACTAGGGTCCACTACTATACCCCAGAGACAAAACAGCAGTCAAAGCAGTGGAAACATGCTGATTCACCACCACCAATGAAAGCAAAGGCAGTGCATTCGGCGGGAAAGGCCATGGCCTCAGTTTTCTGGGCTGCAAAAGGCATTCTGCTGATTGATTATCTTCCTACTGGCCAAACAATCACAGGACAATACTATGCAAACCTCCTAGACCAATTACAGGAAAAGATACGCGAAACAAGGCCTGGTTTGGCAAGGAAAAACATCATCTTTCATCAGGACATCAGGACAACGCTCCGCCGCACAAAAGTGTTATTGCCATTGCAAAACTTCATGAACTGAGGTACGAATTGTTGCCACATCCACCTTATTCACCTGATTTGGCACCATCAGACTTTCTAGTCCCCAAGCTGAAAAAATTCCTCGGTGGACGGAGATTTTCTACAAGGGAAGAAATGACAGCCGAATTGGAGAGGTATTTTGAGGTATTTTGCAGGCCTGGAGGAATCTCATTTTCGAGATGGGATCAAGGCATTGCAACATCGCTGGACCAAATGCATTAGTCTACAGGGAGACTATGTTGAAAAATAAAAGCAGTTCCACTGAAGTAAGATACTTAATTCTAATACATTCCGAGAACTTTTCAAACTGCCCTCGTAAACAACTAGTTGCAGATCTATTCTCATAGCGGTACACCACTTTTTTTTCTTATATTCGCATCTCGCGGGACAAGAAAATACACTTTTTGCACACAGGTACAATACAGTACTTATAACACGGTTTTCGCCTCCTTCCATATTGACATTAGCTAGAAAACATGAAAGTTTTGAGATGAAACACTCCACGCTATACAGTACGCCAATGCGGTCGTATACTTACACGTCACAGTGTAGCGTGCCAAAATGGCAGCGTTTAAATCGGCGGAACTGGATTTCAGTTTTAAAGTATTTATTTTGATGTTAAATCATAATATTTACATCAATGTTATATTTTTTATGGTTATGTAAGAATGTAAATAATTGATTAAAAAATACATGCATATACCCTATTAATAAATTACAGAACGCTACACTTTTTCTGTTAAGTATAACAGACTACATATAACAGAATTTTCGGAACAATAGTTTTGGAAATAAAGTAGGAATGATATTTTTTATAAGGGTTTTCGGCAAAGGCTTCTACAAATCGTAGGAAAAATCCAAACATTTTGAGTCAATGTATTGCCAGATTTAATTTGACATCTATAAAGATTACCGAACGGAAATATTTTTCTCCATGTGATATAACCAGAACACAATAACAGACAGAATTATGATAAAAGAAGCAATAAACCTTTTACAATTAGAAATGCTAAGGGTAGAATTAATTAGTGATCAAGGATTTTTTAAAACAGAGCAAACACAATTAAATTTTAATAAAATATAGAAACAATTTTGACTGTACATTAGGAGAGAAATACAGTGGGCCAACCATTTTTGGACAAGGCTAAGTGATGCTCAGATGCTTTGGCAATCCACCTGCCTGGCACCTAGAATCGCGATTTAGTAAGCTAAACTTTGAAGAAGAAATCCAGATTGTTGGAAGAAGGAAGTTTGTTAGCCTCCCCGATTTTTATACACAGAAACCAGTAATAGCATACCAGTGACACTCCAATTGGACTATAGGTTTTTTTATTTACTTGTAGCTTTACGCCTCGTCAATGCCGAGGTCATTAGAGGAAGGATGGAACTGAGGACAAGGAACAGGAAGGAATTCGGCCATGGTCTTTTGAAGGAAGCATCCCGGCATCTGCCTGGAGTGATTAGGGGAAACTATGGAAAACCCAAATCTGGATGCCCAGACAGGGATTTGAACCACTTTCATCCCGAATGCAAAGGCCAATGCGATAACCGCTCACCCACCATGCTCGGTATATAGGTTTCTGAAGTCTCGAGTTTGAAGATGTGTCAAGGGGAACATGGGTTGCGAGGTAGTTTTGCCGATGATGTTGACATTACCCTAGCTCTACACCGTTGGAGATACTGTGCGTCTTCCACCGCCTCTTAGAACTAAACATCTTTATTCTAATATCACATACTTCAAGAGCTTTTTCTTTCTTTCTAGGATATCATTGTTAGCACTAAGAGGTTGTAACTTTGAAAATGTATAATCTCAGCAGAGCCCAATAATTACTCTATGTAGTTGTTAAACAGCAAGCTTTGGAAATAAAAAATGATCAAGCTGCTACCAAATATGATAAATCAACATTTCAGGCCAAGTATTAAAATATAAAAATTGTTATCGGGTGACTAGCCAAGTTAAAGGAGTGTTATAAATTAAACAATATTTCGGCGATCTCATTCGCTGTTTTCATCTTCTGGTGAAGTGCTGTCAGGAACGTGGGATGTTGTTGAGCCAGCCCAGACTACTGCTGCTACACTGTGATTGGTCAGCTCTGGAACCCGTTGAAGCACGGGTCATGTCTAGTCACAACTTGATTCGATGCCCCCTGTTCACATGGCCTGTAGCCTACCTGGGGAATTGAATCATCTGCATCAGACCTTTCGACACTACGGGAAAACTGATTATCAGATAAGGCTGACATTACGAAAGCCGAGACGTAGGCTCAACAACACCAACAAAGCCAACTGAGGGAGTTGAACCGGTTAAGCAACTTTGGGCGTGGTGAGTACCTGGATGGGTGACCGGGTGTGGCTCCATACGCAGTCCGCAACATTGATACCCTCAGTTGGCTAATCGCGGATTCCAGTTCCGCCTTGTGCCGATTGGGCGTCCTGGCAATCATCAGTACAAGGAGTTAGATTTTCGGCGGCAGCTACCCCACTCTGTTTTGTGATTTCAAGAAATATCTAAAATAGACCTGATGAAGACAACCGAACAGGTTGTCAAAACGTCGTCATTTTACAACACTTTCCGGCTGCACTTACTATTACTATTACTCCGCGATTCACTAAAAGTGTGTGGCGGAGGGTGCATTGCACCTATCCGGAAAGGTAGTGGTTTGGAAGGGATATACGGGATACGACTTTCGTGAAGGTTTCAATACATTGTTTACCATTAACTGAAAAGGCTTAGAAAACCACTAGAAAATAGAGTTCCAAGTATGATTGGTTTACAGCGAAATGAAGAATGACTGCTTGGAAGTCATTAATGAAGTGGCCAAATTAATCTCCCTCTTATTCTATTTGCTCTCTCTCATGTGTTTAATGTTCTGTATAGTAAAGCCTAATGAATGACTGGAGGCTTTCTCAGTGTATCACCTGTATGAAATGTTTCTAGGCTGTCTGGTAATGCCACAATACTGGTATAAAGCAGACCAAACATCATAATGCAATCCTTTTCTTTGACAGAACTGCACTATCCACCGATGTTTAGAGTTTTTGTATACCCATAGTCAGCTACCGGCATACATAGGTTTGTCCCCTGGCCAGTCAGGATGCCTAAACTGTCCTGTTTTGTTGGCCAGGTAGAGCACAGTGTTTGGCCATCTCCACTTCCTCCTTTACCTCCTTAGTGAACGGAATCTCTCAGACCCTCGCGACCAGTAGTAGTGGTAGTTTTTCCTCAAGCTTGACTATACTACGTTCGCTCTCATCTGGCACGTCAAGGTCAAGTGCCCCTCGCCCCGCGCCTCACCTCACCTCACCACCCCCTCCAGATGCCTTCCCCTCCAAGCCGCCCGAGCCTACAGGCATTGTCGTTTGTCGCAGTATTGTCCTGTTTATTCTGATACACCGTTATAAAACGCTGTAAGTGAAATGGTGTCAGATAGTTGTTACATTAGGCGACAGTCAAAAACAAATATATTTTATAAGTATAATTTTTTAAGGTGTTAGAATAATCTGAAGAGAAAGTTAATATATATTTTTAGGGAACCGCTAAAAATGGTGTATCGTTATGAACAGTGCAGCACCTATGTAGCGAAGCCCAGCTGAGTGTACCAGGGCCATCCTTTTCTTCTCCAAAGAAAAACATTCACAGAGAAAAACTGGTCACTGAGATGGATGACTTTCAGAAAGATGTCATTCAACGTTCCGTTCTAGAATTTTATGACCCTACATTACGAAAATTGAGGGAGGTACTGAAAGAGAAAATTAACTACACTGTAGGTGTATAAATTATTAAAAGCACTTGCCTTCATATACAGAAAATGTAATGACGGTAGACGTTTTCTGATGTAAATGACAGACATTATTGTACCAAGGACCTCATTTTTAAGAAAAATTCATGATTTAAGGAAGAAACATCCTCTTTGACCTGTCATCTACCTTGACGAGACGTGGGTAAATCAAAATCACGCAAGGAAGTTTATTTGGCAACACACTAAACGCAATGGTGGTCTCGTCAATGATTTCTGTTAACAGAAACTATCGCTTTGAGTAAATATCACTTTCATTTCAAAATTTAAACGACGTGTTTAGAGAATTAAATTCCACTGGCAAAGATGTCTAAAAATTAGATTTAATCGTCGAAATGTCTTGCGCGACTTTTAAAATTAAAAATAATGATTTGAAGCAGTAAGTTTTATTCATTGATATGTAAATAATTTTTATATTTATTAACATATGAAATTGTAATTGGTAAACACGAAATTTCTATGACATACGATTCACTCATTTTTGTCAAGACAAATAGTTAAAATGTTCGATTTTACTGAAGAAATCGTCAAATTAGATGCAACATAGTGTACCACATACGTCGTGATGACGTTTGCGCATGTGCGGCAGCTGTTTCCCCTTCGTCTGTAGGGGTTGGGGCTGTGGAGTGGGGATATAGCAGAGTGACCTTAATCTGCCTTTCCTGTCTGAACATAGTATAGTGAGTTACTTATCCTGTTGTGCACTTTGTAAACAGGATTTATATTAAATTTTCTTAACAGTTTTCCAATACTGCAGGTAATGCCTTTTATGAAGGGAAGCACTGCTACTTTGCATTCCTGTAAGATGGTTTAGTTGGAAGCAGAGTTGTTCACAGCAATGGTGGTTCTCTGTGTTGTGACTTGTGGGTATCTGGGTAGCAGTACATAAAAGTGCACACCACTGATAGCCAATGCAATTCTGTCCAAAAAGAATAATGCCATATGACGGTTGAATTGTTGGCTCTATGCAATATGACGTAGCATCTCCGAGACAACCGACTCCATCTGAGAAGCCTACGATTGCATTTGACTTGCCTCCACCAAACACAAGAACTTGTAAACTGTGCGAAACTCGGGTCCGGAAACTACGTCACTAGGATTTCTATTGCAATGCGTAGATGAAGATGTATTATCAACCTTTCTTAAAATTCACCACTACATCAATGGAAGAGCTCCCTACAGAATTCTATACAAAATAGGTTTTGCACTGTTGCGAGTGAGAATACATCAGACCAGAAGTGATCTGACCCATATAGAATGCAAGATTCTCTGTCTTCATCTGGAACTCGTTAGCCTTCTTTCCTATACTGATAGTGGCTCTAGACACAGCCTCTGCGTTATGAGTTCAAAGACAAAACAAAGACAAGGCACATGTGCAGCACTGAGATGCTCATAATTCTGCTGTATACACAAATAACCAAGACAAAAAACTCGAATCTGATCCCAATGCTGTGCTCACATATGCCTTGAATCCTCAGTTGAGCAAAATTTACACACAGCACCTTACTTCGGAATAATAAAGAAGAACTAATACTACGAAAAATTCATCAGCATGATGACATTGTGGGACTGCCAGCAGACACGGGAAATATACATGTTTTGATGAAATCTGAAGCTTACCGCTACAAAGTTACGAGTCTCATGGAATATAATTTGTTCGCTCCATTGGACAAAAATGTTTTAACCAAGCTGGGATCTGAAGCAGAATCACTTTACACAAATTCAACAAGTGAAGAAGTAGTAGCAGTGATACACACTAAATTAATGGCCAACATCATCTCCAATGAGGTACGAGAGAAGGAAGTTTTTGACAACATGTCCCCTTAAACTGTATCTGTGGCTGTGTTACAGTGTGGCCTCATGGACTGAGTACCCTTGAAGAGTTATATAAGTAAAGGACATCCCAAAATCAAAACTTATGGAAACGAAGGAGCAAGGATAGCTGCCATTCCTAAATGTGTTAGCAACAATACACAATGATGGGAACCTGGGACACTCAGTTTACTGGAAGCTTACACACACACACACACAACAGGTATTTAAATGCCATATCACACAACCACCAAAACAATAAAAAGAAGTGTCCTTGCTATCCTCTGCACCTGAGTGACAAAGATTGACTGCAGAGGCACTACAACACATATTTAGGTCCAATGGTTGGTCTTCAGCAACCGTCACACCAGGAAGTACTATCTGTGTTTAGTTTAATTCAAAGTGTGTAGATAGCATTTGTTAAATATTTGCTTATTTAACAGCGCCAGTAGACAGATGGTCTTCAGCAACCGTCATGCCAGGAAGTACTCTCTGTGTTTAGTTTAATTTAAAGTGTGTAGATAGCTTTTGTTTAATATCTGCTTATTTAACAGCGCCAGTAAACAGATGGTTTCAGCAACCGTCAACCCAGGAAGTACTCTCTGTGTTTAGTTTAATTTAATGTGTGTAGATAGCTTTTGTTCAATCTTTGCTTATTTAACAGCGCCAGTAGACAGTTGGTCTTCAGCAACCGTCACGCCAGGAAGTGCTCTCTGTGTTTAGTTTAATTTAAAGTGTGTAGATAGCTTTTGTCCATCTTTGCTTATTTGTTTAACAGCGCCAGTAGTCAGTTGGTCATTTGTAACCGTTACGCGAGGAAGTCCTTTGTTAATTTAGGTTTTTTTCCCCAGTTGTGTCTATCGGTTGTTTGTAAGTAGTGAACAGTTTTTTTGGATCACTCGGTTAGTTCATCTTTCATCTTCTCCGTAGCTTTTGTTTAGAAATATGTGTAGGGACTGTGATTGCTCTGTGCAGGCGCGGGCTGAGGTGGCTGATCTTCGCGCTCAGCTTGCAGCTTTGCTAACGAAAGTTACAAGGCTGGAAGCTGCCTTAGTCAACTGCAGCAGATGTGCTATGGGAGACTCCACTGAAGCTAGTGCTATCGCAGGTTCTCCTGTTCCCAGCATCGTACCTGTAGTCCAGGCTGAGACCTTGGAGCCTGTGCGGCAGTCACCTGACGGTGTCTGGCGTGTGGTTTCCGGGCGTCGACACCGCATGCGGGGGCAGTTGTGCAAGTCTGAATCCCAGGAGGACATGCTTGTACCACTGTCCAACAGGTTTGATGTATTGTCTGGGTCTGTTTCAGATCCACAATCGTCAAACAGCGAGTTGACAGCCCCCCTGCCCGCAAGGCCTGAGCGACCACAGAAGGAGATTTTGGTGATAGATAGCTCCATCGTTAGGTGTTTTATTGAACCCCTTAGGGACATGGCGAATAGGTCTGGGATGAAGTACTGTGTCCATTCATTGTGTATTCCGGGAGGTCTGATCCAAGATGTGGATCAGGCCATCCCGGATGCCATTGATCGGACGAGGTGTAGCCAGCTGCGGATTGTAGCTCATGTCGGTACCAACGATGCTTGCTGCCTGGGGTCAGAGACTATCCTCTCTTCCTTCCGGCAGCTTGCTCAAAGGGTGAGCTCTGTGGTTGATGACCGCAAGATTTCGGCTGAGTTAACTATCTGCAGCATTGTCGATAGAACCGACTGTGGACCTCTGGTTCAGAGCCGAGTTGAGGGTCTAAACCAGAGACTGAGGCGTTTCTGCGATAATCATAGATGCAGAATCCTAGATCTTCGCCATGGGGTCGAGTCATGTAGGGTTCCTTTGGATAGGTCAGGAGTGCACTACACACGTGAATCGGCTACACGGGTGGCAGGGGCCGTGTGGAGTGCATTGGGGGGATTTTTAGGATGAGGCAGGAAGACCCGAAACTGGGATCACAGTTACGGGCAGCCCAATCAAATTCGGCATCATATGTTAGGAGTAGCGTACATCAGTCTCGACCATTAAAAGTACTCGTTATTAACTGTAGAAGTGTTTGTAATAAGCAGCCTGAGCTAGAAAGCATTATTAGTAGTACAGAAGCTGATATTGTATTAGGTACTGAAAGCTGGTTAAAACCGCATATAAGTTCAGCAGAAATATTTAACGATAGAATGAATGTTTTCCGTAAGGATAGGTTGAACTCCAATGGAGGCAGTGTATTTATAGTCGTTAGTCAACACCTGTCGTGTAGCGAAATAAATATCGATACAGTCTGTGAAATCCTGTGGATTAGACTAAAAGTAGCTAGGACAAAACTGGTATTAGGGTCTTTCTATCGTCCGCCAGATGCAGATGTATCTATTGCTGAGGCCTTAAGAACTAATGTAATATAGCTCGTCAGTTTCCAGATCATGTAATAATACTAGGAGGTGACTTCAACTTTCCGTATATAGACTGGAATAATTACGTCCACGTTACTGGTGGCCGGGATAAAACATCCTGTGAAATTATTCTTGACCTTTTCTCAGATCTTAATCTTGAGCAGCTCGTCACTGAACCAACGTGGTGCCACAACGATAACGAAAACATTTTAGATATTCTCGTTACGAATAGGCCTGAATTATTCACGGACATTTCTACCACCATGGGAATAAGTGATCATAAAGCTGTAATTGCTACAGTAAAATTAACAGGCACGCGCAAAAAGAAAAAAGAAAGGGTCGTTTACCGGTTCGGAAAAGGCCCCAAAGGGGAGTTTAAGAACATTTTTGAGGGATAATTACATTACCTTTATAGAAGGAAGAGGCTCAGTTGAAGAGATGTGGCTTCAATTCATGCATATAGTCAGGGAAGGTATGGACTTACATATACCGAAAAGGACAATCAGGGATGGGAACGATCCCCCGTGGTATACACATGAACTTAAACGGTTACTTAAAAAACAAAGGAAGATACATGCACGCTCAAGGACGACAATGTATAGGAGTGATTTAGAAAAGTTAGCTGAGACAAGAGAACATGTTAAGAATGCGATGCGCGCACAGCTGGGCACAAAACAGTTAATCCGTTAATCGTTAACTAACGAAGTTAAAAAAATTGCGAAAATTTAACTTTTAAGTTAACCTAAAAAATCATTAACGGTCTTCTTAACTTCCGTTAAATTGGACTTCCGTTAACTTTAGTCCGTTACATAGGTTGTTGACGTCTTTTCGTTTGTTTGAACTGTGCGCCACGCCACCACTCGTATGCAGGGCTGCCAGATTGTATAATTGGATACAAAACTTGTATAATTTGGTTACCTCTTGTATCCTGCTTGTATAACAGATTGCCTTGTGTAATTGGATACAAAAATGAGCACTTAAAAGTAAAGTACATTCCAGCACCTTTTTGAAAGTGTTTGCCCTTTGTTTCATTGAGTTGGCAACCCTTCCTGCATATCTATTTCCTTTTTGTTATTCAAAATTTATCAATGTATACATTGTTTACTTTTCGTGGACTTTTTTTGCTCCCAGCACTTTCACTCACGTATGTAATCAATGGATGACCCCTTTGTATAATTGGGTTTCGTTCTGTATAATTTCAAAGAGACAGCGGTATAATATAAGTTGGCTGTACTGGCAGCGCTGCTCGTATGTTCGGTGTAGTAGTGGACGCTGCCTGCTAAAATCTTGGCGCGCCGAGCATTTTCAGCCGGCGGCGGCGTGACTATTTTATATTGTGAATTCTGCAAACGTAAATAAACTAAAAAGCATCATAACCTATCTTATTGACAAATCAACATTATTATCTGTAATGAGGTGTATTAATTTGTAAACATCGTTAACAATTAAAAGTTGCAAAACAACACCCCTGCCTACTTTTTTTTATAAAGTCACCAGTACCTTAATTGTCTCTCGTAAGACAATTTGCAAGTGTTATGTTGATCACAGTCTCAACAAAGATAAAAACAGACAGGAATACCACTTCGTTGTTGTGGCGATAGCGTAACCACAATTTGTTAATTTTTATAAATAAATCCACACTTGCATCATGGTACATAACACCTTGAGATAGAGAGCAGTTATACCTACCGTACTATAATACTAATACATCAGTACAACTTTTGACTAGTTAACTTTTAACGGATAACTTTAACTTGCGTTAAATTTATAAACATTTAACGCTTTAACGATTATCGAAGTTAACTTTTTAAGTAGCGGAATAATGATTAACGAAGTTAACGTTTGGATTAACTGTGCCCACCTGTGGATGCGCGAGACTTTTAACGACTTCAGATGCAACCAACTTTCTAAGAGTCTCAACGAATACCCAAAGAAATTTTGGTCATATATAAAAAAAGTTAGTGGTAGTGACAACAATATGTCAGTTCTACTACAAGACGGTCGGGAAGTTGATGACAGCCGCGAAAAGGCTACCGTATTTAACACCGAATTTTAAAATTCTTTCACTGGAAAACATTCCCGCTTTTGCACGGCGTGTAGAATTTAAGATGGATCCAGTTCAAATTGATAGTGTAGGTATCATAAAGCAATTAAAGCTCCTGAAGTGGGGGAAGGCGCCGGGTCCTGATGGTATTCCAGTAAGATTATTTTCGGAATACGCGGAAGAAATAGAACCATTTCTATCAGATATATTTCGTAAATCTTTAGAAGAAAGAAAAGTACCTTCTGACTGGAAAATAGCGCAGGTGATTCCCGTTTTCAAGAAAGGTGATCGGAGAGATCCTAGGAATTATCGACCCATATCTCTAACATCTGTCTGCAGTAGAATTCTGGAGCATATCATATGCTCTAACGTTATGAAGTTTCTGGATGAAAATGAGTTACTTACAGCAAACCAACACGGATTTCGTAAGAACCGTTCGTGTGAAACGCAACTGGCTCTATTTTCGCATAACGTAATGAAGGTTATCGATGCAGGATCACAAGTTGATGTTATTTTCTTGGATTTCCAGAAGGCTTTTGACTCTGTACCACATAACCGCCTTTTGGCGAAGATTCGAGCGTACGGTATATCTGATCAGATCTGCGAATGGATACGCGATTTTCTAACTGGTCGGTCGCAGTATGTCGTTGTTGACGGGGAAGCCTCTTCAAAGCTAGATGTTACTTCAGGCGTTCCTCAAGGAAGTGTAATAGGACCACTTCTTTTCTTAATTTTTATAAACGATCTCGGTGACAACGTTAATTGCAGGATGCGATTTTTTGCTGATGATGCACTTATTTATAGGGAAGTGGGGTGCTCTGACGATTGCTTAGAAATACAGTGCGATCTGGATGTTATTTCGGAATGGTGCCGTAAATGGCAGCTTACACTTAACTGTACAAAGTGCAAGGCAATGCAAATAAGTAATAAAAAGACCCCGTTTGCTCACGAGCACAAAGTTAACAATTCAGTTGTTGACACGGTCGATTCCCTGAAGTATCTAGGCGTAACAGTACAAAGCAACATGAAATGGGACTTGCACATAACTTCATTCGTAGGTAAAGTTAATTCAAAACTACGTTTTATAGGTCGTATTTTGAGAAGCTGCAATGCTCATACAAAGGAAATAGCGTACAAAACACTAGTGCGTCCGCATTTGGAATACTGTTGTGCAATTTGGGATCCGTATCGCAAGGGATTGATTGACACGGTAGAGAAAGTACAGAGGAGCGCCGCCCGATTCGTAACTGCTAGTTACAGTCCTTATGTAAGTGTCACAGAGCTGAAACGTGGGTTAGGCTGGGATTGTTTGGCGGACAGACGACGTCGTTTTCGTTTAAATTTGTTGGAGAATATGCGAAAATCTCTAATTTACGAGTGCAACGAAATACTTCTTCCGCCAACCTATTTAGGTCGCAATGACAGGAGGGATAAGATTCGAGAGATAAGATGCCGTACTGATACATTTATGAATTCTTTTTTTCCTCGTTCTGTTCGGGATTGGAATACTCTAAAATAGGATTGGTGCTTAGCACCCTCTGCCACCCACAGTAATTGTGAATCGCAGAGTATAGATGTAGATGTAGACAATCTTTTAATAAAATGGGCCCCGCACACAGCCATGACACGGAGAGCCACCGATGTTGTGAACAACTCTGCCTCCATCCAGTCCCCTCCTCCGGCATGCTAGTGCCAAACACAAAAGCCATTACTGGCAGAATCACAAATTCAATATAAACCCCATTTACAAAGTGCACAGCAGGTACAGTAACTAGCCAGCCCTACTACAGGTTGTCAGGGTCAATGAGATTCTGTTCACCTGTAGCTATGTTTAGGTAGCAGAGACAGGGTGCACTGCAGAGGACAGACTATTCAAATTATAAGTTTAACACATGGAGAAGTCTGTCATTGTGTGGCATGCAGCCATGACTGGCCATGCCACTAATTTCATAAACATTTGACTACTATTGCGAGAAGATAGTAGTGAACTAAAACGAAACTATGGATTCTGAGTACGTTTAACCGCTGCTGCAAAACCTATTCGCTTCCTAAAATGTGGAGAAAATCAAAAGTTGTTTCTCTTCTGAAACCGGGTAAAGATCTGGATAAGCCAAGCAGTTACGGACCTGTTTCATTGCTCTTCTAGTTACTTAAGTTTAATGAACATTTAATCCTTTCTCAATTTGTAACCATGATAGAGCCAAAAATTATCCCACAACAAACAGGTTTCCGTCCAGGAAAGTGTTGAACAAGTCAAGTGCTAAACTTGACAGAACATAAAGAAGAGGATTTACATAACAATCTTGTGCCAGAAGTAGTGCTGGTGGACCTCTCTGTGGCACATGAGACCATTAAACATCACCTATTTCTCAAATAATAATAATAATAATAATAATAAGACTTGAGCAGAGATTTTAGCTTAATGAAAGTAATCGAATCTCTTCACTTTCTATGTTAGCCTGGATAACAAGAAGAGTAGATGGGAATTACCCCAAGGCATTGTGCTAACACCTATTTTATTTAATATCTATACTGTGCTATCACCCATTTTGTTTAATGTCTATAATAATGACTAATCCATGCATCCAAATGCCAAAACACTTACTGTATGTTGATGACCTGGCAATCGCTGTTCAGAATCCAATGTTTCAACTGATAGAAAAACAGAACAAGCCCTAACAACCATGTCCACTTACTACAAACCCAACCCATCCAAAACCCATATCTGCGCATTCCAAGAGAGGCAAAACGGAAACTAAATGTTACATTGGAAGGCCATTCATTGGAACATACGAGGTAGGTCCGATAAGTACTTAGCCTCTCTTCCTGAAGGTGCCACTGTCAGAAATTTACTATCATGTAGTACATTATCTTAAATGGTTATTGTTAAAATTTCAGTCAAATCGGACTCATAGTATTGTTGTGATTGCGTGTGAAAGTGGGTGTGTCCGCGGATTTTAGAAAAATGGAAAAGACAATATCAGTTGGTGATTCGATTCTTGTTTTTTGAAAGGAAAATCGCGCAGTGAAATCAAAGAGCGCTGTGCACGGTGACTCTTCTCCTTTGATGAAGATTGTCAAAAATTCGTTTAAAGAGTTTCAACGTGGTCGCACGTCGGTTTTTGATGAGTCACGCCCAGGTGCCCCGAAAATGGTTACCATGGAGGATAACGTAACAAAAATCCACGATCTCGTATTGGCAGACCGCCGACGGAATGTGAGCGAGATTGCTGACAGTAGGTATCTCAAAAGACGGCGTGGGTGATATCTTGCATGAAATTTTTGGCACAAGAAAGCTGTCGGCGTGATGGGTGCCACGTTTGCTCACTCTGGACAACAAGCGCAACCGTTAAACCACTTCACAGCAGTGTTTGACGCTGTTTAAGCGCAATCTGAAGGAGTTTCTGCATCGCTACGTGACCGTCAACGAAACATGGATCCACTGATACACACCAGAGACCAAGGAACAGTCAAAACAGTGGACTTCACCCGGCAAACGTGCTCCTAAGAAGGCGAAGACTGTCCCATCGGCCAGAAAGGTGATGGCCAACGTTTTCTGGGATTCACAAGGTGTGATCTACACAGACTACCTGGAGAAGGGCAAAAAGATCACAGGGCCGAATTAATGGGCCGATTCAACGCCAAATTGCAGAAAAAAAAACGGCCCCATTTGGCGAAGAAAAAATTAGTTCTTCCACCATGGCAAACTTGACTTGTTCAACACTTTCCTGGACGGAGGTGTGAGACGGTGCGCCTCGTCACGGCCAAATTGGTCGAACTGCTGCCCCATCCACCATATTCTCCAGATTTGGCCCCGTGCGACATCTTTTTGTTTCCAAACTTGAAGAAGACATTCGCCGGGCAGAAATTTGAGTTGAATGAGGAGGTTATCGCCGCCACGGAGGCCTACTTGGCAGATCTCGAGAAAACGTATTTTTCACAAGGGTTAAAGAAGTTGGAGCATCGTTGGGTCAAGTGTATCGAGCTAAAATGAGACTATGTTGAGAAATAAATCGCCACTTTTCCAAAATTTTCAATTTTTTTTTTTTTAGGCTAAGTACTTATCGGACCGCCCTTGTATAGACCAACCAAAATATTTAGGAGTTACTATTCATAGAATCCTTACTTACAAGAAGTAATTTTCAGGGAAGTGTTGGAGAACGAAAACAGTGGGTTCACTTTAAACGGAAAACTGATCAATAATATCAGGTATGCAAATGACTCTGTTGTAATAGCCAGTGATCTACCTGCACTCCAACACATAACAGACAATTTACTTCAGCACAGTGAAGAGTTTGGTCTGCTTGTCAACCCTTCCAAGACAAACGTTGTAGTCATCTCCAAGAGAAAAATCTAGGCAACCATATCAATAAAAGGCAATAAGATCGAGCAAGTATCCTCCTTCAAATATTTAGGCACTGTGGTGGACGAGTGACTGCAAGAAAGAAATCAAATCGAGAATAGAACAGGCCAGGAGACAATTTATTAGCATGAACAAATTTTTCATTTTTTGAGCTGAAATGGTTTTTAACTTCTTTACATCTCTCAACATTGAGATCTTTAGAGACGGGAAAGGATGGGGGGCAAGGAATGGGAAGGAATTCGGCCATGGCCTTTTGAAGGAAGCATCCCGGCATTTGCCTGGAGTGATTTGGGAAACCATGGAAAACCCAAATTTGGATACCCAGACGGGGATTCGAACCACCGTCCTCCTGAATGCGAGGCCAGAACGCTATCCGTTACACCACCACGCTTGGTAAATTTTTCATAAGATCGGATCCCAGTCTGCAATTGTGAATACGAATGAATCGCTGCTAAGTGCTCTCCATTTTTCTTTATGGTTGTGAAAGCTGGACCTTAGACCAAAATCTAGAGAAAAAGATTTTATCTTTTGAAATGTATTTGTATCGTCATCTCCTACGCATATCTTAGGTGCTAAAAGTATCAAACGAAGAAGTACTTCATCGGATGGGAAAACGAAAAGAATTGCTGCTCACTATAAGGCAAAGGAAAACGCAACATCTAGGACACATTATGAGAGGCGAGAGGTACCAACTACTGCAGCTCATCATTGAAGGGAAAATACAAGGGAAAAGATCTGTTGGGAAGAGAAGGAATTCGTGGCTGAAGGACATTTGGAGATGGTTCAACTGCACGTCTGAAGAGGCTTTCCATGCTGCAGTTTCATGCTATGTGGACCGCCAATTTCCAAAAGGAGAAGGCGACTTAAGAAGAAGCAGCACTGCAATATAACTGCTGATAAAGTACACACGAGAAACAATATCCTAAAAAAGTTATGTTACAGTAAATGGGAGCGAATCCAATGGTCTTGTGCACATCTGCTGAAGCACTCTGCTTTTTCACTGCAAAGCATGCAACCCCTGTTTGGAACCAGTCAGCGCATTCAAAGAAAGTAGATATAGCTTTCAATGAGACTTGTTGGAACATGACTGGCCACATGAAACCAACCCCAAACCGACTACTGTACAAAGCAGCTGGATTTGCATAACCAAAAATACTCCGTAATTCACATGAGTACACAGAGTGATTCAAACAAAGATTCGATGAGAGACACGTAATGTATTGGATACACGCCCTCCACCTAGAAGGCTAATCTCTAGGACTCCTTTCTGAAGCACACAAATGTCAATCCTCCAAACTGGTACCCATCCTCCGAGGAAGAACCTCCTGGTATATAATTGGACTGAGTAAAATGGAGAACCCTCAACCATATAAGAACAGGATTGGCTCCAGTAAAATCTAATATGTATAAATGGGGTTTGACAGCAAACGATCAATGTGAGGTGGAGAACAGCAGGCCATGGATCACCTCTATGCTTGCAAGCAATGCCAGTTTACAACAACACCAGAAGACCTAATGACAGGAAGAGATATAAACAACGTTGTCCAATACTGGGCAAATGATTATAATTTCTGGACACAAAAAAGTAAGTAAGTGTCCAAGAAGAGTAAAGACACATTGACGAGCACCAAATTCCGAGATAATATAAATGACGATGATGGACCTAGTCATCACAACGCATGGCTTTCTCTGGTGCAGATGGGGCAAGTCACAATCCGTCCCACAATGCCATGCTGTGCCCCACCTGGTGACAAATGCACAGTGGATTGGGCAGTCTGATTGGCCAGGTTGGACTAAACTCTCTCAATGAGTAGCTGGATACTGGTGTACAACACACAACAGCGGTGGCAAATGCAATTACACCAGAGAAGGAGACACAGTATGATGGTTTAATTGTGAGCTTCTGTGAATTGCAAGCCACACTTTTGGTGTAACCACCACTTTGCACTTAGTTTATTACAAACAATAACCAACCATAATGCCCATGATGTGGTCTTTGTGCCATATTATAACAAATCCAATGCTCTAATAAATTGTTTCTAAAAACATAACATGCCAAGAATAACTTTTTAATTCTAATGTCAATAAATAGTTACTTGGTTTCTTAAAATTCAAGTAAATAAAGCCCTCAGCTACTGTTTGCGAGTTACCTTAAATTATCTCTGTCTTGTGTTCTTCCCAGAATAGTTATCCTCTCAGATTAATTTTGAAATTATGAATAATTGCATTAAGAAAGGATTCTTTGAGGAACATTAACAACTTGCATAAAATTAAAATCCCTAATGCTTCAACCAGAAAAATATGAAATTAGAACATCACTTTTCACTAAGGGTGGTTCAAGCTAGATAGGTAGATGGAGCGTAAAAGAGGAGAGAATGAAGGAAAAGATCACTGGGGTTATATTAAGTTGAAACCAAGTAGTTGCTTAGTGCCCATTGACCAGTACTGCTAGGACAATTCCCACTTAGAGGGGCTGTATTCACCACCTCCAATTGACTAGCAGTCACCCATTTTCTGGAGGCAAAAAAATATCCAGCACTACATAAAATACCAACAAAATGGTATCTCCAAGGAACATGTGGGGGGGAAATTAAGGTCGACTACCTCTTGCATAGAATTTAAATGTTTGCAATATGGATTTTAGGGGCAACATTTTAAAGGAATTCTTTATAATGGCAATGTAGAAAGGTGCTTAACAATGCAAGCAAGGCACATTGTGCTGTGACTCATTTAATAACATACTTTCCATTTGATGGTTGCTATCTAATAGCTGCAACAATTTAAATAACATCCACTTTCCCTAAACAAACATCAAGTACAAACCTCTTAATACTAATGCTATGTTACTTAATGCTATGTTACTAAAATAGACCCAGCAGTATTACTGCCTGGGAAAAATTTAGTTCAAATTGAAAACTATGTTTTTTTATAATTCCTACTCATTAGAGTAGGAATTATAAAAACTGAAATATACATCTGTACTATTCTTGTACCAAGAACAGGCTTGCATTCCAAAACCGAGCTTTAGTTTTGTGTTATTCATTTTTATTAATTCAACTCTTGTATGAAGATTGAAGGAGGAGTATTGCACTAGTAACTTTATTTTTAATGAAGCATATTAAATAATTAGTTTTCTAAGCTCCTTACCTCTCAACTATGACTGCTGGCATCTGCACTAGTTGAACAGGACTTTTACCATCTTTTAATGCCTGTGTCAAATTCAGGATTTGTCCTCTCATTACACTCATTTGTCTTTCAAATAAGTGGCGGTCAAAACCTTTGTCTTGCTGAAAAATTATAAAAATAAAAACAAATCTTAGCATTTGTAATGAAGAATGTAAGGCAAAGGAAAATTACAAATGAAAAAAATAATTATTTTATACATTTATCTAAACCTTGGAACTCAATACTGATGATTGATGGGTTTTAAATATGCTAAAAACACTTATTTAACACGAGAAGGTTTTATTTTTTCATGAAAAAAACTAGTGAACAAAATTTATCTCAGATTAGTTTGCACAAAATAATAACAATAAATGTTTATACATTGGTCACAGAGCACAATCTATACTATGACAGAGATATTGATTAGTACTGAAGGCGAGTAATTCTGAATCAGTGAATACAAACAAATCGTACTTTAACACTCCAACCGAATTCCGGTCTTCTTCAAACAATTTTAAACCAATATTTAGTCAAATATTCACTTATATCACTGTTGATCAAGTAACAGCTGCTCTAGTTTTATGAAATACAATATTAATGGCAAAGTCAGCATCATTGTATCCAACTATGTGAGTTGTATATGTGTTAGATAAGTAGCACAATCCATAAGTCTTGGTTTCTTTCAAATATTTTAGGATTTTCTTGACAGAACTACTCAAAGATTTGTCATAAGAATGTAGGAATTGACTCACCTGACTTACAGCAAACATAATATCTGGTCTGCTTACTATTGCTGCATGGGTAACTGATCCCACTGTTTCTCTGTAGGGGTGATTTTTCTCAGGTACTCCATTAGCCTTAGGAAGTCTCACATGTGGATCAGCAGGAATACTGTTAGGATTTCCATTATATCATATCAAATTTTCTCAACAACTGTTCTATATACTTGGTTTGGTGTATAAAGACACAGTCTTTGAATCTCTCTATTTGCATGCCAATAAAATTAGTAAGAGGTTAAATTTCCAAATCAAAATTCTTTTGCAGGTCATCAATTATTTCATTCAAAACAGTTTTATCTCTACAGATCAGAAGAAACATTTGATGCCATTGATTTGTCCAGTGTAAATACACTGATCTGCTTTGGTTTTCACAAAATCAAATTTATTTAAAACTGAATTGAATATTGTATTTTTAGGGGCTTGTTTTAAGCCATGTAAATATTTGATATGTTTACATATCATATTAATATCACAGCCACAGTCATAATAATATTCGCTTTCAATTCACCATAAAGGAAAGCTGTAGTTACATCAAACTGCATGAACTCTAAGTTATATTGAGCTGCAATGGACACTAACAGTCGAACAGTCATACCTTACTGTTGGTGAGAACATCTCATAATAATCAATCCCTTCAGTTTGAGCATATCCCTTCGCAGATAGTCTGGATTTGTAACATCCTTAATGTAGAACATGAATCTACATCCTGTTTCCTTTGCATTCTTGACACTTTTCTACCAATGTCTATGTTCTATTTTCATGACGAGATTTTAATTCCTTATTTATAGACATCTTCCACTTTTCTGAATCAGCTAATGTTATTGCCTCATTGTAGCTTCATGGAATAGGAGTTGTTATATCTACAGTGTAACACAATTTTATCTTTTCCTTCAGAGAGCGTTAATTTCTTTCTGCGTCTCTCAGTCATAATTGAAGGTGAAAATGTCCCAACAGTCATTTCTAGTTTATAATCCCTGCTAGAAGTGGTATTGGTATCATAGAAGTATTCAGCAGTAGTGTGATTGTCACACTTGGGTCATGAATCACACATTGGTTCTGTCAAATCAACAGTAACATAATTTCTTGTGACAGTAAATTTGTTAAAAACAGCATATCTGCTTTTAATGACTATCTGAGAAGGAGTGAATATGAATATACAACTTTTTAATTTTCACAGTATCCAATAAATTCAGCTTTCTAAACTTAAGGATCCCATTTCCTTTTTTTATTTTTAGGAGACGTATCCTTGCATCACAGCTAAATATTCTTAAATTACTCACATTTGGTTTTCTCGCCGACCACAATTCCTCTGGTGCTTTAAATATCAGTGAATGAGTTGGTGTTTTGTTGATGAGACAAGCAGCAGCATGTACAGCTTCAGCCCAGTACAGCTTAGGAAAGTTAGTGTTGATTAACATTCATTTTGCACTTTCCACTAATGTTCGGTTCATTCACTCAGAAACACAATTGTGTTCTGGAGTATGTGGTGTGGTTGTCTCATGGATTATTTTAGCACCTTGTAAGAACTGAGAGAAGTTGTTAACATATTTAATGCCATTGTCTAAGTGTAAACATTTTATGTAACATTCTAATTGTTTTTCAACTTTCATTTTGAAATGTTTGAATTTTTCCAACTTTCTATGAAGAAAAGAAAGAAATACCTTCTTTGAATAGCCACTGATGAATGTCATGAAATATTAAGCACATCCTAATGACATGGTTTCCATTGGACCACAAATGTCAGTGTGTCCCAGCTCAAGTAATTTTGAAGCTTTTGATCCATTGCATTTTAAAGGTAATCTGTCCCCCCCCCCCCCCCCCCTTCTAAGCAATTTGTGCAAACTAATTTGTCTACTTTGAAGAACAATTTTACACCTTCTGCATTCTTCACTACTTTTTCCAGATCATTAAAGTTCAAATGACCCATTCGTTGGTGCCGTAGGAAAATGTTTTTCTCATCGATGTCAGATATACATGCTTGATGATTATACAAATTTAATCTGTACAGTTTGTTGATTAAACTGGGTGTCCCAACTATTTCATTATTACTGTTTACTTCTGTACAGCCCTTACTGTTGAACTTTACTTCACCACCATTTCTAAATATCTGGCTGAGAGGTAGTAGAATTTTTGCCAACTCTGACACAGAGGACATTTTGAAACAAAAATTTATTATGTTGACCACTGTCATCACACACATATGAACTCAGCTTACTTGATCTTTTTAATGATAAGCATTCATTTGTTACCTTAATTGAGTTGATGAGTGGTACTGTTTCTTCTTGTAATATATTTCTGTGAATGGTTATGTGCTTAGAAGCACCAGAGTCTATATACCAGGAATCACTGTTACTCACTGACTCTATGAATGATATTCAACTGTGTGTTTCTTCTTTGCTTTAGACCTGCACTGTGCAAGTGACCATCCTTATTACAAGCACAGCAGCAAGGTCCGTTTTGAGATTGTTTCTTGAAGCCTTTGTTGTACTTATAATTTATGTCAAAAGCTGATGTGTCACCATCACTTGTTTTGACTAAGCCACTCAATGTCTACTTTAATTCCAATATTTCGTAACTTGTGTGCTGTGGCCACTATTTGTTAATGTACTCTTCTACATATTGACTTCCGAATAGAGTTGTTGTGCACAGATCACGAAGTAAGCCAACTCGACATGTTAATCCTGAATCATCGAAGGCATTTGCTAAGTTGTTCCAAACTTGTTTCACTATCTGGCTTTTTGAATGTGGATACAGTTGATGGAATCCACTAACAGTGTAATTGTACATTTGGCTTTTAAATCGTATTTAGCTAGTTTCGCAATTCATCGTGTTCCAGATAGGTTTTTACAACAAACCTCCAAGTCGAGTAGTTTTCTCAACTAATGAGTTTGTCAAACAAGGCTAATTGATTGCTTGAACCCATATTTTCCACACTTTGGAATGAATGCTGTATACTGCCTAGGTTATAAATTTTACATCTACCAGACTACTGGGCCCAATAAAATGAGTTTTAAATATGCTGAAAACTCATATTTAACAAGAGAAGTATTTATTCTGAATGAAAAATGCATGAAACTAGTTAACAAACTGTAGCACAGAGTAGTTCACACAGAATAATAACAATCACTGCTTATACATTGGTCACAGAGCACAACCTTTACTTTAACAGAGATGATATTAAAGTATTGTAGGTGAGTAATTCTAAATCAGTGAATAAAAGAAAATCATACTTTAACAATGCTAAGCATTGATATTTTTTTTTTTAAGAATGTTAATGCTGAGGAATATTCATTAATCAAACTTCAATCAAAGCCATGTAACATGCTGTTACATTTTTTTCAACTGCATAGGGAGAATATAATTTACTGCTTATTCATTTCTAGTGTCTGACTGAAACAGGATTTTCAGCCGAAACCGAATCCCCAACCTTGGTCACAGTTTCGGCCGAAACCAAAACTTATTCAGACATGTTGAAATGTCTATTTTATACTGAAATTAATTGCATTTTTACATATATACAGACAGTTAACTCATGTTAAATGAAATTAAAATGATAAATTAAGAGTGTAACAAAAATAATGCTTTAGTTATGTTATATTAACAATTTAACAAAAAAAAATAATAAACATGTTAAAGACTTGCTCTTGTAAATAAACGTTGTTAAAAATCAACACACAGATATAATGTACAGACACCTTATATAAATATTGTGAACTGAATTAAATTTTATGATTAATTAATTATTTAAAATAATTAATTAAATCACATACAATTACATACAAGATTTCAATAAATATTTCATTTATTGAGATTTTTTTTAGCACTTGGTGTTTACCTAATTATCAGTCCCAATAAAGAAATAAAATTAACTAATTATCAGTCTCAACAAAGATTACAGTAATTAATTTGTAATGCAGTAAAGTATTTAATTTAAAAAGGTATAAAATTTTAAAAAACCTAAATATTATTATTAATTACTAATTAATTTTAGTATTCGTCATTTAAAAAAATCTTATATTGTATGCTAAGAAAAGCAGTATTTCTACATTTTCACCGAGCAGGTGTAGGATCGGTCTGGTGGCTCGGCAGTTAAGGTGTCTGACGGGGGATCGAAAGACCCCGGCTCAAATACCTGTCTCGGCGGGGATATTCATAGGACCTTTACCTCTGGTACAGCTTGCTGCGTAATGTGAAGAACGCCAGTACGCTTCTGTAGTTTGGATTCCATGTTAAACTGTGGGTCCCTTGAACCCGGTAGGATTGCTGGGTTCGATTAAGCTGGCTACAACAGGGGCGAATGCGCAGACAGTAGAAACCCTGACACCTGGTCATTATGACCACAGGGGATTATTATTTTACCAAGTTAATAACTATGAGTTATATTTGTTCAGTGGCACTAAACAGCTGCTTGCTTGGAATACTGGTAAGTGGAGCAGAAAGATCCCTTTCGACTGCTTTTCCCAGTGTAGTATATCGACTGCTGTTCCAATAACAATTTCGCCATTGCGTTACAATAGTGGCTCCGACAGATAAGACTGATTTTTTTGAAAGTTTTTTGATCTTCAGATCCAGTTAGCTACATATGATTTGGAGTATTATCGTGTGTATTCCAAAGACTCTCCATTTCTTGCTGTATGTTGGAGGGTGGCAAGATCAGTTTTAGAGAAACTGACGGAACATTTTCTCCGCCGTCAGCCAATACTCCGTCAAGAAAGATATTATTTCTGTCGCTGCAACATTCACTTCAACAGAGTTGAGATATTTCTATTTAATTATTTGGTGCAGTATTGTCACAGCAATCAATTCAGCAAAAGAGAATTTGATGTTCTATGACTCGTACAATGAGTTTTTCTTGTTTGTCATCATCTCATCTTCATTTTCGGATTGAACACGCAGTTTTCAGTTTAATAGTGATATCAAAGGCATGCATCATCAAATTATAAACCAAGCATATCAAATGTCTGTGAGGTTCTTTATAACATCCCATTCACTAGAGACAAAAATATCAATCTTACTATATTCAACACTGTACAAGATAACTACATTCTTTTGCTCTAAAAGCCTTTGTAACATCACATATATGTTGCTCCTCCTCACATCAACAACTTGCACCAAAGTATGTTCTGGCTGTCCGCAATGTTTTTGGCATCTCTATAAACTTTTGCCCAATGTATTTACTGGTATGATCCTGTTCCAGCACGCATGCACCTAGTATAACTTTTAGGCATTGATGATTTACGATAAAATGAGCTGTAAAGTTGGGACGTTGGTACAGATATCAGTGGTAACACTCACCTATTCACGTTTTGTCTTTATTTGAGATTTTTTTAGTCTTAATTTTCTCATTTTCTTATACGTTTGTGGCATCAGTGATTTCACCCGATATTTGTGAACTGCGTCGCCGCAATGCTTCACCTTCCACCAAAGCATTAGGCAGCACATCCACAATTATTATGTCCAATATAGCCTCGTCAATTCTTTTTGCAATTTCATTGATTATAAGCCCATTTTACAAGTTTAGATTTAGAAGACAAAATAGAGATCGTTGACTGAACAAGATTTGGTTGGTCAGTACTCAATACTTCCAGTGACATCATTGGCCCCATTCGATTTAATTTAGCTTCATTTAAATAATTTTTCAATTCATCTATTACTGACTGTCATCTTAACACATGCCTGTGTACCGTGCCATAAAACTTTGATAAATGATGCTTTACTCCAATGCAATGCGTTTTTTTGGGTTAATTGCTTACCAATGGATATGATTTATTACAAATTTTGCAAACATCTTTAGATGACTTGGAAAGGTTTTCTCGAAAAGCTACAAATTGGATTCTTTTTTTTTTGTGATGAAAGAAAATAGTGTAAGATAAATACATAATACCTCACAGATCACATAAAATATAACCTCTGTAATAAAGCAAGCATATGGCATGCATTATGAATTAGGAATATTAATTCAAATAAATATTAATTCCGATTAGAAAAGAAAATTTACACGTACTACCCGTCCGAATTTACTAGACACATCGTGCAGTAGGCGGGAAAGGGTCCAAGGTGACAACTTAATTCGCACGAGCTATATGCGCTTTCTCGCTGTAAACATCAAGTTACTGAAGTTTAGAAGGTAGTTGACTGCGTGGTTAAAAATAAAATACGGGTACAAGTGTAATCCATCCACAATTACCTAAAAATGCAGGTAAGTAATGTGTGAGTCAAACATAACCTCTTTTTACTTTTAAATATTTCCCATTGTAAATAAATCCGAGTTAATAGTTTCGGCTTGCCCGTAGTTTTGGCCCATTTTTAACCGAAACCGTGGCCAAAACTAGATTTTTTGGCCGAAACCGAATCTTCGGTCGGTCACTATTCATTTCTGTTGAAGAAATTTGGCATGTTTTATCAATTACTTTTTAAGTGATTAAAAGTAACTACCTCTATTATAAATACTTTTAAAGTTATAATTCTGAACTTTAAAAAATTAAAGAGCAAAGCTAGCAGATTAATACAACACTTCAAAGAAAGTATTGTATGAAGTGAGGCATAAAAAGTGGAGTTAAAAAGGCGAAAGGAATGAACATACATAATTAAGTTATCCTTATTACCACATCCAAAGTAATTTTTTAAATTATTTTTTGCTTTATGTCTAGTCAACATTGAGGACATTAGAAGTGGTTAGACTCTGGGGATCTGTAGAGAAGAATCAAACATCAAAGTGGCCAAATAGCCATGTGGTTTTTAAGTATGAGTCAGTATTTGGAAGGTTCTGGATTCGCTCCCTGCTTGATGAAAATATTTTTGTTTTTGGTGTGTGTTTAATGTTGGTGCTATTTGTTGTTGACAACATTACAGATTCATTTTTACACAAATTCTCTGAAATAACAGTTCCATATTCTTTGAAGGACTAACGACTTTTTTATGTTAGGCGCTATGAAAACATGTGAAACAAACTCCTTCTGTACCAAAACCACAAATTATTATTATTGTAGTGGAGAACCATAATATGTCATTTACATTCATATATTCTCCATTTACTCCATTAAACTGAAACCATACCACACAAATTTATGACAGCAGTAAGTATCGGCACATGCAGGATGGGGATAAATAGTGGAATGTGTAACAGCAGCGTGACATGTAAATTTTTCATAATTAGCTTGTAGGAAATGTTTTAAATCACTTTTTTGAGAATGTTTGATAAATGATGCAACTCCGACAAATTATTTTATTATCAACTCCTATTGTTGCTAGGTACACGTTACAGTTCTAAAAATAAATCATTTGCCACATTTTTTGTGCATAGTATTCACTTATATGACAGTGCAATATGTCTGATATGGTTCCAATTTAATGGAGAAAAATTTGGAATTCACTAATATAAATGACACCTGCTTCTTCACTTCAATAATAAAGAGAATTTGTGGTGGTGCGAGCATATGATTCCTCAAATTTTTCAGGTGTAGAAGCAATTTATGTTTTAAATATTTTTATTGTGTCTATAGGGGGAAAAAAATCTTTAGAAGAGAAGCATTTATTAAGGTGAATTTTGTAAAAAATTAATTTGTAAATAGAAGACCCGTGTGAAAATTTTGCGAATACAATGAATGGTAAGGAAAGGGGTTTGTAATATGATGAAAGAAGAACCTACTCATTTGTTTCAATTGTTTGTTTGTTTGTTTAGTGTAACACATACGTAAGAAATGTCTACACCAGTAAATTTCTCTGTGATATGTGTTACTGCAGGTTTGGCTCTGAACTATCTCATTCAACAGTTATTACTTTTATCCTTTAAGGGTCAACTTCTGAAAAATTTTATTCTTCGGATATGATGTGAGCAAAGCAGAGATCTTAATCTTTAATATAATAGCTCATTTATCTATTTCGTCTATATATCTAGGGAGAAAAATGGCTCGTGACGCAAAATCTGTAGTAGAAATATTAATATTTTTGCCCTTTAAGGTTTGAATTCCGAAAAATTCCATTTTTAAAATATGATTTGACCAAATCCGAGACCTTAAATCACTAATATAATACTTCATTTATCGATTTCAGTTACAAATCAAGGGAGATAAATAGCTCGTGACAAAAAAAAACGTAATGGAAATAATTTTGCCCTTTAAGGGTCGAATTCCAAAAAAATCCTATCTTAAAATATGTTGTGATCACAGCCAAATTCCTAATCATTAAAATGATATCTCATTTATCTATGTCAGTTAGATATCAAGGGAGATAAATTATTCGTGAAACAAAAATGCGGTGTAGAAATATTGATACTTTTGCCCTTTAAGGGTTGAATCCCAAAAAAATCCTTTTTAAAAAAACGAGATGACCAAAGCAAGAACCTTAATCTCTAAATACCTCAATTCTCGATTTTGGTTAGATATCAAGTGAGAAATAGATCGTGGCAAATAAAATATGTTATGGAAATAATGGTAATTTTGTCCTTTAAGGGCCAAATTCCAAATAATTCCTTCCTTAAAATATGATGAGACCAAAGTGGAGACCATAAACTTTAAAACGACACCTCATTCATAGATTTTGGTTAAGTATGAAGAGAGATAATGGCTTGCAAAAAAAACTTATAGAAATTATATATATGATACTATCAACAGCAAATCAATAGTGAAAGTAAATTTCCACAGAAAATAAAAATATTTTTTCCATGTGGGAATCAAACCCTCCATCCATAAAATACTGACACACCCACAAAACCACATGGCTATTTGGCCATTTTGTTTCTTCTCTACAGGTACAGAGTTACAATTTAAAATGTCACTGTTTTCAATCTCAATTTCTTATAAATGAAGGCCCACGAGTGCAAATGGTATTAGTGTGTGAAAATTTTAAATGCAGCATGAAAGTAACAAACAATAAACCTGCCAACTTAGAGTGTAGACTGTATTAGGAATTAGTTTCTCAAATTTTACAATCAACATTTGAGACTGATGAAGATGTTCCTTTTACTAGTATTAAATACTGGTAAAATGGAGAGATTCTGGCCCAGTATGTCCAAATAATGCTTTGAGATAATTTCAGCGCAATATGAAGAAAGATTCAGTGCAGGAATAAGCATGCTTTTCAACACATACAAATGTTAATGAGACAGCATACTCACTATTGAGGACAAGCTGTACTTTAATACCTCCTTATTCATAATTAACTGACTCATAATTTTAACTTCTCCAATATATTTTTCACACAAATCTATTCAGACAGACATTTAATAAATTCACATCTGGAGTACTGTTTATACATAAACTTCAGTTTTATATTACCTAATGATCATGAAACTTAACTATGACATTCAATTAGCTAACATACATAATGTAAAACCCGATATAAGAAAAGTTCTCTGCCTTGACCATAGATAATGGCGATTATCACCATTCTCCGAAGTCGCCAGCCACTGGCCATGCCTCTATTGCACACAAACATCTCAATTTTCCATTCTTCCCATCATAGTCCAGTCCTCTCCTCTCTTACACAAATTTTCCCCTACTCCCCTCAGTCATCTAACCAGATGGTGATAATATAGACTAAACATTACAAAACATATAAATATACAACCGGCCTTGTGGGCTTACTCAGTTGGCTGCCCGCCTCAAACCTGCAGCCATCTCTCTACTACTACTGAAGAAGGGCTATAGGCTTGAAAATTTTACTCTGTGTGAACGTGTTTTTTCCGTGTCTCGACGCTGCAGGAATCCTCATCTATGGTAAGTGGTGGTTTTTCTCCTATCCAAATGTTTAATATATATGAGCAGGAAAATGCTTTAAGGCAATAAAACTAAGGAAGGATAGGGAAATATGACTAAACACTTACCACAGATGAAGGCGACTGGGAACGGCGAACACAAGAAACAAACACAAGATAAGTGCAATATTTCAGAGTACAGCCTTATTCGTGGAGAAGTGAGACACCAGGCAGAGTCAGATATGTACACAGAGACGGCCATCTGGTGAAACTGTCGTAAGTGTTGGGTCATATTTCCCTATCCTTCCTTAGTTTTATTATTATTATTTTATGCAAATAGACCAATACAGATCACGCAAAACCTAATCATTTTCTGCCCGAGTTACTTTTGCCATTCCAGTATTCTCACATCCGTTTACTGAAGGCAAGTTTTCTCTCTTCTGTCCAAGTTGCGCTGGTCTTCTGGCATGACTACCCAGTTGCTTATTTTTTGTCTGAAGATTTTGCAACCTAGGATTTCTGATCTCTTGATATTTGCTTCCTCCAGGTATTGTATTACTTGATGAAACCAACTGTTAGGCATTTTTAATGGTTGCATGAGGTCGAATATCCGCTTAGTTAATCTGTGATTTGGCATCCTGTAGATATGACCGTAGAATTTTAGTATGCGTTTTCTGATGTCATTGGCTATGTTTGAGTGGGATTCTACTGCTTTGTTTGACTTTAGTCTGTAGCCATCTTCCATTTTGGTTGATACAATAATTTTCCTGATGATTCTTCGTTCTTCTTTTTGGATGTTCTCGATGTCCCTCTTAGAGTTTAGTGCGAGTGTTTCTGTGGCATAGAAAGATTTGGGTTTAGTAACTGTATTGTAGTGCCTAATTTTTGATTGGATTCCTATGATCTTTTTGTTATAGATGTTGCAAGTCAGTCCGAAAGCTTTTTTCATCTTGTTGAGTCTGTTTTGTTGTGCCTTCTTTTCAAGTGCTGTGGGACTGTTGATTTTCCCATATTTTATGTCCAGTGTTTTAAGTTCAGTTTTTGAGCAAAAAAAAAAAAAAAAAAGTTTTCTCAAAGGAGATTTTTAGTCCAATTTTTTCAGCTAATTCTTTGAGGGTTTCTATTTGATTGATGGCTTGTTGTTCACTTTCTGACAGAATAGCCAGATCATCTGCGAAGGCCAAGCACAAGACATTTAGTCGGTTTCTGCCTAGTTTTACTAGAGTGTTCGTTTACTCCTATTCTCTAATGACTTTGACCAGGTCTATATTAAATAGGATTGGTGAGAGACTAACTCCCGTTTTTGTCTCGATTTCTATGGAGAGTTCTCCCATGAATTTTACTTTGTTTGTGGTATTGGTGAGTGTCTGATTGATTAATTCTCTTGATTTATTGTCCACACCATATTCCCCTAGGATGTTGAGTGGGTTTTTCCTGACGATGGAGTCATACACCTTCTTGAAGTCTACAGAGGTGGATATGGTTTTCTTGTGCCTGATTGATCTGTATTTTAGGATAGTTTATAGATTAAAGATTTGCTCTGTGCAGGATCTGTTGGGTCTGAAGCCTGTGTGGTATTCTTCAATTTTATGTTTGATTTGTTCTTGTACTCTTTTGTGGAGACAACCAGAGAGAATTTTGTAGGGGACTGATAGAAGAGATATTCCTCTGTAGTTGTTCAGATTGGTGCGATCACATTTTTTTGTGAAGGGGAAGTATGAGAGCACATTTCCAGTCTTTTGGGACTTCGTTTGTCTC
Organism: Vandiemenella viatica; assembly: GCA_031002005.1. Classification (NCBI taxonomy): domain Eukaryota; kingdom Metazoa; phylum Arthropoda; class Insecta; order Orthoptera; family Morabidae; genus Vandiemenella; species Vandiemenella viatica. Next base: position 304,285,376 of record JARYHS010011408.1, read on the forward strand.
CCAACAATGTCCGATTATTTTGGTTAGTTCTTGGAATGAACACTAACCTAGATTTTTCAGGAATTCCACCACTATGCCATCTTCACATGATGGTCTCCCGTTTTTGAGTTTCTGAATATCTCTCTGATTTCTTCTAGTAATGGTGCTTGTGAATCTGGATTTCTCCTAATTTTTCTGAGAATCCTTGAGTTGGTTCTGGGCAGTTTAGCAGTTACTCAAAGTAGGTAGCGAGGAGTTCACAGCTTTAGTTTTATTTATATGTATATATAGTTACCAGGAAATAATAGGAGCTAATTAGTGAATGGATTTACAAAAAAAGGGATGGTATCATGGAGTGACCAAACAAATAAGCACAAAACACAGGAAAAACAATAAATATTTTTGGACTTGGCCCTTTGTCAACAGGAGAACATCATGGAGGGAGGGTGGTGCAGGATACGGTCTCACAGAATGACTGTTAGTCAAGAATGTGGTGGGGGCAAATTCAAACAGAGGACAGAGAGGGGAGGGGGGGGGGACAGTGAACTGGATCAAGTACACGAGCAATGCAAAATGTTGCAAAAAGTACACAATAATACATTAAAATGTTCATAACAAATTTGAGAAAGCAAAAGTAAATAAGAAAACATAATAATCGAAAATAATAATAAAAAAGAGAACCTATGCAGATAAATATCACCTCTGGTATGTGGTGGTTCAATATAGACAGTGGGCATGGAGGCAAGGAGCGGATAGAGGGAAGGAAAAGTACTGACTGGGTATTATCTCAAATTGAGACCAGGCGGTTGTCTTGTGCCTAGTTTGTATTGATACACAAGTTACCACCTTCTGAGTTCAGAGGAGCTGCTGTTGTTTGGGAGGACTCTGATAGCACGGACCGTAAAACAAGAATTAAAATTATTGGTGTCATGAGAGATGGCATGGATGACTACTGGATGTTTTGGATTCAGAGTGAAAACTGTCTTTCGGTGGCCATTCATTCTTATGGCTAATGGATTGCTACTCAAGCCTATATAGGAAGCCAAGCAGTGTTTGCCAGTCAGCCGGTATATTACATGTGAGGTTTCACAGGTGGCGTGTCCTATGATAGGAAAGTTCTCGCCAATGATAGGGTTGGTGAAAGTGGTGGAGGCATGGTGTATGTCAGACATCTTGCAGTGGGGTCTATTGCATGGGAAAGATCCTTGGGGCTGTCTGATGAGGCGAGGAATCATAACCCTGCCGAAGGATTCTGTTGATGGATTCAAGGCCAGGAATGTATTGTGTACCAGGACTGGACTGTAGTTAGTTTCTGGAGGTTTGGAGTAGTCAACACATTGAGCAGGTTGCAATGTGGCTCGTGATAGTTGCTTGTGAACCAAAGCTGGGGGATATTTTCGTGATGCCAATGCATGTGAGTTGTTGTTTCAGTACTCCATCAGGGATTTCTAATTGGAGCATATGCGACTGCCTCAAATGCCAAGACTGTAGGGGATATGGTTGGCAACTGTCAAAATGGAGGTACTGCTGTGAGTTCGTGGGTTTGGTCTGGGCTGAGCTGCTGAGGTGGCCATAGGAGACGGATAGGTCCACATCCAAGAATGTGGGGGTAGGTCCATGTGAAACTCAGTGAGTTATTAAAGGTATTTAAATTGTTCAGAAAATTTAGAAGGGCGTTTTCTCCATGTGTCCAAATCATAAAAATGTCATCTATGAACCTAAGCCACCGGAGGGGTTTGAGGGGGACATCCTCCAAAACATGTTTTTGGAGGTTCATAGAGGACATTTTTATGATCTGGACATGACTGCCAGACACTACATTACAATCTGAACTCCGCAGGTGGGAATTGGCTTATCAACACATCCTGCAGACTAGACATCCCCCAGGCCTTAATTTCCATTAATATCTTCCATCCTTACCCTATACACCCATCACTAGCCAGAACAATAGATTTATATATTTTTTAAATTACTATTATATTTTCAACCATTTTAATCTTTTTTATACTCGTGGTTATATTATCGTTGCTCCCCACCACCTCCGATGGTCTATTGCATTCTATGAGTGGCTGTGTCGTATGCAAGCCTTGCACAAGCGCAGTCACTTACATCTGTTGACATGAAAAAGGGTTTTGCCTGAAATATTGCATTTTATTTGTTTTTGTGTTGTTTTGTATTGCTGCTGTCCTCCTCCCTTCAACTTTGGTGAGTGTTGGGTGCTTTTCATCTGTCTTTTCATATGAAATCAAGACGCTCAGTAGCAGAAAGGAATCAAATTATTATAGGGAAATGGACCACCACTTACTTTAGAGTGTGAACACACAGAAAAGACAAAAACAAAACAGATAAAGAAATTTTCGGGATAAACCCTACATCAATGGGAGAACATTATGAGAGGTGGGTGCAGCTTGAGACTGCTTCACAGAAAGACCGCCGGTTGAGAAAATGGTTGGGGTAAATTCAAACAGCGGAAAAGTAGAGGGGCAGTGATTCAGAGCTAATACCTGAGCATACTAATCTCTGGTTCGTGGGAAGTGCAAAATATAATTAAAACTAAATATAATATATACTAAAATATTATACAAATTCAAATTTAAAAAAATATAATAAAATAATAACTTTTACCTTAACATCACGTTAGGTTAGTGGTGGCTCAATATAGGTAGTGGGAAGTGGGTAGTGGGAAGAGAGATGACCGGGTATTATCTCAAGTTGAGACCAGGTGGTTGAGTTGTGCCAAGTCTGTACTGGTAGGCAGTTCCCACCTTCTGAGTTCAGAGAAACTGCTGCTATTAGGGAGAACTCTGATAGCACAGACTGTGAAACAAGAGTTGAAATTATACAAGTCATGGGTTGTGGAATGGGCAGAAACTGGGTGCTTTGAGTTCTGTGTCAACACCGTCTGTCAGTGGCCATTCATTCTTATGGAGAGTGGATTTGTTGTCAAACCTATATATGAAGCCAGGCAGTGGTTGCATGTTAGCTGGTAAATTACATGGGTGGTCTCACAGGTGGCATGTTCTATGACAGGGAAGCTTTCCCCTGTGACAGGGTTCATGAAAGTGGTGGAAGCATGGTGTATGTTGCACATCTTGCAGCGTGGTCTATTACATGGGAAAGAGCCTTGGGGTTGACTGTTAGGAAGAGGAAGACTGTGTTTGTGGACTAGAAGTTCGCTGAGGTTAGGAGGTCTGCTGAAACAAGTTCTAGGAGGGGCAGGGAGGATTTTTGGGAAGAATGGATCTCATTTTAGAGCAGGTTTGCAAGAAATCATAACCCTGCCAGAGGATTCTGTTAATGGATTCAAGGCCTGGGTAGTACTGTGTGACCAAGACTGGATTGTGGTTGGTTTTTGCGGGTCTGGGATGATTGATGAACAGAGTCAGTTGTAATGTTGCACGTGAAAGATGTTTATTCACCAAAGCTGGAGGGTAGTTGTGAGATATCAATGCTTCTGAAATACTGTTTGAATAATCCATGAGAGACTGTTGGTTAGAGCATATGCGACTACCTCGAATGTCAAGACTGTAGAGTAGAGGAGAGAACGTTTGGTATGGTATAGGTGGCAACTGTCGAAATGGAGATACTGTTGAAGGTTGGTTGGTTTGATGTTGAATGAAGAGTTGAGATAGCCATTGGATAGGGACAAATCCACATCCAAAAATGTGGCCTGGGTGTGGGAGGAGGACCAAGTGAATTTCAACATGCTAAATTTATTGAGATGGTTCAGGAAATTTAGCATTTCATTTTCTACATGCGTCCAAATCATAAATGTGTCATCAATGAAACGAAGCCAAATGAGGGGTTTGAGAAGGACTTACTCCAGAAATGTCTATTCCAGACGGCCCATGAACAGATTAGCATAAGAGGAGGCCTTGCGGGTGCCCATGGCAGTTCCGCAGGTTTGGTGATAGATGTTGCCTTTGAAGGAGAAGTAGTTGTTATTAAGGATAAGGTAGGCTAATTTGACGAGGAAGGATGTCATAGGGAGGCTGTTGGGAGGGCGCTGGTCAAGAAAATGTTCCGTGGCCTCAGGGGTGGATCCAGGATTTTGGTTTGGGGGGGGGGCTTGAGCGAACTTTGGTTTGGGGGGGGGGGCTTGGCTTGAGTGAATTTTGGTTCAGAGGGCTTGGCTTCAGTGGATTTTAGTTTTGGGGGGGGAGGGGCTTGAGTCGGCCATGGAGTAGTCTTTATAGCCTCCTTGGGCCTCGAAACAGTAGAGCTAAAAAAAAAAGGTCTCCAAAATTACAATGTTGGGGACGGACCTAGATACTTTGGGGGGGGGGGGGCTTGAGCCCCCTAGATCCACTACTGCATGACCTTGAGGCGATGCCAGTGTGAAATGTTTGTGTACAAGGAAGTGACGTTAATGGTAACCAGTATTGACTTAGAAGGAAGAGGGGTGGGTATGGTGGAAAGCCGGAAGAGAAAGTGTTGGGTGTCCTTTATATGAGAAGGGAGCTGACTAACTATGGGTTGTAGGTACTGGTCAACCAAGGCAGAGATGTACTCAGTTGGCGATCCGTAAGCTACAACGATAGGGCATCCTGGATTGCCAGGTTTATAGATTTTGGGCAAGAGATAAAGGTTGGGTGTACGTGGATTTTGGAGGGTAAGAAGTGAAATGGATTCTATGGTGAGACCTAGGAGAGGTCCACTAAACTGTAAATATTCTTGTATTGTTTTGTTGATAGCAGCAGGAGTTGGATCTTCCAATAGGTGGCAGTAAGTGTTGGTGTCTGATAGCTGACGAAGAGCTTCAGCCATATAGTCATTCCCGTTCATGATTACAGTGGTTGAGCCTTTGTCAGCTGGAAGAATAATGAGATCTGAATTGCCAGAGAGTTGTTCTCTGGCATGAGTTTCAGCTGGGCTAAGATTACTGGTGTTTGCTAAAGATTTAAGGAAAGTGAGAGAATCCAAACTGGTGGAAAAGAAAACCTCAAAAATTTGGAGGGGATGGTTCTGGGGAAGAGGTGCAGGTCAAGTGTGGATGATGGTTTCAATTTCTCTAGACTTGGTTCTAGGTTGTCCTGATATCCCTGTTCACTTCTATGAGAGGCAAAGTGATACCGCCAGCGGAGTGTACGGCAGAACGGTAGAGTGTCACGGACTAGTTTGGCATGTTCAAATGTGGGGGTGGGTGAGAAGGTGAGTTTTTTGGAGAGTACAGAGAGTTGGTATTCTGATAATGGTGATGAGGATAGGTTTATAACTGACAGTTTAGGCTAGGGAGCAGGGCTTGAGTGCAGAGAGCGAGGTGCAGTTTTTAAAGGGCATGTTGAGGAGCTGGGCAATGGACGGTTTTTAAGAAATCAGAAGAGGCTGTAATTTTGATTGGTAGAACATTGGCTGGTCTGAGAGAAACTGCCCTAGTGCAAGATGGGGCTTCAGCAATTTGGACAACGTCTGTAAATGTTTCTGGGCATGCATACTGCTGGAGTTAACTGCTCGTTGTAAAACATGCCGTAAAACTGTAATTACTTGTGGGAATGATAACATGAAGGGATATGAGGTTTCCAGAATGTTGGTTAGCCAGAATGGTATATTGTTGCAGAACAAGGTGAGTAAAGGCCAAAGACTGTTGGTAGCGAAAGGCATGTAGGGCAGGATGAGCTTCTGGGGAACAACCAAATATTGGCAGTTTGATTGTAAGACCATTTGGAGGTATGTTGAAGGAAACACATGCTTTTAAAAAAAGAATATGTGATTAAAATTTGGCGAGCTGAAAAACCATGATATCTGTACCTATGTATGTATTTATCAATAAGTGACTTATAAAATGATGTCAGTGGAGGCATATTGAGAGGCAGAAATGTTTATATACAATGCAAATTGTGTTTGTTGTCTGCAATGAGGTTTCAATTGTAAGAGGATCAACAAACACGTAGGGAAAAAAAAAAAAATAAAGTGACTTCAAATGTGGGTTCATAGTTAACAATGCACTTTCAGATACACGCCAATAAAAGCGAGAGCGGTAAAAACTGGAAGGGATGGTAGTAAGATATTCAAAGGACGCTCATAATGTATATAGCAAATTAAGTATTTGCCTGCGCGCCGCGGAAAATTCCATTACTAAGATGGAAATGGGATGTTAGTATATAAACATATATATAGAATTTGAATGAATGAAATGATTAATAGTAGAAGTTATGAAGTAATAAGATGGAAAAACAGTAGGAACGGTAGGTATTGGCCCGTGGAGAGCACAATTTGTTGACAGTAATAATGGTTTGATACACGATGTGAGGTTATGTACTCGGATTCATTTTTTATTGCACAACGGCGAAAAATAAAACGGAAAACAAATGTAAAAGGAAGAGAAAGAAACAACACAAATATAGTCAAACATAAAGGACAAAACAGAAGAGAGCCATGGCGGCAATATGGTAACAGTGAATTCAAGACGCTAAGTAGTGGAAAGGAATGAAATTAGGATAGGGAAATGGGCCACCACTTACCTATAGATGATGGATATGGGACACGAACACACAGAAAAGACACAAACACAAATAATAAAGAAATTTTCGGGATAAACCCTATGTCAATGGGAGAACATTATGAGAGGTGGGCGCAGCTGGAGACTGCCTCACAGAAAGACCGCCGGTTGTGAAAATGGTGGGGGTAAATTCAAACAGTGGAAAAGCAGAGGGGCAGAGATTCAGAGCTTCAGAGCTAAAACATGAGCATTGATAATTATCCAAACTCTCTCGTTGGTGGGAAGAGCAAAATATAATAAAAACTAAATATGAAAAAAATTATATAAAATATTATACAAATATAAATTTAAAAATATAACAATAATATTTTTATGAAGTGAACATATATATCAATAATTTTTTTGAGAGTTTGGGTTCAATAAAACCAATAAAAGTCGTAACAGTTAACTCTAACTTAAAACTGAACTATAAAAGCAAAAATATAAAAGTTTTTGATGAGGGAAAGCTAGCATTAATTGCTATTAATGAATTACAACAAATTTTGAATTGCAATGATAAAATTATCAAAAAAATTTGCACTAATACGTTCCACTTACAACCAAATTTCATGCAAATATCTCATTTTGGTAAGGCATTAAATGAAAGATAAAATAAGAGAGCGTAAGTAAATTTTTTTTATAGTATAAATACAAGCAGCTAAATTAATTGCTGTCAAGACATAAAAATTAAGTATCTGAATAGCAAATGTTGGTTATAAATATAGTCATGTTCTTGTAAAACTGATACAGAAAAAGAAAGATTTGTAGGATACAAATACTTCTCTACTGCTGCAATTTTTGGAAAAAGGAACGAAGCTGCAATTATAATTTTCCATTGGTACAATTTTTGAAGAAAGAGACAGAGCAGTAACAATGCAACTATGAAAAATTTGTCACCGACTATTTCTTAAGAGACGCATAATTTTAAAATGTGGAACTATTCAGCGTGTTCCCTTCATAAAAAGGTGCTCAAATATTATTTTTTTTAATTGCGGTAATTAATCACTAGATTTCTTTTAATCCTCATGTTAGTAGCTAACCACTGTGGCAGTGAAATGAATATTGCATCACTTCACAACTCTCTATACCAGGTCTCCAATAAAATTACCGACCATATTTTTTTATTGTTTCAACTAACCTAAATTTAGCAGAGTCACTTACAAACAGGTATAGTTTATATATGAGACAAGATAATATTTTTTAAACTTATCAATGGTGTACCACTAACCTTAAACAGTAGGTACAGGTCATCACATAGGTCTTGGACAAAATTCATATCAGACAGCTGTGGAAGAACAAGTTCTCGAATTTCTTTGCTGAATGGAACTTTGGCATAAGGCAACCAAGCCCAGTGATAGGGGTAAGCCCTCCATGAGTCAGGATGCTTGAATGGAAATGCTAACCCATTGTCAATAGCAGCGATATGTATCTCTGGAAGTTGTACAACATTCCACTCCTGAAAATGGTAAGATTTACATCGTCAAATAAGATCTAAATTTATAACATATATACTATCAACTATGAAATTAAATGATACACCAATATGAAATATACAGTGACAGATATCCAAACATACACCAGCATACAACAAATAAAACACAAAAGAGTAGAAAACATGTTGTAACTAAGCTAAATTCACCACTGTCAATCCCCCGGAGAAAGCCATACTAGGTAGTGATATGAATGCATCTGGCATTTGTGTGTTCATTTCACCATTATTACGAGCTGTATAACAAATTATAAGAGCTGCACATTATAAGAGCTGCACTTGGCCAAACTGTACCAATAAATGTTTTGAGTGACATCTTGACTAGTTAGAAATGTTTAACGGGATAAATACATTATAAAATGCTTGTAAATAACATTTTAATTGTTTCCTCACAGTTTGAACTAATTTTGAATAAGTTTTAACTGTGTTTACATAATTTACACTGTTCAATTCATTGTCAACTTTTCATAAAGGCACCTTTACAGTTTTCCAGAACATTCTATTGGGTGTATATAAGCCCCCAATAATCACTACTGATCAAGCTTTCTGCAAGCAGTGCTAAGGGGAATGCTATGTCATTTGTTTCTTCTAATGTGTTTTAACCTTTGGAAAAGATTTTAGCTGTAAAGTTTATATATTTTTTTGCTGTCGTCACTCTTTCGACTGGTTTGATGCAATCCTCCATCCATTTCTATCTTGTGCCAACCTCTTCATCTCTACGTACCCCTTACAACCCATGTCCTCAATTATCTGTTTCATATAGTCTAATCTCTGTCTTCCTCTAAAGTCCTTACCTTCAACTGTTCCCTTCACCAGCAAATTAACCAATCCAAAATGTCTCAAAATATGACCTACCAGCCTGTCTCTTCTTTCTGTAGCCTTCTTACACGAACTTCTTTCCTCACCCATCATTTCCAAAACTCGTTCATTTCTTACTTTGTCTGTCCACTTAATTTTCAGCATTCTTCTGTAGCACCACATTTCAAATGCTTCAATTTCCCTTCTTTCCAGTATTCCTAAAGTCCATGTTTCGCTACCGTAAAGTGCTGTGCTCCACACAGAGTTTTAAAAAGTTCTTTCTAATTCTTAGATCAATGTTTGAAACTAAAATACTTCTCTTTTTCATGAAGCCTCTTTTTGCTAGAGCTATTCTGCTTTTAACATCATTCTTGCTTCGACCATCGGTTGTAATTTTGCTTCCCAAGTAGCAGAATTCACTTACTTCTCCTATTGTATCCGATGCTATTTTTATATTTAATCTACTGTGATTGGTATCATTTCTGCTGCATTTCATCACTTTTGCATTGCTTTGATTTATATTCAGTCCAAAATCTTCCTTTAGTATTTTGTTCATGCCATTCAGTAACTTCCTAATACCCTAAGCTGCTAACAAGACAATGTCGTCAGCAAATTATAGCATACTGATTGTTTCTCTTTGAACACTTATGCCACATGAAAATTTTTCTTTTATTTCCTTTATTGCTTCTTCTACATAAAGGCTGAACATTAATGGGGATAGACTACAATCTTGTCTCATATCCTTTTTAACCGATGCATGTCTTTCGTGATTCTCCACTTTTATTATAGTCACTTGATTCTTATATAGTTTATAAAGTATTCTTCTATATCGATACTTTAGACCTGAATACTTTAAAATTTTGAACATCTTGTCCCACCTAACATTATCAAAAGCTTTTTTAAATCAACAAATGCCATAAAAGTATCTTTGTTTTTCTTGATCCGCCCTTCAAGTATTAATCTTAAAGCCAGAATTACTTCCCTTGTAGTGCGATTATTCCTAAATCAGAACTGATCATCTACTATCTCTTCTACAACTCTTTTCATTGTTCTGGTCCGTAATTTTGAAGCATGTGACGTTAGATTAATAGTGCAATAATTCTCTGTTGTTGGCTTGTGCTTTCTTCGGAAGTGTGAAGATGATATTTTTCTTAAAATCAGTTGGAATTTCTTCAGTTTCATAACTTTCTGATATCAGCTTGAATAATCTTTCCATTCCTTCTTCTCCGAGGGATTTCAGAAGTTTTGCAGAGATCTTATTAATTCCAACTGCCTTACTTTCTTTCAATTCATTCAGAGCTCTATTAAATTCTGTTCTCGAAACAGGATCTCCTAAGTCATCAATGTCGACACCGCCTTCCTTTTCCAATACACTATTGTTCAAGTCTTCCCCAGCATACAGTTTCTCAATGTATTCCTTCCATCTGTTAGCTCCATCTTCTGAGCTTAAAAGAGGTTTCCCATCGGCAGCTTTAATGTTGACACCTCTTTTCTTCATTTCTCCAAAATTCTGTTTGATATTTCTAAATGCAACATCTACTTTTCCTACGATCATTTCCTTTTCCAATTCTTTCACTTTTCCTTTTTCCATTTTTTGTTGCTTTTTTGCATTTCCTATTTATTTGATTTTTAAATTGACTGTATTGCTCTCTTTGTGCTTCATCCTGAGAATTTTTGTACCTTCTCCTCTGATCCATCAGCTCCAAAAAAATTTCTATTATCCAAGGTTTTCGGGCAGCTTGTTCCCTAAAGCCTAATGCTTCTTCACCAGCTTTCATTATTTCAGTCTTTAATGCATTCCATTCGTAATCAGTTGAGCTACTTTCAGAGTTACTTCTTAGACCTAAGTCTACCATTTCTGCAAATTTTTCTCTCGTGCTAGATTGCTTCCTTATTCGCTTTTTGGTTTCCTGAAATGCTTTGATGAAATAAAGGTCAAGTAAAAAAGTTTATTGACGGAGCGTTTACGGAGTATATAACAGAAACTGTATGATTTACGACAGACATATACCATAAGTCATTAGAACAAGAAAAGTACCTTTAGAATGTATAATGGTACAGGTAACTCCTATTTTGAAAAACGTAGATTAGAGACCCCACCAACTGCTAACCAACATATATCTTAAGCAGAATTTTGAAGTTTGTCGATGAAACACAATGAGGTGTATGACTCCACAGATTTGTAATGTACATAAAATGTGTTGACATAACTAAGATTTAGGTGTGGGAATATTGCTCCACCAATAGTAGAATTTTTGAAGTGAGTTAACTTTTGTTTATTTCGTAAAAATTTTTTACAAACGTAGGAACTAGTGCCGAGTTCAGGTCACCAGTTCCTCCTGGCCCATACATTTCCAAACAAATTCTTCAATTGTTCTCTGCTGTTCATCTAATATCTGATACGTCAGTAAATCCCTTGCAATTCTATCAGGCAGAGAACCTGGGAAGACTACATTTCAGCAATATGCCAGGAAAGTCTTAATTCTCACAGTAAATCCCTTGATATACTCGTAGGTTTGGGATTTTCTTGATAACTCAATTTTTCTCTCCTTCTATGAAAGGCAGGATTAAAGTTGCATCTGTTGAAATCATGAAACTCTGGCAATGACACACAAAAATTCTGACCAAGAGTTGTATATAACTTATTCACAGCTATATACCTTTGGGCATTTTCTTTTCCAAACAGTATGTGTAATTGTATCTTACTTTGAATAAGAGTCATATTTGCTAGTAATATGATTAAAAGTCAATATCAAGGCACTATACAGTGAAACAGCAACAAAATTCAATTGGCAAATGTGAAATACTATTTTTATATTTGATTATGTTCTTATCTAGATGTTCAATGCTTCTCACTATTTTTTCATTTGCTCAAATATTTATACGTAAATTGTTTTACTGTATAAATATGAAACATAATGATCATTTTGTCAATCGTTGTAAAAATACTGAATTAAGGAATCCTTAAAAATAATACTCTTTAATTCACAATCATAATTCACATCTTGCGTTTGATCGGAATTGCTTATAGAGAAAAATTGACCTAGTGTCTTGCTTCTTTCAAGTTGTGTTATTGATGAAGAAAAATATGAATCAAATGTTATGATTGTATGTGCAGTAGTTGAGATAAAAATTGACAATAACTTCTAGGAATCAATGTCTAAGATCAATGGAATGTCTGTCATTATGCGTAATATGAAATAACCTTCAGAAATTTGTCAGAATTCTAATTGATTACTATCAATGTCCTTCTCCAATCATATATATTATTTCTATAAGGTGTATTTTTGTCACTAGCCATTATCTCCCTTCATACTTAACTGAAATATATGAATCAGGTATCATTTGAAAGCATATGGTCTCTACTTTGGTCGCATCATATATTAAGAATGGAATTGTTCAAAAATCAGATCTTAAAGAGCAAAAATATTTTTGCTAAACTGCATTTTTTCCCCCACAAACTATTTATCTCCCTTGCTACCAAATCACAATCAATAAACGAGGTGTCATTTTAATAACTAAGGTCTTTGGTTTGGTTTCATCATATTTTAAGAAAGGAATGTTTCATAATTTTACCCTTAAATGGCAAAAGTGTTGATATTTCTACAATGTGTTTTTCTGTCATGAGACATTTATGTCCCTTGATATCTAACCGAAATCGATAAATGACTTACTGTAAAGATTAAAGTCTCCAATTAGGTAAAATCATAAATTAAGAAAGAAATGTTTAGAAATTTTACGCTTAATGGAGCCATGCATATAAGACAGTTAAGAGTCAAGCCCCTAGATGGCAGCAGCAGCTATCACAGAGATGTCAATAAACTGTTTTTCATACAATAAGTAGTTTTTCGGATATTTTTTCTGTTACAAAACATTTCTGTCTACAGAATGCCAATTTAAACCTTTTATTCGTGAAATGTGGATATGCTCTGTTTATTTTGTTCAGGTTGGTTGTATTCTGTTGAGGTCAGTGACAGTTTGTCGCACACGCAGTGTGTTTTACATTTTCCTAGTTGTTTTGTAATTGCAAGTAATAAAACCCTCTTGGGTTTCCAGTTGGATGGTGTAGAAACACGGCGTTTCGACAGCTGGCTCCGCCGTCCTCATAAGGTATCCTATTGTGAGAGCCGGCCAATAGTAATGAAAAAGCTCAAGACCGTCCTCGAACAGAACGGCTACTTTTGGTGGCAGATAGTGTGTGCCTTTATTCAGAAACCACCAACACCACCGTCAGAGCAAGAAGAACCACAAAAAACTCTTGCTTTACATCTATATGTCGGAAAAATGTCTGGAAAAATCTGAAGACTCCTGGCGCAGTATGGGATAAAAAGTATCTTCGGGCCTCCCACCAAGATATGTGATATGTTGTGTTCGGTAAAAGATGGCAGGCTTGAGGACTCCTGGGATTTATTCCATACCGTGTGAATGCGGCAAAGTGTATATCGGTCAGACCATCAGAACGATCTAAGAATGCCGTACCAAACACTTAAGGCTGATGCAACTGGAAAAGTCTGCGATAGACGAGCATGCCTTCAACGAAGAACACAGGATTGAGTTCGACAGACCTGTAGTGCTGGCTAGGGCCTCTTCCTTCTGGGACTCGACCACAAGTGAGGCATTGCAGATCCGGCTCAATGACAACAACATAAATAGGAATGGCGGGCTCTATCCGGGCAAAGTCTGCAGACCAATCATTAGCAATCTCCGACGAGATCGAAGCAGATCTGCACAACAGGGCGTAGAGGGCGCAAATGACACCAGTCGGGTGCCGCAGTGGACTGCAGATTAAGCCAGTGCTTACAGTCAATCAGAGCAGACCCAACAACATCTCGGACCACTGGCACATTCGGGCGGGAAGGCACAAATGGTGCCATCGGTGGCCATAGTGGGCTGGGTATTAAGCCAGCTTGACCAATCACAGCGAGTGGGCCTTCCAGCTGAAGGTATAAAGGAGGTTCGATGGGTGGCCAAGTCAGTCGAAGCGGCAACAGTCGGCTTGCAACAGTTACAAGATACCTGATGAAGACGGCAGAGCTAGCTGTCGAAACGTCGTGTTTCTACAACACCATCTGGCTGGGCACCCGAGAGGATTTTACTGCATCAATATGCTGGGAAAGTCCCCAGTCACACATGTTGCAAGTATTTTATGTGTACCTATTACACTAAACAAATAAATATTTGCTATGAGTTATATTTGTTTGTATGAGCCACATTGGGACAATCCGTGATTCCGGTTCCACATTGAACTGTAGGCCCCTGAAGAAAGGAATTTGCATTCTTGCCTCTGACACAATAGCTTGGTACATCTCCGTTTGGAAGATTCCACCAACTTCATTACGTGAATTGGGTGATTTTTGGATGGGTAAAATCTCACGAGTTTGCGTCACCGACATGTTGATGTTAACTGTATATCTGTTGTGGTCTGGTCGCCTAGTGGTTAATTGACTGGGAAACGAAAGGTCTCGGTTTGAATCCCTGACTCAGCAGGGATTTTTGGTAGCCTTAGCCTGACGTTCACCTCTGGCACAGCTTGCCGTGTAATGTGATGTTTGCCAGAACGCTTCAGTGGTTTGGATTCTACATTAAACTGTAGGCCCCTGTACCTGCTGGCTCTACAGGGTTAGGTTAGTGCAGCTAAGACAGGAGCAGAATACGCAGCCAATAGAAACCTTGTCACCAGGTCATTACAACCACACAGAATTATTATTAATTAGTACACCTGTAGCTATGACGTACTGCGCGTATGATATTCATAGTAAGTTTTCACCTATGTCCGCAGTTCCAAATAACTGCTAATAGGTTTTCCTTATTGTTTACTGTATAAAGAATCACTACACAAAGATTTCAGCAGTATGAAATTACTTTAAAATCTCTCTCTCTTTTTTGTATGTTAGACACCTTCTTACTGCTCCCCTAACTATTACTTGTGCAGCTGACAGTCAGATGCTATATCGCTTTTCACACGTGTTAAGTTTCAGCAGATTCACAAAACAAGAAGATTCTCAATACAATATTTCAATGCAAATCATCTACCATAACTTGATGCAATCTGGATTAGAGTCAAAGAGAAATTAACAAATAATTGTCAATTGTCAATTCAGTAGCTGATAGGTTAGGTAGAGGTAATTAAGTCAGGAATAAAGTATGATGCTGAGGGGATAAGTTTTTGAGAGACTATAGACAAAATAAACACAAATAAATTAAAAAATCAGATATGATGCCGGTATAAAATTATGAACTGCTACGGAGCTGAAGATGAGAGAGAGAGAGAGAGAGAGAGAGAGAAAAAAAAGAGGAATATTTTAGAAGTAATAGTGCTATTTGGAATTATTTTAACGAACATTTTGCCACAAAATTAAAAGGCTGCTGTTGAGAGAGAGGCAATGTTTGTCTAAGAGTACAAACTGTGAAGTTATTGATATCAAGTACAATGACTTGTAATGTGGTTTCAGAAGCAAGAACTCGCAGGCTTTGCACTATACAAGAGGATGTTTCGAAGGGCCTATTTTCTGAATTAGTATTTTTGAACAAGTAACCGTACTGGTGCTGAGGCCTTCACAGCAGGATCAGTGCTAGGATTCTCGGACCCTGGATAAGCACCCAAAGCCCCTCCACCCTACCCCATACAAAATGTTTTGCTTCAATCTTTGTGTGTTTTTTGATAAAGTCACAATATTTCGATGCAAAAAATCAATTTACACCTTTTTAAGAAAGTTTTTTTATGTTTGATTTCTATAAAGTTTGGCATCTTGGCTGGCAGCCCCCCTACATGGTCTGAACCAGAGATACTTTTGCCCCACTTATCCCTCCCCTATCACCAGCCAAGCTTCACAGTATATAAATAAGGGAATTGAAAGAAATCATCACATACTATTGATGTCTGTGTGATAAAGAGAGAACAGGTCATCAACCAACTGAGATTATCTTCAGGTTGCTGTCAAGCCGCTTAAAATGTTACTAATGAGACAGGAAAGGGCTTTGCGGAGTGAAAATAATACAGAATAAAGAAAATAAACCCATTACTCACCAAAGTTGAAGGCAGAAAGGCAGCAACAATAATCCGAAACATGACATGAATATAATATTACAGTATGTCAGTTTAACACCTTATTCAAGTAGAGAGGTACGAGTCATTTGTTGAAACAGGTACAAACACAACACAGCCTATTTCATGACTGGGTATGCCATAGATAGTGGGGTCCGAGTAGTGGGAATGGAGAGGGTTGACTAAAGAGAGTAAATTGTCAATAACTATGGCAAAACAATTTTGCAGTTGGAGGCTGACCACATGAATAGGTGCAAATATACAAATAATCTACATTAATATTATAAATGTGAAAGTAACTGTCTTGGGCTAAACGGCTAATCGATCATGGTGAAACAACATGCTATTCGGCATTAGGATGGACATGGGATACTTTTTTTCTGTATAAATAATGCATATTGTAATATAATTTTGAAAAAGTATTGAACAGCGATAGACAGGCGCATAGGATGTCTACGTCTCTGTAGTAACTTCTGGTATAGCGGTTTGGTAGCTCAGTGGTTAATGCGCTTGCTTACAGATGTTTCGAGTGTGGTCTCTGGTTCAAGTCCAGGTGGAAGCAAAGATTTTTAAAAATTGTTTTTTGATCGTATGAGCCACACCTGGACGGTCAGTTGTTCGGATTCCATGTTAATCTGTAGATACAACAAATTTAAGGGGTGCAATGCTTGACAAATTGTAAGCGGTCTAACTATGTCATATGTGTACACTTTTTAATGCTCTATTGATCTGTGGCATCGTTTCTCTCGCAGAAAGTGTGTGTTTAATTTGCACTAATAATATCATAAATAAGTCTCCGTCTTTGTTACGTTTTGACAACTAAATGGCTATACCAATATTGGTGGAATTTGACAAGGCAACACTTTTTTGTATATGAAGGATACAGGACATTTTTGTTTTTCAGTATGAATAACAGTTTTAGTCATGAAATTTTGGGAACTTATGGAATGGTGACAGACCAATGGATGCGCATGTTAGTCTCTAACGTTATGATGGCTGCTCAAGCTGTGCTTCTCACACAGTTCGTTAGTTTGTGATTTGATAATAAATTTAGTTTAGAGACAAAACTTATGATTTAGTACAGATGTCGATTTTATCTGCACTGTAAGATTATATTGTGTCTGCCTAAAAATTTCTTGCAGCAGTTTAATTTCTGTTGTTGTTGGCTTTTTTTTGACATGCCTTGCAGGCGTAAACCTGGCCTAAGCTCTAGCTCTTGAACATGAGCAGCTAATGTTATTAGAACCTAAGAATCTGATGCTCATGATAAGGAAAGAAGAAAAGACCAAGCTGAAATAAAGCTGCCCTAAGTTAAACTCTCCCCCCCCCACACACACACACCACTGCACCTTCATTTGTTTTTCTGTTTTTAAATATGTTGGTTGTTATTTGGAATTCAAGGCACATTGACAGGGAGGTCATTAGCACCTTAATAACAACCGGCTTAGCAATGTGGATAAAATTTACAATATTACTGTCTGCATGGCCAACTGTAAGGGGATCGGCCATACAGATGGCGGAATTAAATAAAATACTAAAATATTAGCTGTAGAGGGGCCATTAAAATTACGAACTTTACATATCATGTCTGGTTGGCTGTAAAGAGACCAACCAGATTTAAAAGCTTAAAACTAGTGGTTGAAATAATAACTATGAATACAGATGAGTGGCTGCAAAATGGCCACTCATCCACCTTAAAAACTAGGACCGGCCTTCCCAAAAATTTTGAGATAAGAATGGCCAGGAGACAAAATTTTAAAACTTTAGCCACATTACTAGCGTCATTATTTAAAATAAGGAACAGATCATTGACTAGGCCAATGTCTGCCCTTAAATCTTATATATATATATAAAATAGACGTGTGTTTCCCTGTATTTCACTTTTTAGACACCACTACTTAGCACAGATCACTGGTGTTTGTGTGTGGAAGTAGCATGGAGTTTCCTGTCATGCACAACGTTGGCCGAATGTCGATAGCTTTGGGGATGTGGGAGATATGATGATTAAAGGTGGTCAATGCAGGAAGTTTTCATATTTAGACCAAAAATTTGTGTCTCCTTATACTTCTCTTTCCTGCCACAACTACACAGCATAGACTATTGGTGTTTGTGTGTGTGGTAGTAGAATCGTTTCTCCTGTCGTGCACTATGGTTATTAGATGTCAGTAGCTATGGAGGTGTGGAGGTGTGGGAGATATGGGGATTGAAAGTGGTTGACCTGTGGCAATTTCATTTCTGCCAAAAACGCATGTCTCTTGGTGTATCACTTTTCAGCAAAAACTATCACAGATCACTGGCGTTTGTGTGTGGTAGTAACACAGTCAACCTTCGATCACAACGTTGGCCAAATTTCAGTAACTGTGGGAGTGTGGGATATATTGTGGTTGAAAGTGGCCGATCAATGATATTTTCGTATTTCGACCAAAGACATGTGTCCATAAATTTTACTTTGCTGCTTGAACTACATAGTGCAGATGACTGGAATTTGTGTTTGGTTATAGCATCAATTCTCCCATCGTGCACTATGGTTGTTAGATGTCGGTAGCTGTCAATCCAAATTCTTTACAATCACGAACGAAGTCATGGGTACCAGCTATCAAAGAATCAAGCACAATCTGCTAGAATGTGGTGTACCTTTGATGGTATGCCACAAGCATCACATTCCGGTTGGTCCTATCAGTCGAGAAGAAAGCTGTGTGTCAGAGGACAATGCCCTATATGCAGGTGAGTAAGGAGAACCTCATCCCTCCTCTCCCAATGGAAGGAGCTGCTCCACGGCTGAACAATCGGTATGATCAGCCGGAGCTTACTATACTCGACTTCCAGCCACTGCCTCTGCCACACATCAGAGACAATTCTTTCTACCACCGAGGTGAGTTCTGACTTCGGGACCAGAGTGAAGTCGATTCTAACCTTGTCACAGGCTAACTTGGCAGATTTATCGGTTGCCCCATACCCTCCGATTCCCACATGGTCTAGTACCCAGCACATGTTTGGAGGGAACGGAGGGCGTCATGCATATCTTGGACCAATCGGTCTGCTGGGCACATGTTTACTAATGTCTGACTACAGCTGAGCGATTCACAGCATATAATGTACTTCATATCATGACTTACTGGCATATGCTGAAGCGACTTTATCAGGGCGTAAAACTACACCTGTTATCCAGATTGTATTTTTAAGTTGCTCTAGGGAACACTACAGAGCAGCCAACTCCGTTAGCATGCTTAGACCCATTCATATATACCAGGGTAAAATCCTGATGCAGGTTAAAAACATCAGTGATAACTCTGATAAAAAACATGGTCAGCAGTAGGGGAGAGTAGGGATACATGAGCCACTTTTGAGATAAACATTTTTGTAGCTTTTATTTAGCAGCTTTTCAATTTTTAAAATATTGTGTTTGGAGGAACAATGTTTCCTTAATTCAAAAATATAAAAATAATGGCTAGTTTTGCATTATATTACTGCGTAAAAAATACTTCTTAAAACCCTTGCAACATGGGGATACTTGAGACGGGCATTAGGGATACTTGAGACAGAGGTTGAAATTTTATAAAATATGTTAAAAAACATGCCCTAACACCAAGTGCTAACATAAATAAAATAGTAACTTATTGTTAAGTTCAGCTTTAAATAACAAAGCACTAGATATATACCTACACAATTACATTTAGATAGAAAATTAACACTAGTTGAATATTTAGTATTAACACCAAATACTAAGGAGTTACAAATGTTATTTAAAAATAGCTTAATCTGTCATGTAAATTGGTCTACCAACAATTAAAATAATCATAGGTTCAAAGACTATTCAATAACCACTCACCAGATCAAATTTAAAAAAATAAAAATTGCAACATAATTTTTTTATAGAACAAAAGGTGTCTCTAGCAACATTTCTATTCGCCCTTTATCAACTAATAACCAGTCATTATTGTTGGGCTGCCTAATTTGTAAACCTTTCTCACAAATAATCACAAACAGAACAGAAGAGTTAATATACCACATAGTTGGAAAATTTTTATTGGTTGCAGCAACAAATTCGTAAGCTAATTTACATACATATTTATGGACAACCCATAGTGAAGTTTGGAAGCTTTCAAAACAGTCTTTAAAAAATTTTCCTTCCTGACTTATTAAAATTTCTTTATTTTCAATCAGCTCATAATAAATGTTCTTCTCCTGGGCCTGATTTAAATTTTACTGTGTACTTTGAAAGAATTGTTCAGTCTATGTTATACTTCTTTGCTACCACTCTCAGTATTGTACTTCCCTCAACTACTTCGCTGCAGGATTCCTGCATTATGTTTATGGCAACTGCGACCATCCTTCCTTTTGTTAACTATCATTTTTTTAAAATAAAAATCATCTTTTTTAATTTTTTGTACAGTTAAAATTTATAAATATGATATTAATTTTACAAGTAGGCCTATCTTTCATAATTATACAAGTAATTGGATATATTACCTATAGTTTAATGAAATTGTATAGAAAATAGATCAAAAGTAAAGAAAAATGTTGCTATCTTTAATACTTGGATACTTGAGACATGTCTCAACTATCCCTAGGTTGTCTGTCTCAAGTATCCCCACACGCTCCGCTAATTTTGTTTACTCAATCTCCGTGTTATGTGAGACTTTAAAGAAAGTCTGTTAGTACCAAATAATAACTAATATATTAAGCTTTCTACCTATCTTCATACATTACGTTAGTGACAAATAGTTGAAGAAAAATAATTGGTAGTTCATATACATAAATATTTACTGTGAGGCCACAAAAAATTAAAACCCTCCATAAAATCTGTAACTTACCCTTTAGCCAACTCATTTCTTCTGACTAGCTGATACATAGAACAAGTATTAATGTGATGCCAATCTTGCCATTTCAAATTGCCTTACTAATAAAAAAATGGAAGTGTCTCAAGTATCCCATATGCTCAAGTATCCCTACTTTCCCCTAAACAGCTTGTTGTACCGTGACAGTTCTAAAATCATTCTGGGTCTCTTTAAAAGCCAAGGAGGAGATTTACTCCAACCCTGGTGATGAAAAGAGGGCAACTCAAACACACATTCCTCTAAGATAGCCTTTGTACAGAAGCTGAATGGTTTGATTGATCTTTGGCGGTTCGTATAAACCCATTCCAAATTGGGGTTCCTTACCACATTGTACACGGGACTGCCAGGTGTCGTGTCACACCATGAGGAGATTCCAGCCATCCTGATCTGGGTTTTCCATGGTTTTCCCAGATCACTCCAAGCGAATGCTGGGATGGTTCCTCACAATAGCCCATGGGCGCCTCCTGCCATATCCCGTACATCCCTTCCAACCTATTACCCTTTCGGATAGGTGCAATGTACCCTCTGCCACACACTTTTAGTGAACTGCAGAGTAATAGTAATAGTATATCTCACGAGAGGGGAGGAGGGTCCAGAATTACGGAAAAACAAATCACAGCGATTAAACCCAGGATCGTTCATCTTTGCCCCCATATCTCTGGATTCAGTACTACAAATATTATTATCTTCTTTTAACTCTGCTATCCACATTACTCACCATTTCTACAACAAAAAAGTCCAATTTAATTACTGGCAATATGAAAATTACACTTGCTAATTATAGTTGATTCAACGGTGGTACTAACAAAACGAATACTGCAATTTCACGAAATAATACAGAAGAAAAAAAAAATTCTACAGCAGTATTTTTCAACAGGTGGTCCACTGACCACCAGTGGTCCACGAAGATGCTTCAGGTGATCCGCAGCCAGAAGATTATAAACCATATTCGTACTGTACAAGTGTGTATAAACTATAAGCCCAAATTTTAAAAGCCACGAAAATATCAATGACCAGGTAAACATGTGGCATTTCCTACAATAGTCTGTGCATTTCCAATTGTTAACAAAAGAAGCGCTGTTTGCTTAAGAATTTAGTAAATTAAATTTTCCGAGGGTCTATTAGTAGGTGCGAGATACCAAGGTAGATCGTAGGGTTGTTAAAATGAGAGATGAATTAAAAAAGAAATAAAAGAATGCAAGGTCTAGTGTCTTTTAATTTATTTCATGCATGTACATGTTGGTTGTACAGTGTAGTATCCAGAATATAGTAACAATATTCATTTGGTTACTACATATTAGGAGTCTGGTGAATATATAATTAGGATTAGAAAATTCAAGTGTTTTAACTGGGATTCGGATGTTTAGGACAACTCAAATTTTTTTCCTACCTTTTTTTTGAGCTGAAATGCTTCTTAACTGCTTAACGTCTCTTAACAGCGAGGTCTTTAGAGACGGGGAAAGGATGGGGGACAAGGAATGGGAATGAATTCGGCCATGGCCTTTTGAAGGAAGCATCCCGGCATTTGCCTGGAGTGATTTGGGAAACCATGGAAAAACCAAATCTGGATGCCCGGACGGGGAATCGAACCGCTGTCCTCCCGAATGCGAGGCCAGAACGCTAACCGTTACACCACCACGATCAGTGGATGGAAAAAGGTGGCTCGCCAGACTCGGCACAGATGCTAGGTATCGGGCTGGTATGGTAGGCACCCGTGGCGAGCCAGATTCCTGCATGTTGGACACTATCTAAAATGCAGAGATAACTGTGCCATGCTGAGCCATATACTAAAATTGTAGCAGGCAGGTGCGGTCGGCGCCCCACAAACATTCAAAGCTTTGAAGGCCCTGGCTTTCAAGGTTCTGGCTTTCACATCTCTAAGATGCGGCAGCCTAGTTAGCCTCCTGTCCAAAATGAGGCCCAGAAACCGAGAAGTTTCAGTAAAATGTTGTTTCTCGAGGTAAGGTGAGGCTCTGGTGAAAACAATTATACTACGTGTAAAAAGTACATATCGGGTTTTCTCTGTTGAGAAAAGAAAACCGGTGTGCACTGACCATTCATCCAGCCTGTTCAGTGTGAGTTACAGCTGCTGCTCAATGCCTCTCAGACTGAATGATGCACAAAAAATTAAAAAGTTGTCTACATATAACCAGTACCAAATAAGAATCCTTATAACACTTGAGATGTTTTTAATCACAATAGCGAAAAGGGTCACACTTAAAACTGACCTTCGAGGAACACCGTTTTCCTGAATAAAAAGAGCCGACACTTCCCCACCGACTTGGTACCATAAGCAACGTCCCGATAAAAATGATTTTAAATAACGGCTAGGTTTCCGCTGAATCCCCATTCGTTTAGTTGCCTAAAAATAACATGCCACCAGGTAGTATAAGCCTTTTTGATGTCGAAAAATATACCTACAAGGTGTTGGCTGCAGAGAAAGGTGTATAGCTGCTTCCAGCAGAATCATGTTGTCCATGGTGGAACAGAAGTTCCTGAATCCACACTGAAAGCGACTCAGAATAATTTGAGACTCAAGACACCAGACGAGATGACAGTTAACCATCCGCTCTAGCGTCTTGCCCATGCAGCTTGTCAGAGCAATGCTACGATAGCTACCTGGTTACATCTTGTGTTTGCCAGGTTTTAAAAATGGGATTAACATTGCCTCCTACCACAAGTCGGAGAAGTATCCCTCGGTCCATATATGGTTAAAAATATTCAGAAGGTAATCTTTACCATCATTTGTAAGACGCCCCAGCATCTGGTACTTGATCAGATCATGCCCAGGGGCAGTGTCTCTTGTGTTGTATAGCGCAGACACTAATTCCCAAAATGTCCTTTTTGGACTGTTGTACACTTGTGAGTCCGACAAGCCGAAGCATAAAACGTACCTTTCGGCAGCAATTCTTCGCTGCTTAACCACTGGGTCCAAACTGGCAGTTGAAGTGATGGCAGCGAAAGTGTCCGTCATCAGCTGCACGATGCTTCGTTCGTCGGTGATTACGCACCCATGATCCAGTAACCCAAATACTGGTATACTCGTATATATGGTGAATCGACTTCCATACTTTCGACGATGTTGTGGAATTGTTAATTGAGCTCACAAAATCCTATCATTACATTTTCTTGCTCTCCTTAATTAGTCGACGTGTCTTAGCTCTTGCAATATGGAATGCCGCAAGGTTGTCAGCCATTGGATACAGCTTAAAATGACGCGACACCCTTCTCCGCCCCTGAATAGCGGAGAGACATTCGGCACTCCACCAGGGGACAGGTGTCTGTCACAGCATTCCGGAGCTTTTTAGCATCGAAAAATCAGCTGCCTTATGAATAATTTCTGTGAAGTGAATCACCTTGTCCTCTATCTTGTCACGAGCTTGGAGGACAACTGAATGGCAGAGGAGCTGCCAGTCAACTTTGCTGACGTTCAATTTCCGCCAGATGTTTCGTTCTCTACGTGCATCTGTATTGGGAAGTGGTTGCTTCCATGAAGGTCATGAACCACCTCTCAATGTACGGAGTCCACAATGGAGGGAGAGCACAACAGAAGGTCAATGGCAGAGGATGAACCGGAAGCAGTTGTGAAATGAGTCATTTCACCAGTGTTGAGGACGCATATCTCCTCTTGCTCTATTAAATTGGCAAGCACTTGACCCCTGGGGCAATTGGTGGTGGAACTGCACAACGCTTTATGGGCGTTGAAATCTCCCAGAAGGAGAAATGGCCGAGTAAGTTGCTGCAAAATGTCTGCCAATTTGTTGTAATCAACGGTTGTGGTGGATAGTAAATAGGTAGAGCAAACGGTCAATAATATATGACCGTGTATCCTCACTGCTACTGCTTTTAACGTAGAGGTGAGAGCAACAGGTTCAGAGTGGACAGTGTTTTGAACCAACACAGCCACTCCCCCCTTCGCTCAATCTCCCTCAGTATCATACTTTCTATATATGTCATACCCTCTTAGCACAGGACTGGTCTAAAATGTGTCTCCTGTAAAAAGACAAACAATGGTTTAGACCATTCTAAGAGTTGCAATTCTTCTTTGCGAACCATAAACCAATTGATGTTCCACTGAACTATGGGAACTGTCCTACCTATTAAGCTTCACCCTCCCCGGTTCGGGTGGGTCTTCTCTCTTTATCTGATGAGGAAAGGGACAGAGTTCGTCCACCATCATTTCAGAATCTTCAGGGCCCGAAAATGCAGCAGACTTCTCAGAATCAGTGAAAGCCTCAAAGTTTTGTGTCTTTTTCAACCTATACCTCTTTCCCTTCTTCTCCGTACCACTAAGTAGAATGAGAGGTGACGTGGAGGGAGACTTCACAAATTTGGTATGGTCCAAATTTTTTTAATTTTGGACCTCTGACCTTTTGTGGCACCTGATTTACAGGTTCTGCTACTGTTTCAGTAACTTGTCAAGGAGATTCCGAGGCACATGGATTAGTAGTAGCATTATTGTCATTTAACTAATTACCTTATTTTATTTTTCAAAATTTATCTACTTAATTTCCCCCCACCCTTTTTTTTTGTATATTATTATTTTTACCACCATCTGCGATTTACAATATCTCAGTCCCACCGCCATATTGATAATCCACCTAGTCATGTAGCAACCCTCGGTGTGTGCACATCTCCCGAGCCTCATGACTCATTTTCTCCGTCATGAATAAGGTTTAATAACCGAAATATTGAGTATACTTGTGTGTTCGTGATATATGTTCATCTCTCGTCGCTGCCTTCAACTTTGGTGAGTGATGAGTCATTTTCCCTTTCCTTGCAATTATATTACCTAAAGCAGTTTCCTTTTTCCTTAGTTTAATTACTACATATTCTTACATCTTTTTGGAGTAGATTCCAGCTTTTGAGTCTGGAAGTTAAAACTTCAGCTTGTTGTTTAGACAGATTTAAATCCCGTATCAGGTTATTAA
Source organism: Vandiemenella viatica (assembly GCA_031002005.1). Taxonomy (NCBI): domain Eukaryota; kingdom Metazoa; phylum Arthropoda; class Insecta; order Orthoptera; family Morabidae; genus Vandiemenella; species Vandiemenella viatica. The sequence goes on from JARYHS010011408.1 coordinate 304,310,934, forward strand.
GGCCTTGTAAGTATGGTTCTAATGAAAAGCTACTGCCTTCATATGTAGGATCATTTTTATGGTCATGATCGTCTAAATCGTTTTCAGTTTGAGCTAGGTCAGAACCAGAGTAACTAGTTATGGTCTTATCTGCATTTACTGGTATAGGGAAATCTTCATTGTGTAAGAAAGGCCTCATTGCAGACAGAAAATTCAGATACTAAACTGTATATTTTGAATTAAATGTGATTCCTTTATTTTTTGTTAAAGAAAAGTAACAATCAGTTAGATGTTCCGTCGGTTCCTTCCAAAGCATGGGAATTTGCTAATGGAATATAATGTGTACCATTTTCCCATCCAGTCAACAGTCTAACACATGAAATACAGCATACATTTGTGAGCCCGGCTCTTATCAAAAATCACCTACTTAACAGTCACGTAAAATTTCACCTTTGAGACTTGAAGGTCAGTTCACAACAAACACAGCAGAAATTAAATGCACGATTTACACACTTCTGTGGCAAAAAAAGAAAACTATGCAGCCAATGTACACAATACACTCCTAAACAGAAAGGAAGGAAATATTTCACTAGTGAAATTCATTCTAACAAGCTCACAGTTAGCTTAACAATGACACGACACAATGCTAGATTAACAGGTCTGCCCATGTCAAAACGTGAACAAACCTGCACAGTCATGTCTTTTGGTGCTTCAGCATGATATTATATATAGTTTCCTTAAAAATAGCTTGAATAAAATTGTTACAGGTAAGGGAAAGGTTCCTGAGACAGGTCAAAATGATGCTAAAATGAAATTTTAAAAAGCAACTGTCAAAAAAAAAAAAAAAAAAAAAACTTTGGCTGATGGAAAAATTCAGACTACATATCTGAATTTGGTATGAAAAATTGCACTAGATTAACTAATCAGATTTCTTGTGAAGAAAACCTTGTCAACAAGTGCAATTTCTGAAATTGGATGAGATATGTTAAGAGAGCACCCACTGCTCATTTCTATGCTTAAACATCAATTCACGTTTTTTTCCTGACAACCGAAGACCACATTCCTCTGCTAACTTTGTCAGGGCATTAAACTGATCACACATCTCGTCAAATTACAAGTACTATGACAACTAACCCCTGATAGTATTTCTATTGGCCACCAAGACCACTGCTAGGAAGATATCACGATTTTTTTTGCATAAATAATATTTAAAACACTAGAATTTTCTCATTACTGCGTGATAAATAATATTTTCAATCTCACTAGTGGGAGATTAATAAGGATTAAAGAAGTGGAAGTATTTAATTTCATATAGAAGCCTTTCGAAACAGGAAGCACGGAGAAAGGCAATGGCCTAGATAAAGAGTAGGTACTTTTTTAGAGTATATATGCTTTTACAGATATAGACTGATAAAAAGATGAATTTAAAAGTAGTTTCAATGGTTTATTGATGAAAAGAAGAGTGTGTCATAGGCATATGAAAGTTTGGGCAAGATGTTATAATCTTTGATGTATAATATCAAAGTCAATGCCTGAATAGAGCATGAGTGCGGAGTTGCTAGTTTCCCCAGGTAATGTTCACCAGATATGGTGGGTACTGCGGAATAAAATACCCGGGGTGGACCAAAACTATATAAAGGAAGAAACCTTGAAAAAATTACTTGGTCCTCCAGGTTGGGAATTTTGCAGTGGGGCAGCTCCAACCAAACAATGATGAATGGTGATGGAAAACGGATTTTCAATACTGGAATGTACAAGATATATCTAAGAAAGTGAACATACTGTTCACAGAGCTTGACAAAGATGGATATTACTGTATTCTCTGAAGACAAGAAAAAAAGGTAAAGGAAAGGAAAATCTTGGTAACTGTGTACAAATTTTGAGCAGAGTATCAAAGATGTGAGGGCTGAAGCAGGAGTTTCTATTATGATCCAGAAAAAAATGGAAAAATTGGTAATTTATCAGTAAGAGTATTGTTATAGTTGAAACAACACTGTCTACCAGGGAGATCATGATTATTGAAATGCAAAATACTGGGAGAAAGATAATTTCTGCAAATCTCTGAGAGACAATAGAAAAAATCCTAGGAAAGACTTTTTTTTTTTTTTTTTTACTTTACGCCTCGTCAACGGCAAGGTCATCAGAAGCAGAATGGGACTATGAGATATAAGTCTTTCTCGGCGTATCTTTGATATAAATTTATATCAGAATGGGACTGTTGACAAGAAATGGAAAAGAATTCAGCCATGGCCTTTTTAAAGGAAGCATCCCAGCATTCAACTAGGGTGATTTGGGGAAACCATGGAAAACCCAAATCTGGATGCCCAGACAGGAATCAAACCAGTGTCCTCCCGAATGCGAGGCCAGTATGTTAAACATTCACCCACCACGCTCGGTCCCAGGAAAGAAAGAATTGGCTACCATGGGGAACATGAATGCAAGAGTAGGAACAAGAGAATCTTGCAAGGTAGTTGGAAAACAGGAGGAAGCAAAACATTATGACAATGGAGAACAGTTAATCGAATTATGTGAATAATTCGAATAAAAAATTGCCAATACATTTTCAAACACAAAGATATTGACAAATAAATCTGGCAACAGAATAATAGAGAATTTTGATCTATAATAGATTACATTATCACTAGGCAAGCAAGCACAGTGGATCAGATCTGGTAAAAATTAAATATTTTTGGCCATGGAAAATCCTTGGGAGTAAAGACATGCTAAAGTAAGGAAATACATTGAGAAGGATTAAAATAAATGTTATAATATTGATAGCCTACAAGATAAGCACTTTAGTTGTTACTAGAATTGGAAGTATATTTGACGAATCATTTGATGAAATACTGAAGAAATATACGAGTACATAAAATTTAACATGAAAAAAATTGCAGCAGAGGTGTTGGGCATAAAGGAAAAGAAACAAATATAAAGAATAGTGGTAGTCAGATGAAATATAGCAAGCAGTAAAAGAACAAAAAGGAATGCTTTCAATTATTGGTTGAGTAATAAGACAGAAGAAACAAAGACTATATACAAAGAAAAAAAGAATGAAGCTCCAAGGAAAATAATGATAGCTAGAAATAAATTATGGGAAAGAACGGGTGCAAATGTTAATTTATATGGGGGTTTTGGAGCTTACAAAAAGCATGGTTTGTATTAAAAGGACCCCAACAAGGATATAAAGCAAAAAGTAATCTGTTGATAAAACCAAGGGAATTAGAAGAATATTTTCAAAAATTATTGAATTAGGATAGAGAAGAATACTTAGGAGGTGGAGGATTAGGACATGAAAATGCGCAACATTCAAATTTCAGAAGACAAAGTGCATGCAACAGGAAAGAATGGTGAATCTCCTGGGTCAGGTGGGATCAATTTGGAAATTATGAAATATGAAATGTGGTGGTGACAAATTTATAACACAATTGTTCAACAAAAATATGGAAATGATACTAGGATATATTACTACCATATTCAAGAAAGGAGATCGCAAAGTAGGTTCAATTTATTTTGGGATTTGTATTATTAATTCACTGATGAAAACCTTTGCCAAACTAATAAACAACAGATTAGAAACTAATTTTAAGATGCACGGAGAATTATGTGGATTTACTGGAGGTAGGTCATGTACAGAAGATATTTTCACATTACGACAGATTTATTTATTTCTGTGATCAGTCTATCGACTGGTTTGGTGCAATCCTCCATCCCTTTCTACCATGTGCTATCCGCTTATCGCTTACAACTTATGTCCTCAATTATCTGCTTTATGTATTCTAGTCTCTGTCTTCCTCTACAATTCTTATCTTCAACTGCTCCCTCCACTAACAAATTAACCAAACCAGGATATCTAAAAATATGACTTACCAGCCTGTCTCTTCTATATGTATGCTTCTTCTACAAACTTCTTTCCTCACTCATCATTTCCAAAACTCGTTCATTTCGTACTGTGTCTGACCATTTAATTTTCTTCTGTAGCACCACATTTCAAATGCTTCAATTTTCTTTCTTTTTGTGTTATTCCTGAAGTTCATGTTTCGCTACCGTAAAGTGCTGTTCTCCACACATAGAGTCCCTAGATTAATATTTGAAACTAAGAGATTTCTCTTTTTCATGAAGGATCTTTTTGCTAGTGCTATTCAGCTTTTAACATCATTCTTGCTTCGGCCATCGGCTTTAATTTTGCTTCCCAAGTAGCAGAATTCACTTCTCTTACTGCATCTAATCCTATTTTTATATTTAATCTACTGTGATTGGTATCATTTCCGCTACATTTCAACACTTTTGTCTTGCTTTGTTCGTACAACCTATATAACTTCATGAAGGATTCAGTCAATTATTTAAAATCAAATGAATCCTGGGATGGCTTATAACATTCCTCAGACCCAACCAATTTTATGAAGTATTATTTTAAGAATTGGGAGTTGATTAATTATGGGTTTGAATATTTTCTGTGTAATTAACTGTGAATTTATGTATATTAATATTGATTTATGGACAGAAACTATGTAAAATGTTATGTAATATGTTATGTAATATGTTCAAAGATAGTATTATACATGAAACATTGATTTAAAGTTTGTAATTCTAAATGCCGAGGTGAGCTATAACGTTTGGAGGACAATTTGCGACGGTAAGGACTGGTTTATTGGTTCACGACAATTGTGAATAATTTTGTATTAATTCTGATTGTTATGTATGGATTCAATTGTTAAAGTATTTGAGAAATGTTGGATGGAACTGTTTGAAAAATTCTGGATGTTTCTTAAGTGTCTTTAAGAGCGCAGAGATCTGAAGCATAGTTAGATATAGTTAGTTGTCAGTCACTAGTTCTGGGAAGTGTGTAAGCTTAATCATTGGAACATTTGTTTATGTACTTGAAACAGAAGGACTGAGCTGAAGTCTTGAAAGAAAAATAAACAAGTATAAAGTGATTCTTTGGGCTAATTATTTCATAAAACCAAATACCTAACAATATGTATTGACCTTCAGCCAACAAATTCAACATAGCAATTGATAACCACCAAAAACCAAGAGCTGTAAAGGGATTTTTGTAAACTCTCTTTAGTTTTTGAAAGGTCATGGTGTCATATTTCTTTCAAAGGAATCGGAAGATAATTAAAAAATGAGTAATTTTCATGAATATGTATGGGCTCTGTAAGCTAATAGTTTTTTTCACAAATGGCATAAAAAACATGATTTTCAGCCTATGCTTTTATATGGTGGTAGCAAGTTAGGTCAGGCAATCCGGTGATACCAGGTTTGAGACCACCTGTATTCAACTTTTTGCTTCAAAGAAATATACTTCTTCACAAGCACACATTTGGGATAATGCATAATACTGTAAGTATATTTATGTGAGTAACCGTAGGTATCCGACACTGTTCCGTTAGCAGAGGTATACTACCTTCATAGCCCTTCTTTTAAGACACTAGAAGAGCCAAAGAAACTGGTATGGGTGTGCGCATGCAAACACAGAGATACGTAAACACACACAGTACGGTGCTGTGGTCGGCAGCACCTATATAAGACAACAGGTGTCTGGTGCAGGTATTAGATCAGTTACTGCTGCTACAATGGCAGGTTATAACGATTTAAGTGAGTTTGAACATGCTGTTATAACCAGCGCACGAGAGATGGGATGAAAGCATCTCCGAGGTACCGACTAGGTGGAGATTTTCCCATACGACCATTTCACAAGTGCACCATGAATATCGCGAATCCTGTAAAACATCAAAACTCCAACATTGCGGCCGCCAAAAAAAGATCCTGCAAGAATGGGACCAACGAGCACTGAAGAGAATCATTCAACATGACAAATGCACCCCTGTGCAAATTGTTGGGGATTTCAATGCTGGGCCATCAACAAGTGTCAGCATGCAAACAATTCAACCAAACATCATTGATGCGGGCTTTTGAAACCGAAGGCCCACTCGTGTACCTTTGCTGAGTGAACAACACAAAGCTTTACGCCTCGCCTTGGCCCTTTAACACTGACATTGGACAGATGATGATTGGAAACATGTTGCTTGGTCTGACGAGTCTCGTATCCGATACGATGGACGTGTACGGGTATGGAGACAACTTCATGAATTCATGGACCCTGCATCTCAGCGGGGCACTGTTCAAGCTGCTGGAGGCTCTGTAATGGTTTAGGGTGTGTGCAGTTGGAGTGACGTGGGACCCCTGACACGTCTAGATATGACTGACAGCTGATATATACATACACATCCTGGCTGATCACCTGCATCCATTCGTGTCCATTGTGCATTCCAACGGACTTGGGCAATTCCAGCAGGATAATGTGACACCCCACATGTCCAGAATTGGTACAGTGTGTTTCCAGGAACACTTTTCTGAGTTCAAACACCTCCGCTGGCCACCACGCTTTTCAGACATGAACATTACTGAACATATCTGAGATGCCTTGCAGTGTGCCATTCAGAAAAGATCTCCACCCCCTCGTACCCTTACGGATTTATGGACAGCCCTGCAGGATGCATGATGTCAATTCTCTCCAGCACTACTTCACACATTAGTAGAGTCCATGCCACGTTGTGTTGCAGCACTTCTGCATGCTCGTGGGGGCCCTACACGATATTAGGCAGTTAGGCAGATATATCAGTTTCTTTGGCTCTTCAGTGTAGATTTCTACCATTTGTTATATTATGAACAGTATGGAGCCATATTAATTCTCATGCAAAATGTATTCCTCAATTTTAATGCAGTATGTTTCATGAAAACAGTCACACATAACAATCAATACTCTTGGTGCAAGAAATTTCTATATTTGTAATAGAAATTTCTTCCTGTGCAATGTGAAGGTAAAGTAACAGTTTGAGTGAAAGAACTGAAAAAGATGGAGGAAAGGGGGGAGAGAGAGAGAGAGAGAGATACTATTGTCCTCATTTCAATTTTAACAATATGTTGTCACATGAAATAAATTTACATAAACTTTAGATAATCTGTTAATAACTACCGCAGCCCCGCGATTCCCAACAGAAACAAATTTACCTTTAATATACATTACTGGAATGTGTGCTTGTGAATAAACATTTTTCATCCAAAAAAAAAAAAAAAAACTTTAATAGGGACTGAGTTGAGCTCGCACCTTCAGACCACCAGGATGACTCTCTACCACGCTGCAAAATAATTAATGTTATTGGAATATAAGTGTCGGCTCAAAATCACATTTCTTTCTATTTCTCAAGAATTATTAGCTTATAGATCATATCACATAAGATACTATAAAACATATTAAAGGAATGTTACTGCAAGCTTACTTGAAGAAATTCTTGAATTGAAAAAGGAAAGTACAAAAAGCAGTAACTGAAGAACTTTACTGACTGTAACAGCAAAATGTAAGGAATAATCACTAAATTTATTATTATTACTAGCATTTACCTGTTGTTTCGAACACGCGTATAGAAATAATATGAGCTTTTTTAGTTTACTATAAAATATTAACTTGGAAAAGTAAAAAATATAGATTTCATTTAACGATTTTCCTTTCATTTAGTTACTACCTTAGATTCAGTTTTCATACTATAGTTCATAAATTTTTGTTATACTTATATTTTAACACAGTATAATACATGAAAAATAAGAAATCAAATCTACATGAAACATTACCATTAACGGTCCAATAAGGACGTACTGAGAATCAGTTGTCCTCTTGGTCAGAAATTTGAGACATTTTCCGGAGGATAGAAACTGCCTATTAATGCAGAAACAAATGTACCTTAGACATAAAGGTGACACGAAAGTTACTGTCTTTGATAGTTTTGACAGTACATTCAACAGCCATTTATAAAAAAAATCTTTGCTGCAAAGATAGCATTTACAACAAATCTAAAATTGCTTGCCAGTTTCCATATGCCATATATGTATAGTACGTTCCCATGCCGTAGGTAATAAAATTATTTTTTGTTTATAACTTCTATGCATTAGATTGAAATATGGCCTGGGCCAGAAAAAAAATATGTTGCCATTGCCACACGGAAATATAGGCTGGACATGCACAGCATTTGGTTCATTTTGGTGATTACACTTCATCACTACCATTGCATTCATTAAAGCAGCTTATTAATTTCTAACAATAATTGAATGCCTCATGCCCTTTGTTGTTCCAAGAATATTCTTGTTCAGGCTGCATTTTGACCTAACCACTATACTGATATTGCCGCTTCAAAATCAAGCAATGCAGATACACATAATGATATATACCATATTATAAGCATTGCTAAATCTATTTTTGTAATGACAGGATATCAGGATTCACAGTACGCCCAGCATAAATTATAAGAATTAATTTCAAAATACATTCAGTTTGAACTGCAAGAGTACTAAAACACGCAGAATAAAACATTGCTGTATCGCCATGTAGAGTTTATTCTTGTGGTTTGGTTAAAATGAGGCCTGGAGCAGATTAAAAAACATCACCAAAGGCACAAGGAACTGTACGTATAACTGATTTTGACTTGGAATATTTCAAGAATTACCGCTAAACGATATAATTGTTTATCACTATCAAATTGCGGCGATACGGTGTACTTTCTATATTTAAGCACAAAATTACTTACCATAAATATTACACTTCTGTTACTCTTACTGCAAAAGAAATGGATTGAAAATAGGAAATTGCTGATACAAAAAACAAGAGAGCCACAAGGTAACATGGTACAGTAGCGATTGGCAGAGGAAGTCAGTTGTGGACTACTTTATATTTAATCGTGAATTAAAGCAGAGTGTGTCAGATGTGAAGGTAATACCATCAGAGGCACTGGATAGTGATCACCGGCTATTAGTAATGGAGCCGAGGATTGCGACAGAGGAGAAAATCAGAAAGACAGGATAGGAGATTAAGAATATGGAAGTTGAAAGAGAAGAGCAATGAAGAGGAATACCAGAGAATAATAAGGAGTAACATACCAATAGCGGAAATGGGTACAGTGGAAGAGGAGTGGGAATATTTTAAAACAACGTTAGTCCAAGCAGCAGAAACAGTGTGTGGAAGGACTGGTAACACAAAAAGGTGGAAAGAAACAGCATGGTGGAATGATAGAGTAAAACAAGCAGCGGAACTCAAGAACAGTGCCTTTAGGGAATGATTCAAGCAGAGGACACAGGAGACAAGGGATGACTATGTGAAGAAAAAGAAGGAGGCCAAAAAAATAGTGACGGAGGAAAGGAGGAAGTGGCTGGAGAAGTGGACCAACATGATGGAAGAAGATAGCAAAGAAAATAAGAAAGTATTATATGGAATGTTAAAAAGGAAGAGGAAGGAGAGGATAGAAAATGTCAACATGCTGGATGAAGATGGAAACGAAATAAACAACTAAGAAAAACTAAAAAGGGTGTGGAAGGAGTATTTTGAAGCCTTACTAAACCCAAATTAGTCACAGGATGATACAATTGTTCAGGAGAAGAAGGAAAATAACAACCGTGTAGGAGAGAAAGAGAAAGATTTAACTTGGGAAGAAGTGGAAACAGCTCTGGGTAAGATGAAGGATGGAAAGGCACCAGGCATCGATGAAGTGAGCGTGGAATAGGTAAGGGCAGCAGGAGTAGTAGGAAAGCAGTGGCTATACCGTGTGATGAGAAAGATATGGAATCAGGGCACAACTCCTGACGACTGGAAAAAAGGAATAATTGTACCTATATTCAAAAAAGGGAGCAGGAAGGAGTTTAAAAACTATAGAGGTATTACGCTGATGTGCCACTGTGCCAAAGTGGATGAGAAGATCATTGAAAAAAGAATACATGACAGGGTGGAAAAAGGGCTAAGGGAAGAGCAGTATGGCTTCAGATCAGGGAGATCGACAGTAGATCTGATATTTGCTATGAGACAGCTGCAGGAAAAACATTATGAGTATGGAAAGGATCTACTGTTGGTATTCCTCAATATCGAGAAAGCATATGATTGTGTACACAGGAGTAAGGTATGGAAGGCCTTGGAGAAGAGAGGAGTTCCCAAAGAAACCATCAGGAGAGCGACAGAACTGTACCAAGGAAGTGTGAGCTATGTGAAAATAGGGGAAGGAAGAACAGTTAGGCTGGAACAAAGGAATGGACTAAAACAAGGAAGTGTGCAATCACGACTACTCTTCATTGTAATCATGGATGAAATAATGCAGAAGGTGGCAGCGAGGATGGGAGAGGAAAACATGAAGGTGATGGCTTTTGCAGACGATCTGCTGATCTGGGGAGGTGAAGAAGAGGAAGTGCAGCGGCAGTTGGATGTATGGACAGACAGTGTGGAGAAATATGGCCTGAAATTTAATGTAAAGAAATGTGAGTACATGGTAACAACCAGGAAAAAGAATAGGGTAGCCCAAGGAATTGTGATGGCAGGGGAACAACTAAAGAAGGTAAACAGGTTCAAGTACTTGGGGAGTTTTAGAGGAATTTGGAGGAAATGATGGCGAGATAAGCGAAAGAGGAAGACAAGCAGAGGCGTTCCTAAGGAGCATTAGAAGCCTGATATGGAATAAAGAGGTGCCACAGAGAAGCAAGAGAGTAATCTATCATACGTACTATGTGCTGCTGAAACGTGGACAGTGAAAAAGCGGAACATCAGCAGAGTACAAGCAAGTGAAATGAAGTTTTTAAGAGTTAGAATAGGAATCACTAAAATGGACATAATAAGGAATGAAGTGATTAGACGTATCATAAAAGAGGAACCCCTACAGGAAAGGGTAGAGAGGACCAGACTGAGATGGTATGGACATGTCAAGAGAACGAAGGCTCAGAGAATCCCGAGAAAAATCCATGAAATTAAGATGCTTGGTAAATGACCCAGAGGAAGACCAAGAGATGGATGGCTGAAAGGAGTGGAGGAGTGTGTACGGAAGAGAGGAGAGGACTGGAACAAAGTGGTGACAGAGAGGTGGTGGGATGAAAGGAGGAAATGGAGAGGCTTGTGCATAAAGCAGACCCGGCCAGAGGCTGGAAACTGCTAAAGATGATGATGTTACTCTTACTGAACAGTTAATATATTATGTAGTGGTTTGAGTAATGACTTCCTTTCAATAATACTTATCAAAATACATGAAACTGTGAATATAAGACCAAAGATAAATAAAAAATAAACAATCCAGAGATCAGTATTTTTGTCTGTGGTCAATTGCTTCAAATGCATCATTTTTACAGTTTATGAAGTATTAGTAATGATTATTACATCTGATTCCGGTATTCCACTTATGTACTGTATTCAAGAAAACTAAATATTCAAAGTCAAAATATCAAACAGAATTCTAAGTTAAATAGTGCGATAATTTTTGCCAAGTTTTTTGTGCAGGGAATGAACATCTCAATTACAGTGTGCGAGGTCCTCCTTATTAATTAATAAATTAACTAGCTGAAGGCAGATAGCCCGCTACTGGCAACAATGGGCCCAAAGTGTTGCATTTGCGGTTGCACTACCTCCTCACATATTAATTTTTAATGACAAACAAACAAGCTGTTCTCAGTTACACCTATATCTTGCATAATAGACATCAATACTGAATGAAATCCACCAGTACTCTCTAGTATACAGTTTGTTGAACACCTTTTAACATACACCAACAAATACTGACTTGTTATAGCTCTACCATTACAACTCCTCACGGTCTCTCTCTTATGCCACCATATTATTCACCCCCTCTTCTATCATAATGGGCACAGTACTGCCAACTTACAAATAATTATATTACAACAAAGATACTTAAAATTACCCCCAAATACATATACACACTACTATGCTGTGAAAACCTATTATTTACAAATTTATTTACAATCTTGTCATAGCAATGACTTGTGAGTGGGGGTCTCATAAGTGTGATCCATCTCTCTTCATTTTATGTCTTGAAATTTATTTAATTATTTCCCATACTCCTCGGTACATATAAGTCATTAGCTATTTCGACAGATTTTGATACCGACCATTAGCTCTATAAATTTGAAAACCCCATCCCAAATGCTGTGATAGTTTTCGCGGGGATCCCGTTCAAATAAAGAGACACATGCAGCTTGCTTACAGATTTATGATAGTACAGATAGATTATTCCTTTAATGTATTTTTGAAACTCTACCACAGATGAACAAAACAAATAGGACTATATTCTAATTTTAAAGTGGAACAAAAGTAATTACAAATAAGATTTAATAATATCAAATGAAAGAAATGAAGAATTTTTCTCTAATAAAATATTTGCCTGTGGTGGCTCTGCCTGTCAAGCCTAGGGCTACAGCGGCAGAAAAGTAGAGATAGTGGGTTGGAGGAGGATGAGAAGGATGGTAGGGGACTGATAACAGGTTGTAGGAGAAATACAGATAGTAGGATAAGGAAGCAGGACCAATTCAAAAATAGGGGAAAAATAGGTTGACCTGTTACCAGAGTCAAGAGGAGAAGAGTCTTATGTTGATGTAGGAGTAGGTAAGGTGCAGCAGGCCTTTAGGAATAGGGGTGTGCAGGGGAAACAAAAGGGTTCTACTGCTAGGTAGTAGCCATGTGAGAGGTGTAGGTCCTCTTCTGCAGGATCAGTTATCAGGTCACAAAGCTTTTTCAAATCTAGTGCAACATTAGGTCAGGTAAAAGAGAATATAGTTTCACTTTGTAGGAGTTTCACTAAGGATGACAGTAGTGATATGGGGAACAGTTTCATAGAACAAGAGTTATAGTACAGTGACATGAGGAGGGTGGTGAAGGAGGCACAGAATATCAGGGTTGAAGCTCATTCAGGTCCTATGTCACCATAAAAGGTCACAATTTGAACTACGCGGGGAGGCGGGTAAATGTGGAAACGGAGATGCTAGTTGGAAAGGCATTAGTTGCGTCTTGGGGGTTGTGCCTGTGAACACCATTGGTAGGTGAGGTTTCACTAGTCATAGCCTACACCTAAATAGTGGGGAAAGGGTGTTCTTTCTGGATTGTGTGATAAAGCTATAAGGGAACCCATTTTCAGTGATGATAGGGTCAGGACGGTACCCTGTTTTGGTTAGGGTCTGCCGGTGAAGGGATGGAAATAGATGATAAAAAATGATACTGATTATAGATCCATGATGGGAAAAGTCACAAATGCTACAGAAATTGATGAAGCTGCTGAAACAATAACTGACTGGTGCAGAACTGGGTAGAAGGAGGTTAATGCTGCAAATATCACAAAGCCGGTAATAAGGGTGTTACCAGTGAACTGTAGGAGTATAATGAACAAAGTAATCAAATTTGCAAACTTAATAGAGATACACAAACCACTAGTAATAATTGGGATAGAGTGTTGGTTAAAAGAAGAGGTACTAGACAGTGAGGTTTTTCCTGATGGTTAAAGAGTGTACCGCAGAGATAGAGGAGCAATGGATGGAGGAGTCTTCATATTAGATAGCAAAAACTACCACAATTCACTGGCGTTCATAGATCAAGACCACGAGTTACTTGGGGTAGATTTCTGTGGAAATAAAAAAGAAAAATCAGCATGTTGGCTGCTTACCGCAGAGGAAGAATGACAGATGAAAATGAGGATCTTGGGGAGAAATTAAATTCATACTCAGATTTCAGAGGTGAGAATAGGATGATCATTATTGGTGGGGATTTAAATTTACCAGGTGTCAACTGGGTAGTAAATAAGATTAATAATACAAGGAAACAGAGATTTGCAAATATCTTAATAAGGGAAGGAGGATTTACACAAGTCAGAGCAGAACACTGGGGGACAAACATGTTGGATGTCTTCCTAATGAAGAAGGATGATAACTTTGTGGTACAACAAGTAACTGAAGCAATAAGTGATCATGAAGTAGTTCTGATGGATACTAGAGAATTCACTAAACCAGCAGTCTAAATTGAAGGGTGAGATAGGTACAGCTATAAAAAGTAAGTGATTTTGAAGAGATATTTCAGGGACATTATCAGCAAATGGAAGGATAACAAGTACAGTAGAGTCAAGGTGAGAAGAGTTCAAAGATATAAGAAGGGGAGAAGAAATATTTGTTTCTAAACAAAAATTAAAGAGAAGTAGAGTGAGGAGGATAAAGAGGTTGATAAGAAGGACAAAAACACATACACATTTAAGAGATAGCGGGTAGTAGGGAATAGTTGTTGGTGTTGTGGTTTTAGGGCGCATTGACTTCGAGGTCATTAGGGCCCTAACAAGAAACAGGTATTACTGTGGCTAAAGTAACTGTCTGTATGGCCGACTGAAAAAGGGGTTGGCCATACAGACAGCAACTAAAATAAACCACAAAGAAGTAACCTGGTCGTAAAGGTGCCAAACAAATATATGAAGGAACATAAAACATTACACGTCTCTCTGGCTGTATAGTGGCCAGTAAGACATGAATTATGACAATATAAAAAAAAAAAACCAATACATATGGACAGGTGGCTGTATAGAGGCCATCCATCTCACTTAAAACTAGGCTGATCTGCCTAAAATTTTAGGCCAATGTCTAAAACAATAAAACACAATCTGCTAAAATGTGGCGTACCTTTGACAGTATGCTATAAGCATCACATTCGGGTGGGTCTTCCCAGTGGAGAAGAACGCTATGAGTCGGAGGACAGTGCCCTATACAGAGGCGAGTAAGGAGAATCTCATCCCTCCTCGCCTACTGGAAGGAGTTGCTCCATGGCTGAATGATCGGTTTGACCAACTGGAGCTTATTACGCTCTACCTCCAGCCACTGCCTCTGCCAAACTTCAAAAACAAACCTTTTCCCCGCAAAGGCTAGGTCAGACTTTGGGACCGGATCAAAATCAATTCTGACCTTGTTGCAGGCTAACTTGACAGCTTCATCAGCTGCCTCATTCACCCTGATTCCCACATGGCCAGGTACCCAGCGGAATACGATCTCCTTTCCTAAAGATTGGAGGGATTGGAAGGTGTCCGTATATCCTGGACAAGACCATCTGCTGGGTACATGCTTCTCAAGGCCTGAATGCAGCTGAGGGAATCACAGCATATGATGTACTTTTTGGCTCCGACTTACTTTCATATGCTGGAGCACCTTTAACAAGACATAACACTCTGCAGTGTATACGCTGCAATTACTATTCAGCTTGAATGTGTATGTCAGATGAGGGAACACTACAGAACAGCCTACTCTGTTAGCCGGCTTAGGCCCATCCATATATACTGGGGTGATATCCTGAAACTGTTTAAAACATCACTAAAAATTCGGATAAAAACCACTTTCAGCAGTACACAGCTTGTTGTACCGTGACAGGTCTAAAAACATTCTGGGCCCCTTTCAAAGCCAGAGAGGAGATTTACTCCAACCCTGGTGGATAAGAGAGGGCATTTCAAAACCCATATTCCTCTAAGATAGCCTTTATACAGTTGCTGAATGGTTTTGTTGCTCTTTGGCGGTTGGTATAACCCCATTCAAAGTTAGGATGAATTACCACATCGTACACAGGACTGCCAGGAGTTGTGGCAGTATGTATATAGTGTCGCAACATGAGAATATGCCGGCAGATGGAAAGCGGCAGCTCGCCAGACTCAGTACAAACGCTGGGTATCGGACTGGTGCGGTATGCACCTGAGGAGAGACGAATTCCTGCATGGTGCACACTATCCAGTATATGGAGATAACTGCCCCTGCCGTACTCCAACCAGCACCATACAAAGGCTCTATAAAATTGTAGCAGACAGGAACGGTTAGTGCCCCACGTCCTGCCACACAGACATTTTAAAACATTAAGCACTTTCAGGGCTCTGGCTTTAAGATCTTTAATATGAGTCACTAAGCCTACTATCTAAAATGAGACCCAGAAATCGAATAGTTTTGCTAATACTTAAAACAGTGTTCCTCAAGGTGAGATGAGGTTTGTAAGAACCGTAGAATTGTGTCAAATTCTAGCTCCTCACCTTTAGGCATGGGGGGGGGGGGAAGCTAACTCTTTAGTAACAGATAGTTTCGTTTCTTGTATAGGTTAGGAGAGTGAGGCTTTATATAGCATGCAGATACTATGACCAAACAGACTAAATAAACCCTTTTAGAAGCAGTAAAGGTATTCAAAAGTTAATAAAAGACCTAAATAAACTTCCTATGACAGTAAGAAAACATTATCTTGGGAGGAAATAGGTTAATTCACATAAATTCAATTTCCAAACAATAAACTTTACTATATTTCTAAACCAATTTAAATGCAGTAAAGACTGTCAGTGTTTAATAAAAGCCCTAAATAAACTTTGTATAACAGTAAACAAACCCTAAATAAACTGAAAATAAGATAATCATTAATAATCCAACTTTGAAACAATGAGCTTCTACTATGTGAACATTTCGTCATTTCTAAACCAATTTAAGAGCAATAAAGTAGCTCAACATTTAATAAGACAACTAAATTAACTTTCTATAATGATATAAAAACCTTTTACTAACCTGAAATGTGATAATCCATAATAATTCAGTTCACCAAACAATAAACTTCCGATATTCGGTATTTCACTATTTCTGCACACTTCTAAATGAAATAATAACTCAATTAAAATATAAATTCACTAAAATTCCATAGGTTTTGGACGTGCAAATAACTTAAATCAATTTTTTAACACTTCGTTAGGTGCACTTCACTTTTAACATTTTTTATCACAAAATCCTAGAAAGCTTTCGGAATAAAAAGTAGATTTCCTGAAAGACCTCAAAATCTAATATTATATATATTAATTTCAGACCATTCCATGCAGTAGAACCGATTTTATAAAGATTTCAGGAATTATTTCATCAGGTTGCCATGTGACAAGTTTAGGAATTTATTACAGCCAATCGAAGTTAGATACAGAGATAAGACAACTTTCAGAATACGTAATTTAACCCAGAGAATATTTTGGTAATTTTACATTTTCGATAAAAGCAATAGAAGTAAAATTATTCAATTAAAACACACATAGCATTTTTGTAGATCTTGTCAAAGCTGTAATTTCACTATCCGGGCATCAATCTTAATAAAACTTACACCACTGAACTCAGGAATTTTGGGAGAACACGTTGATAATAATAGTATTTAGATAAATTGTGATTTAGCAGAAATGACGAAATATTGCAAATTCGAAGAGAGTAGTAATTCCTCTGAGCAGAAAGTAGTTCGCTTCATACGCTTAGGATAAAATAGATTAAAACTAAATGCTTAAAGTTAGTCACTGCATATACACTGTTTCTCTATTAAAAAAGTCTAAACACTGTCAGCCTTTAATCTCAGTATACCCGTTTGGTTACAGAGTTAGCTTAGATCTAATTTTTCTAAGTGGTAGCAGAAAGCTGCGTTTTGGCGGTGACGTCAGAGAGCTTATATAATCTGGTGTGGACAAGACAGGCCATCTTTATTCGTTTGAGAGCTGAGCAGTAATGTGCGTATAGTCTGTGTAAGGGTCGGTGCGGCTGGGAGGAAGGCGATTAAGCTGAGGCCACCGAGTCGGCCATCTTGTGACTTCGGTGTATGGCGTGCTTCATTTGTAACATGAACTAGTAATTTTACATCAGGGGTTTGGTCGGTTCTAACATCTCTCCACAACTTGCAAACTTTTGGAAAAGTGTGTTCGATTCGCCAATTCCACTTTTAGAATGCTATTTTGAACTTTTGATTTTCTTTTAAATAAACCTGAAGATTTTGGAAAGTGAACTGTTATTATTTCATAGTTATCTGACCACCTTTTCTCTATTTGTGGGTTAACAAATACTGTGGCGACCTTAAGCATTCAAGTTGAGTTATCCCGGCTACATGGTCAAGTCTAAATTATTTCATAAGTTTTCTATAGAACTGTGAGTATCATCAAGAGTTTTAGTTGAGGCACTAAGGCTATACTGCAGCCCCGGTATAAGCCTAGGGTCTTACAGGTTCTGTTAAAAAGACTTCTACTACCGCTAAAAAATACACACCGGGTTTTCTCAGCAGAGAAACAGAAGCCGGTGTGTACTGAAAATTTATCCAGCCTGGTCAACGTGAGCTGCAGCTGCTGCTCAGCGCTTCTCAGGCTGGAAGATGCACAAAAAATTGAAATGTAGACAACTTATAAGGAGTACTGGATGGGCCTCCTTATAACAGTTGAGATGCTATTAATGGCAACAGCAAATAGGGTCACACTTAAAACTGATCCTTGAGGAACACCATTTATCAGACACTTCACTACCCACTTGGTACCGGAAGCAATGTCCCGTTAAAAATTATTATAAAAATCGTATGCCTTTTCTATGTCAAAAAATACACCGACAAGATGTTGGCTGTGGATGAATGCGTCCTGTATTGCCACTTCTAGTAGGATCAGATTATCCATGGTGGAATGAAAATTCCTAAATCCACACTGGAAACGGCTCAGCAGTTTACAGGACTCGAGACACCAGACGAGGCGGCGGTTGACCATCCGCTCTAGTGTCTTCTCCACGCAGCTCAATAAGGCAATGCTACGATAGCTACCTGGCATCAACTTGTCCTTTCCTGGTTTTAAAATTGGAATTAATTTTGCTTCTTTCCAAGATTCGGGGAACTGTCTTCCAGTCCAAATATCATTAAAAATACCCAGGAGGTACTCTAGCATCGTTGCTAAGATGCCTCAGCATCTGGTAATGGATCAGATAAGGCCAGACTTGGTGCTGTTTAGTGCTGACTCCAGCTCCCAGGATGAAAATGGGCTATTTAAATCCGATGAGTAAAAGCTTAAGATTTGTCTTTTGGCAAATATTCTTCATTGCTGGACATGATGGTCCAATCCAGCAGATGAAATGATGGCAGCGAAGTATTCAGCCATCAGCTGCACTATGCTTTGCTTGTCGGTGACTACACGCCCCTTATCCAGTATTCCAGATACTGTTGGTTGGGAATACCTCCAGGATATACGGCGGATAGACTCCCATACCTTAGATGATGATGTGGAACGGCTAATTGAGCTCACAAAGTTCTGCCATAACCTTCTCTTGCACTCCTTAATCACTCGACGCACCTTAGCTATTGCAACTCTGAAAGCTGCGAGGTTGTCAGGAGTTGGGTGTAACCTGAAAAGGCCCTGAATAGCGGAACAACATTCGTCACTCCACCAAGGAACAGGTGTTCTTCGCAGCATTCCTTAGCTTCTAGGCATGGAGATATCAGCAGCCCGGTGAATCACTTCTGTAATGTGTTTCACCTTCTCCTCGATGGTGTGATGCTGCCGGAAATTTACTGAACGGCGGTAGAGCTACCAAACAGCTCTGCTGATATCCCACTTACGGTGGGTGGTTCTACCTACACGTTTGAACTCTACATGCAGCCACATTGGGAAATGGTCACTTTCGTGAAGGTCGTGATCCACCTCCCAATGCAAATGGTCCACAATTGAAGGAGAGCACAAAGAATGGTCGATGGCCGAGGATGCACCGGAAGCAGTAGTGAAGTGTGTCATTTGGCCGGTATTGAGGATGCGTATCTTCTCTCATTCCAACATTCTATAAATTTTTCCGACTTCTGGGACAATTGGTCACTGAAACCCCATAGCGCATTGTGTGCGTTAAAGTCTCTCAACAGGATAAAAAGGCCGTGAAATTTGTCACAATAAATCAGCCATTTGACGAAAATCAACTGGTGACCCCAGCGGGAGATATAAGGAGCACACTGTCAATTGTACCAGTCCATGAATTCTGGCAGCTACAGCCTGTAGGTTAGAGGTGAAAGCAACAGGTTCGGAGTAAACAGTGTTCTGTACAAACACAATCACTCCCCCCTTCTCTCGATCACCCTCGGTAGCATCCTTTCGGTAAATGTCATAACCTCTAAGCACAGGATTGAGGGCTGGTCTGATATGTGTCTCTTGCAGACAGAGACCACAGAGGATCAGACTGTACTAAGAGTTGTAATCCTCTTCATAAGCCATAAAACCATTAATGTTCCACTGGAGTATGGGAGCCATCCTACCTGTTTAGTTTCACCCGCCCAGTTCGGGTGGGTCTTCGGTCACTGTCTGCTGAGGAATGGCAACCCGTCTCGTCCACCAGCATTTCAGTTTCTTCTGGCTGTGACGAGACAGACATCTCTGACTAAGTTGACTCCTCTAACACCTGCCTATTCTTCTTCTTCTTCTTCTTTCTCGCCCCTTTCCCCTTCTGCTCCCTACTACTACGTAGTATGGGAGGGGATGAAGAGAGGGATTTCACAAACTGAGTCCGGTCCGTCTTTCTAGACTTTGGGCACCGGATCTTCTGATCACCTCCATTAACTTTTGTAGCAGTTGGTAATGCTACCACTGTGACAGCACGTGGTGGTATTGGAGTTGCCACTGGTTTCGCTATTACTGCTAGTGTGGTCGAGGTCGCAGACAAGCTGGTACCCACGTCTGCACTCTTAGATGTTATGACCTTAATGGGTTATGCCCTGCATTTGCACTGACATGAGCATGTTGTGCTTGTGCTCATGTCTGCAATGGTCGTTTGGGTAGCGACACTTTCCATCCTGATCGGAGCTGAAGGCATTTTAGCAAAACTAGTTGCAAAAATGGGAGCGGCAAGCAACTTGACCTTCTTCCTTGCTTCACCGTAAGGATTTCGCTCTTTTGTCTTCAGCTCCTGTATCTTGCATTCCTCAAGATACATTTGACACTCCCTACTCCAGACAGTGTGCGATCTGGAGCAGTTGATGCACACCTGTGGGTGCGTGCAAATAACACCAGGCTCATGTGCGCCCTTGCCACGTCTACCACAGGTGGGGTTACCTTTACACCATGCTGATGTATTTCCGAACCTCTGACGCTGGTAACAGCACATCGGGTCCAGAACATACAGCGCATCGGGTCCGGAACATATGGACAGACGTTCAGGTTAATTTGGCCTGCTTTTATGTTCTTTGGTAGTATTGGAGTGTTAAACGTCAGGAACCTTCGCATTATCTGACGTGCCTCGACCACTTTTTGATCTTCCCACTCCTTAACGAGTTCCTGGGTCACAATATCTATTATGTCACGGCAGGTGACAACGCCTTTGGAACAATTCAGGGATTTGTGGAGTTCGCAAGTAACAGCAAACTTCCCGAGCTTCACACAGTTAAGGAGTAGGGTAGCTTGTCTACTAGTGAATGTTTCCAGCAGCAGCATCCTGTTCCTCCGCTTCTTTACAGAGTTTCACGGTCCCTACAAGACCCACCAAGCCTTTTTGCATAGAGAATGGCGAAACTTTCTCAAACCACTTTTCAACTCTTTGCATTACAACAAAGGCGTTCACAAGCAAACAAACCTTTCGGCTACTGTTAGTTTCCGAGGCAGGTGGGCTATTTAACCTCGCCCTTTTCTTAGAATTTTGTATTTATATTTGACGGCGGTACACTCATGCCGCAGGAATGGTTTTTATTAGGGTTTTTTTTGGTTTGATTATTCTGAATTTTGGTCCAAGAGTAAAGGAGGAAAGGTCTGGGGCGTACCTCCATAGCATATACCTCAGTCTAATATTACAGGGTTCTGCAGGTGCCCCTGAGGTTGCACGTTAGTGAGTGATCTCCCTCATCACCCATTCACCCTGCTCGGCACGTGTCTGACCTAGAGGTTGAGGGATATTTTTTTATATATATAGAGGTTTGTTCCATCCTTGAGATCTGGACGATGAAGCCAAGATCCCCATTCTCCTAGACACATAACGTTCCACTGTCATACCCTACGGAGGTCTTTGAAGCATAGTAGGAGTTTACGGTGTGGGGAACTTGTGGTGCTCACAAGTTTCCAGCTTGTGCACCGCGGGTCCCCCAAACCCGTATATGGCACTTGCGTACCAGGCCCCTGCGGGCAGTAGGGAATATTTGAAACAACTAAACAAGGAATTAGTAATAGAAAAGGTGGCTAAAAATGGGTTTGTGAAGAGTATTATCAGTGCATGGGAATCACTAATGGATCTAGAAATTTGTATGGCTATGTTAGAAAACTGAGTGGCAGGGAGGGCATTGAGGCAATTATAGATAAGGATGAAGAAGAAGTTACTGAGGATTTCAAAAAGGCAGAGATTTTAAGTGATTGGTTTACTGAGACCATTAGGGACAATCAATCAGAAATGGTGCCTAAATCGGAGAACAAGCTTAACAACACTATTAGAAATGATTATGCCAAAAAATTTGAAATTCATTCTGAGGATATCATGACGGAAGTAAGAAAGCTGAAAAAACAAAGGGGCTGGTGTGAATCATATTACCACAGATGTCTAAAAGATAGCAGGAAGTGACATTGTACCTTATTTTGAAATATTTTAATTGAGTCTGAATACAGACTTTTTAGCAGTGGAATAATAGTGCTGGTATGTAAAGGAGAGGTGAGAAAGAGTAAAAAATTATAGACCAATTAATTTGACATCAATGGCAGATAAATTAATGGAGAGATTGATATGCAAGCCTATCAGAAATATATCTGAGGAGCGCTAGTGGTTTTCAAGTTGGTAATATGGCTTAAGGAAAGGATATTCATGTGCATCTCAGTTTTTAGGATATATGCAAAATATTCCAAATGAAATGGACAAGGAAGACCAAATTGATAGTGTTGCAAAAGACCTTTCAAAGAGTTTTGACAGAGTGAGAAATTAAATGGTGGTAAATAACACAAAAACTATTGGAGTTGATGAGAAAGTGATTTGCTAGGTAGAAGAAAGTTAGGGTAATAAATGCAGCATCAAAAGAAGTGGAAGTAAAAATGCAAGAGCCACAGGGTAGCGTATTGGTACCATTGATACTCATTACTCTAAAGAATGATTGTATTGATAATTTACTATCAGAAGTTGGATTGTTTGCAGATGACATAATGCTATTGAAAAGGATCAAAACAGCAAAGGACTGAACAGCTGCAGGGTGATCTGGACAGGATATCTAGCCGCGTTGGTAAACATGGGATGAAGATAAATGCGAAGAACAGTCAGCTTATTAGATCCACACATAAAATAAAGGTTGAATATGAATACAAGGTGGAAAAAGAAGTGCTTGTTGGAGACTTGACATAACATTTGATAAGCTCAACAGGGCAGGACACATTGGATAGATAGTAGAAAAGGTTTCAAAATCCCTTACTTGATGGAGAGAGTGATGAGGGGATCTATAAGAGAAATAAAGGAACTGTGTTACAAAACTTCAATTAGACTATTGCTTGAATATGGTGGTGCAGTACACAACACAATCAGTAACCAATATGATAAAAGAGCTGGAATGGGATTAATTGGAAGACAGGATGAACAGTCATGGGAGTGTACAAGATGCATATTGGTGATGAGACGTGGAAAGATATTGGCGTAAGAAATTAAAGTAATGCATGGAACGGAAAAGATGACCATGACCACAAGCTGTCACTTGATTTCAGACAGGAAAATTATCTTTTCTGGGTAAGGGGTCAGGTATTTAATAAGTTACCAACATTGATGAATAACTTACCAAATGTTGAAGCAATTTAAAGTTGAAATTTGTAGAGGACAAAAGTAGGTGGGTACAGGAAAGGGGGAAATGGAAGTGTAGGGAAATTTCCACCAGAACATGCACTCCATTGCAATTAAATTAAATAAAATAATTAACTTTCCTTTTGAGATTTGAGAGCAGTACATACCGTTGCATCTAACAATTCACCACCACTTGAATTTAAGTGAGACTGAATATTGGGCTGATCATACTTTATTAGCCAGTTGTCATTTCCTCGATCAGTATTTCTTATAATATAATCCAGCACAACTAAACGTTCAAATTTCAGCTGGAAATCTTGTTGCACTTTAGCTGGGAGTGGGTCTAGTTCAAATCTTCTCAACCAATAATCGGCATCTTTGAAGCCATCTACAAACAGCTGAAATGACCCAACCTAAAATATTAAAAAAAAAAAAATTAACACTACAATCTGCAAACAATTATCAATTTACAACATTCCAATTTAAGAAATTTAATATAAAGTAAAATTGCCATACCTTTGGTCTCAGCCCTATTCTATTAAAGTGCCTCCCTACATTTGGAAACTGTTCCATAATTGCCCTTTTCATTCGAGCTTTCTCTCTATCAATTCGTGGGTAGTTGAATGTTTCACTAACTAATTTCACAACCTATATATAAAAAAAGCAGAATTCTTAACACTATAGTAAAAATTATAACAACAGAACCTTTCTACTATAAAGACAAAAACAAAACAAAAAGTGGTCACCTTAAACCAAACATATAACTAAAGTAAATTTGTACAGCCTAATGATCCAGTGGCAGTTTTAATTAGCTCCACATTCCACCTCTGTTGTTTGAACCACTGAAATATAATTGAAGTTCATAGAACTTAAGTTACCATGTAGTTGTTCACTCTGAGCAAAAAACATGGGCTATTAAACATTGTCAGTAAAAATTGTTGGGTTACTCTTATAAAAAAAAAAAAAAACTATGTAATTTCTTTAAGGGAACTTAATGGCTTGAAAATTCTGATCATTAGGATTGGGAATGGATTACAGGCAAGGAACATAATGAAATTTGGGCATGGCATTTAGAATGAATCATAGCTGAACTGAGCATTGAACCCACATGCTTCTGGAAGTAGGCTTCTGTATTTGTCTTCATAGATTTTGAGATTTCAACCCATAAATTTTACTTTTGAAACTGTCCGAAAGTGTTTCAACTATTAGGTTTATTTTATCAACTACTTACATGTTCTTGAGTTGGTGTTGCACAAATAAGATAATTCATAACCATTTATCTTAAGGATCTGCTCTGCTCCCTGCTAGTCAGATTATTGTCACAGTCCCCACCACATCAGAATGTGACATTCGGAATAAACACTCGTCACAAACCTGGCAGATTTCATCTTAGTATGTTACTAATAAGAGTTTTGCAAGTTTTCTCAAATTGGTAGCATGCACTGAACCAGTGATCACAACCATTTATTGGTTCCATATGGAATTTGCAATCGGTGCCAATCATTGCAAATCTGCACTTTTAGACTAACGTTCCGATCCCATCAGAGGTTAGATGCAGCGCAATAGCTATCAAATCCTTCTTACTTCGCCTTAGCCCAGCAGAATGATCTGTTTGATTTCCTTCTACCACTTCCTCTAAATATTTCTCAGTCCAACTTAGATAATTTTCACTAATCGAATATAGCTAGCAGGTTCAGAGCTTCCGTATTTACATTAGCAACAACTGGATAATGGTGTCAGCAAAGCTGCCGTTAAGAACTGAAAATAAGATAGGATAGGGAAAATAACCCGTCACTACATCCGAAGGCAGGAGGACCAGATGTACACAAGAAAACAAAACAAAAAACACACGATTCATGTGATAGTTCCCAATGTGTACATATCTTTCCCGCTGTCACACGTCTCACCTCCAACACAATAAGGTTACCATCCGAA
Organism: Vandiemenella viatica; assembly: GCA_031002005.1. Taxonomy (NCBI): domain Eukaryota; kingdom Metazoa; phylum Arthropoda; class Insecta; order Orthoptera; family Morabidae; genus Vandiemenella; species Vandiemenella viatica. The sequence goes on from JARYHS010011408.1 coordinate 304,336,185, forward strand.
ATATGGTGAAGAGGTTTTCTTGGTGTGTTTTCTAGAGTTCACCTTGACCTCCCACCTTCATCTGTGGCAAGTGATGGGTTATTTTCCATATCCTATTTATAGCAGCAATTAGAGTAAAACTTACCCAAGGCGGTTTAAACATAGTCCATTTATTACAGCGAACACTTATTCTATCAATCTACATTTTCATACTCACTGTTATAGTGCATATATTTTATTTCATACTATCAATATTATATTCAAAGGTATTATTGAGCTTCTACACCACTACCTCATAGTGTTACATGTGCAAATCTCAATGTAGTGGTATGGGAACAGCACAATAGTGTGTAACATTTAATAAGCACACAACACTGTAAACACAATTGAACATTTGTACATACATTTACACTATCAAAACTACTATGAGTGTAACAACACAATGAAAAGAAATAACATTTAACTCAATACCAAAGCGAGCTGGTAACTTGACTTACGACCTAAACGGGAAGTTCTGGCTAGGTGCTCCGATCCAGAAAACCTTCATTGGTCACTGTGACATCGGACAGAGTGGCTCTTCTGAATGTGGTCAAGTCTCGATAGGAATGTTATAGGGTGGTTTGCCATCTGGTGACAAGAGATAAACAGGATTAAGTCAACTATTGACTTGTTTACCCTGGTGATGAGGGTAAAGAATTTTTCATTTCTATGATGCACAGGAATTACTGATCCTGCCATTCTGCAAAAAGGCACGAGTGCATGACTTTAGGTGTTTCTGAAAAAATACACTTCTGTTGCTTTTATACTAGGTCTGAATTGATTTTAGTAGTTCCATCTGCTTTTCCCACATTTTAAATAAATGTATCTGAATCAGTTGTTGTTGCTGGCATTTCAAAAAACTCCCCATATAGCCAAACAGCTTTAACATATTCCATTTGGGCTATAGTTGTCTTTTTTTTTATAAATATTTCTCGGGAAACAAACCAAGTAATATTATTACTGATGCACAATATTTCGGCGAGATAAATCTCTGTTGCCATCTTCAGGTGCAGTTGTAAGCCTTGAGCGCATTGTTTGAAAACTGGCATGGAAACGATACTACGGCAGATGTTGTTATGTTGCCTAGTAGCATCTCAGACGTCATTAGACACCCGTGGAACACAAAAAGTAGAGCGTTGGTGATGAGCAGCTTCAATAACAGGAATCCATGCATCACTTATCTGGAGCCCACAATATCTGTTAACCAAATGAGACGCGAGGCGAATTTCAAAACGCTTCTTTAATGACACTGTCCCAGAAACTTCTCGCATGAGTCAGCACCTTAGTTGCTTCAAAATCGAATCCATGTCCTTCTGCTAAACTATGTTCTGCCACTGCAGATTTGTCTTTTTGCCCCAGGCGAACATATCAGACCTGTTCCAAACAACATTGTTTAATACACTGTATCGCCTGGCCGATGTACTTCTTTCCACATTCACATGGGATGCAATAAACTCCCGGTGTACGAAGTGCAAGGTCGTCTTCTGGAGAGCACAAAATGTTTCTTAATTTTGATGGTGGTAGGAAAATGGTCTCAATGCCATTTCTTGGCAGGACCCTTCCGACCCTCGATGCTGAGGCGCCAGAGTACGGCAAGAAGGCTAAGTTATCGTGTGGACCATTATCGTTGTTACTAGACCTGCATCTTATTTCCTGGAATGCCAACTGTATCTGATGTTCACTGTGCCCATTCTTTCTGAAGGTATCACGTAGATGTTTTAACTCACTAGGAAGGCTGTCTATCACATATTGCCCACGCTCTGTGGACAAGAGTAGTGAGTACTATCTTGCGCTGTGATGGGTAAAGATGACTGCGCGTTTAGTTACAGGTCTGTGTGTGTTGGCTTTCTATACAGCACGTGTCCTAAAGTTCCATCGCCTTTCTTTTTAATAAGAATGTTTAAAATGGGCAGGCAGCATTCCTTTTCAACCTCCATCTTGAACTGGATGTTTTTGTTGACACTGTTCAAGTGAAGGAGAAACTTATCTAGGTTGTCTCTACCATGGGGCCAAACAAAAAATGTGTCATCAACGTACCGAAAGAAGGCACTGGGCTTCATGGGCGCATTTTCCAACGCTTTCTCCTCAAAATTTTCCATAAAGAAATTAGCTATAACAGGTGACAGGGGACTGCCCATTGCAACTCCCTCAATCTGTTCATAGTAGTGCCTGTCGTACAAGAAGTACGAAGGTTGTAATGTGTGGCGGAACAGCTCAACTAACCTGGGCTGTTGTAGCAGAGACAGCGTATCAGACAGAGGAACCTTGGTGAAGAGGCAAACCACATCGAAGCTCACCATCAAATCCTGTTGACGCAGGTGAAGTTCTTTAACGATATTAATAAATTCTGTCGAGTTTTTTACATGGTGAGGACATTTTCCCACAATTGGTGATAACAGCCCGGTCAGGTATTGAGTCAGATAATAAGTGGCCGATCTATTAATACACACTATTGGCCGCAATGGTGTTCCTTGTTTATAGATTTTAGGCAATCCATAAAGTCTGGGTGGAACAGCTGCGTGGGGTTGTAACTGTTCAATAGTGGCTTCTGGTAGCCCCTAACATTTCAGCAGAGCTGTTGTTTTCTTCGCTACCACATTGGTTGGATCTTTCGACACCTTCGGCACTGCCGACTGGGCCCGCACCACATGTATAGCCAGGGGCCAACAAAGCCTGAACACTGCCATGTATATGTTGATATTGTTAGACTATTATCACCATCAGATGAGAACATTTACCGCCTCACCTGCAAAATATCACAGCTGACTCGGGCACTAAGTCTCTTTATTCTCACTGGATGCCACGATTTGGAATGCCAAGCATTGTCATCGAGGATCATAATTTGAGTCAGAACTATTCAAGAAGTTTGCAGCTTGTGTGGTGTTAAACTGAAGCATATCACAGCCTATCGCCACAATTGAATGGAAAAATTGAACGTCTTCAACAGGACCTTGAAAACTGCCAACAAGGCACATGATTCACATAGATACATCTACCTACAGTGCTTCTGGGATTGCATGCTGCAACAAGAGACAATTCTGTAAATTTTTCTCGGCGTTGTTTATTTATAAATGTTTCTCAGGAAACTAACCGAGTAATATTATTATTGATGCACAATATTTCAGCGACATAAAACTCCGTCGCCATCTTCAGATGCAGTTGTAAGCCTTGAAGTCTGCCTTGAGCACATTGTTTAAAAATTGGCATGGCATAACAATTTACGGGTGACCTTGTTTTAGCTCTATGCATGTGCCCCTCCAGCCGGTCATCGGAGGCCCCACTCCAGCTGTGGTGCGCGGACCCTGGGCTACAGACTAGGTAGCCTATGCTTATATGTGGCCCTGAACATACACAATACTAAATCTTTCATCCAGGTCTTGAAATGCAGTTAACAACTGTTTGTCTTGTTACTGTGTTCTTTTGGAACTGGATACATGGTTCGGCGCATTTGCAAAAATCAGATTTTATATTCAGCCAAATGAATCTAGCTGTCGTCTGTTTCACTGAAGATTTCACACTAGGATGCAATAAGTTATGAATCTGTTGGAATATCTCGATATGAAAAGACTTTGGAAAATTAGGTCGTACATTGTTTGTGGAGATGTCACACCACAATACATTCCCTGCTGATAATGTGCATTTTTTTAATGTCAGCGAGTTGTCTTCTTCAATCAGTATTCCGAGTTCTTTATTCTGTAACTGCTTGTCATAATCAACCACAGAAATCTTTTCCATCCTGTGTAAGGTACACTGTTTTTTCCAGCAGCATGCTGAGTGTTGGTAATAAATTGATAGATACACTGAAGGTTTTGCATTTGTTATTGTGACGCTTCCTCAGTCTTCTGAACAAATATGCATGGATTATGATCTGTGGATATTGTAAAATCTTTTCCTTTTAGAAGGTGTCTGTACTGCTTTACTGACAGATAAATACCCAAAACTAATGTGTCATGTGTGCTGGAAACTTTCTGAGTATCATACAGTTTAGGTAAAATGTGATTGGTTAGCTTCCACCTTTTTCATAGTGCTGCAGTACTGATCCAATGGCAATTTCATAAAAATTTGTGAAAAGTATAAATAGAAATATGGGTTTGGAATATTTAGTTGTATTGCAGATGCCAAATCTTGTTTACATCTCGGAATTAATGTACCTTGTTTCTGGCAGCTTGTATTTGATTGAACCTTTTTCAGGTAAAAGGACATGTACTCTGTGCTGAGGTACCATAGAAATTCTATTTTCTCTAAACCCTATATGTAATACACTTTATTCCAATACTCAGGATGTTAAATTTGTTTACTCCAAAGAGATTATTATTATGGTCTTGTGTTTATTCTCTTCAGCAATGGGAATATGGAAATAAACTTTAAATGGGCGACTTTTTGAAAAAAAAAAAAAAAAATTCTTTCTCTTTAATATGTGCTCTTGGGACGGGATAACAGTCAAGAACAGCTCTTTCCCTTAATTGTCCGTAGTCACCACATGGTGGTAAAGAACCATCATTTTTTACTTGTCATGTGCAGTGGACTTGCTCATTGTGATTTTGATGACCATATTATCCCATTATCTAACATCAACTGAAATTCTTGATTAGTGATCTAGAGTGTCTCTTGGAATCTAACTATTTGACTTCAGATAACACTGGTTGTCCTTCAGTGACAATATGATGCCTTACAATATGTATCATCAGATTAGGTACTGTTAATCATGGGTATTGGGCAAATAGGTAGCTGAATTTAAAGTTTGCATTCACCTGCAACATCACTTTTAACATAAGCTCAGTTACATCAATCAGCTGTTTGTTATTGTAGGCTCACAAGCAAGTGAAACTGTGTGAGACAGTATGCTCCAATTATACCTTTGTTTATTTTAGCTACTACAAATAGCCATTGAAAGTTTCATCTAAGCCTCCAAGTTCAAAGTAGAAATCTTAATATCAAAAGTTGATATATCTGAATTATCAGCATGCAATTAATAGGTATTGTCTATTGTCATGTTTTGTTTCTGGCCAAACTGAAACTGCTCCACTGTCTACAAGGAACTGCACTCCCGTTTCTTTGTCTCTCGCGAATAACTGGGAGCTGTGGCATGTCTTGTGACCTCCTACAGCAGAGCATGCAATTTTCCAACTCCTCCAAACTGCACGGCTTTTTGCATTTATCAGGATAGTATGTTTAGCTAAATGTAAAATGGAAGTAACAAAGTTTACCATCCGGATTAAACTTTCGACCAGCACAGCTGTGACTCCTACTTCACTCAGGGCTATGGTACTTGATCCAAGAGTGCCAGTTTCCCACTGAAATAGCTGCAATCTGCTGTTCTAGAGTGGCAAACTTCGATACTTGGTTATTTAAAGTGGCACTACTTGTACCAGGGCATTAATTTGGTTTAATGGCACAGCAGATTTCATTATGTGAATTCATTTCCAGCATTTTATCAGTTATAATTATGACCCACGCCAAATCCTCATCGCTAACCACAATACTCTCTTCATTGACTCTGGAAATTTCTTTACCCATAGCACCCATAATGCTTTGTTTGAAATATCTATGCAGGCCTAAGATTGTATTCCGTATAACAGCCGACTTTAAATTCCCCCTTTTTTTTTTTTTTAACTGCTTTACGCCTCGTCGACCGACGGCTAAGGTCTTTTAGAGGCGGGATGGGACTGGGGACAAGGAACAGGAAGAAATTCGGCCATGGCCTTTTTGAAGGAAGCATCCTGGCATTCACCTGGAGTGATTAGGGAAAACCATGGAAAACCCAAATCTGGATGACTGGACCCGGATTCAAACCGGCGTCCTCCCGAATGCGAGGCCAGAGCGTTAACCACTTAAATTCCCTAAATCCTTGCCTGCCATTAACATCTTTAATCTCTTATCTTCACTTTTCCTGAAGATGTTGAGAAACCTTTCTTTTGCTGGCCTCACTACTTTTGATAATGTCCCAAATGTTTTCCACATATTTTAGTTCCAACTGAGACCTAAAAAAATGGACGTTATCTTACTGATTGAAAGCTGTACCTCTATTTGATAAAACTAGATTTCAGATTTGTCAGTCCTGGAAATTTGATATAAATTTTGCTAACTTCTGTACCACATACACTGGCATCATTAAAACTTCCAGAACTACTTTTTTCTGCCATTTTAAATCACATTGGCCTCTTCAATTTGCATAATAGCAACAAGACTTACACAAGGCATATTAAGCATAGTCCATTAATTACAGCCAATATTCCAGCAATCTACAGTATCATACTTACTGATATATTGCATATATTTTTTATTGCATACTTCATGGTTTTTTAATATTGATATTAAATTCGAAGATATTGTTGAGCTCCTAAGCTCCTACATGTTCTTGTAGAAAGGGAGCCAATCTTCACAACTGTTTCTTCAACGAAGAAGCATTTGACATATGGCTACTATTTTTCTCAACGCATTTAATAAATACTAACTAGTACTTAATCCCCTGCCTAGGACAAGGAATCCACATTTGAAACAGCATATAGGAGTAGGGTAGACAAGTTCTGCCCAAGATTTATGAAATGAAGATCTCGACACAAGTCACGGTATGAAACCTGCCCACATCTACTAGAGCTATTACAGAAATGAATATTAGGCAACTATAGAGTGTAAGACCATTCTTGGTAGTATAAAGTTACAAGTCATTTGTGATTTAATATAGGTTTACTTTAAAACTGAAGACAGAACATTACCTTGGTTTTAGGTACTATTTTAAGCTGTAGCTTTTGATCCACCAAACTAGCTCCTGCCTCGGAGAGGTAACCTTGGTTTGGTATTAGGCAAGACCTTCCAAAACAACACGGACAACACAACTTGTGCATCCACTTGGTCCACTTTGGATTCAACCGACCGTATGGCTCCTCATCCTTTGGTTTAAACACACCAATAACTTTCTGTAAATGTTTTCAACAAAATAGCAATTAGTAAAATCAAACTACAATAGGAAAGGTACAACAAAGTATGGTAACAATGCAATGAAAGAAATGACATGAGGCAATATTTATATGGAATGACAGATGAAATACACCCAACACTCACCAAAGTTGAAAGGAGGAGAGCAACAGCAACACAAAAACAAATAAAATACAATATTTTGGGCAAAATCCTTCAAGTCAACAGATGTAAGTGGCAGGGCTTGTGCAAGACTTGTGTTCGACGCAGCCACTCATAGAATGCAATAGACCGTTGGAGGTGGTGTTGGGGGGGGAGCAACGATAACAACAAAGATTAAAATGGTGGAAAAAATAATAGTAATAAAAATATACATAAATCTATAAATAAAAATGAATCGCAAAATGTGTTGGTAAGCGCATAACTCAACAACGCCTGGACCAATTTGGCCAATTTTTTAAATAAAATGTTCGTTGGAGTTCAAGGATGGTTTTTACGGCGAGAAATATCCGAATAATTTCCGGGAAAACCCTTAAAACAGCCCTTTTCTTTTTCCAACCCTAAAAATCAATGTTTGTGAGTTTGTTCGTCTTCTATGCATTCCTATACCATTTGTCAGATTGCAATGAAACTTTGGAGAGTTTTCGAGTGTGCGTCTGCGAAGGTTCCTGTGAAAAAAAATTTCCAAAAAGTCACCCCCTATTCCCCATAACACCCCATAATTTAGGCAAAACCACATTTTTTATCCGATTTAGATAGGAATTTGTACACTTATACTTTAAAACAAACATAAAAATACTGCCAACATATCGTTTCCAAATATTCATCCCCTCTCCCCCTTTCCACCCCCATTACGTTTTTACCCCATAACTTAGGCAAACCACATTTTTTGTCCGATTTAGATAAGAATTTGTACACTTATACTTTAAAACAAAGAGAAAAATACTGCCTTCGTATGGTTTCCGAATATTCATCCCCTCTCCCCCTTTCCACCCCCATTACGTTTTTACCCCATAATTTAGGCAAACCACATTTTTTATCCGATTTAGATAGGAATTTGTACACTTATACTTTAAAAGAAACATAAAAATACTGCCTACATATCGTTTCCGAATATTCATCCCCTCTCCCCCTTTCCACCCCCATTACGTTTTTACCCCATAATTTAGGCAAACCAAGAATCTGTACACTTATACTTTAAAAAAGAGAGAGAAATACTGTACACATTAATTTCACAAAAACCCAATCCCTCTCCTCTCTTTCCACCACCTTAATTACCCCCTCTCCCATAACACTCCATAATTTAAACAAACCCGCAAACTGTTCGTCCGTTTACGGTGAAGCTTTGGTGAGTTGTCGACGGGTTGATGGAGAAGGTTCCTGTCAAAAAAAATTAAAAAACCCACCCCTCCTCCCCATAATTTAGATAAACCACATATTTCATCAGATTCCAATGGGAATTTGCACACTTATACTTTGAAGCAAACAGAAAAATACTGCCTGCAAATGTTTTCCAAAGCGCATCCCCTCTCACCATTTCCAACTGGAAATGAATGAAACAGCAGTTTAAAATTTATATGTAAATATTTTTCATTTAATCTATGTGCCTACTCAAGTCCGGCAATAGTGAAGCATTGCCGGGTCAGCTAGTAAATAAATAAAAGTATAATTGAAAAAATTTGAAAAATATATGAATCTATTGTGCTGGCCAGTGATGGGTGTATAGGGTGAGGATGGAAGATATTAATGGAAATTAAGGCCTGGGGGATGTCTAGTCTGCAGGATGTGTTGATATGCCAATTCCCACCTGTGGAGTTCAGATTGAGAGGTAGTGTCTGGAAGTGCTCTAATGGCTCTGACTGTGAAGCAGTTATTAAGGTCACGGGTGTTGTGAGTACTGGCATGGTGAGCAACAGGGAGGTCCAGGTTTTGGGAGTAAACTGTCTGTCTGTGACCATTCATTCTGATGGATAATGAGTTTGAGGTCAGGCCAATATGGGAACTTGGACAGTGGAGGCAGGTGAGCTGGTAAATGAGATGGGTGGTAGCACAAGTGGTATGACTTATTATGCGGTAGGTTTCACCAGTAGTAGGGTTGCTATGGGTAGTGGTAGGTGGATGCATTCCGCAAGTTTTGTAACGGGGTCTCTTACAAGGGAAGGATCTGAATGGTTATATATAAAATGAAAACCGGACATATTTGTTGTTTAAGAACTCGGAAACTACGGAACAGATTTCGATGAGGTTTTCACCGTTTTAAAGCTTAGAATCTTAATCTAGTTGTCTGACATGTCTTATGTTTCAACGTTAAATAAGGCAGGAACATTAAATGAAATTCTGAACGTATGGTGAAGAATACCGCAGCACTAAACACACAACTACAATATCTCTGACCATAGCCTTTAATGAGCGATTTACAATAATAACCATTTTTTCATACTCCACACTGAACAAAACTAGAAATAATATTTCCTTTAATACTAGGTGTTCAGATTTTAAATGCCATCGTATTGAATGTGAGGAAGTAATAACGGAAAATCAGTAGAGATTTTCTTTGCCCACGATTTCGGGAAATGTCTTTGACCATCAGCTTTAGTATTTCTCTCTGATATCAATGTTAGTGTTCTGTTAGTAATAAAAGCAATTATTGACGATAATAATTTTCTGGATAAATTGCATTAAATCATACAGGTAAAACTAATACTAAAATATCTCTGGCGTTTAAGCTTGGATTCAGTTATTCACATTAACCAATGTTTAACTGACGGTTTTAACAAAGTAGAACACGACTAACATAGATTTCATTTTTTTTTTAACTACTGATTATGTTTCTCAGTACTGAATTTTCTTTTTTTTCATAAAAGACTGAATCTGTATAGCTAAAATTTCAGGCGATTGGAGCTGATAGATTCATTCCGTTCCCAGCAATTATACCTACGCTGGTGGTTATCATTAGAAATTTGTATTAAATCTTTAGTGTTGAGAATAATAATGGCTTAGGACAACAGAACATTTTTTGGTATTAGGCTGCAATTCTGCACTATATGCGCGTGTTTCTGACATAATGTAGGTTTCAATCATTTTATATTTTATCGCGTTATTTAGTAATGCAATGGTTTTTAACATAAACAGGAGTTTGTGTTATGTTCCTACTGTTGGAAAGTAACCCATTATGACAGCTGAACGTTTTTTCTGTGATATAGATTTGAGTTTCTGACTTAATCCAGCCTTTATTCATATTATAATGTATTGCATTGTTCAGTATAGCAGTTTCTACCTCTACCGTGGAGCGGTAATTTTATGATGAATTCTTAAATAACTGAATGAGACAGATAGTAAAAACAAATTACTTAACTATCTTTGTTCTCAAGATATCGAATGTCAAAAATTATTTATAGCTATAGTTTTCTTTTCATGGCGATTTTCTTCTGTTTAAACTATGTTTCAACTTGACCACAACCACTAGAAAGAAAACAAAACACCCTTTATACATGTCCAGCATGTAGTGCCTTGTAACTCTGTCGAATTTTTTTCTGGTCCAGGTTGCATTTCAAACTAACCACCTCAATTTAGAGATTCAATATCTCAAGAACAAAGCAAGATATCCCAATACTTTACTCTTCTCTTTCAATGTGTCTCGTCAAGTTAGATAAGAATACATCGTCGATTTGGCTTATTTGAAAAAAAATTTCACGTCCAGGCCGCATTTCAACCTCAGCAGTGAGATAACATTTAACGACAAGTGTAATGGAGATAAATATAAAAAAAAAATCTTAAATTTTCATTGGTCTTGAGGTATTACATAGCAATCCTCACGGAATTGCAACGTCGTAATTAATACACATCATTAGAAGTATGTATTAAACATTTAGTGTTGAGAATAATAATGGCTTAGGACAACTGAACGTTCTCTTGGTATTTAAGCTGATGGTTCTTTGGTATTAAGCTGAAATTCTGAGCTATACGTGCGTGTTTATGACGTAATCTAGCTTTTATTCATTTTATATTTTATCATTTTGATTAGTAATGCAATGGTTTTTAACATAAAAAGAAGTTTTCGTTATATCCGTACTGTTGGAATGTAACCTATTATGACAACTGAACGTTTCTTGGCGTTACATTCTGCGCTATACACTTGAGTTTGACATAATCTAGCTTTTATTAATTTCATAATTTATTGAATTGTTTAGTAATGCAGTTTTTACGTAAACCGTTGCACTGCAGTTTGATGATGAATTTATATATAACTCAATGAGACAGATAGAAAGTAAAAAAATACACATCTCGCTTAGCTCTCGAGATATCAGAAGTCAAAAATTATTTATAGGTATAGTTTCTTTTCCTTTTGACAACAATTTTCACTGCATTTCAACTTGACCACAACCGCTAGAAAGAAAACAAAACTCCCATTGTACATGTCCAACGTGTAGTACCTTGTGACTTTGGGATTTTCTTCTGGTCCAGGTAGTATTTCAAACTTCAACCTCAATTTAGAGATAAACTATCCCAAGGACAAAGCAATATTTTACATTTCACTTTCAATGTGTCCCGTCAAGTTAGATAAGAACCCATCATCTGGTTTAACGAGAAGTGTAAACGAGATATATAAATCTTCAATTTTGATTTGTCTTGTGGTATTACACAAGACTACATCACCAAATTGCAACACCACAGTTGAAAGATTTTTCATAAAAGAGAATTCAAGTGTTTCTGGTTGGACGAATACTGCTACAGTAGTAAATCGACATGGAATTTTGTTTCCTTGTAAAGAAATTTTAAATATGTTCTTACCATCCACGGCGGTAACTTCAACATTTCGGGGATACAAAAATTTAATTCAAACGGCAAAAATACTCCGTTAGGCGAAAAAGGGTGTTTAGAGAAATTGCTACAGGGGAATGTGCTCAGTCGCAGTTAAATTAAACTATAAAGTGAGCTTGATGGGTGAATGGTATCTCTCAGGCCTTGCACTCAAGAACACATGTATTCAAATCCCCACCCAGCCACCCAGTTTTCGGTTTTACATGGTTTCACAAACAAAATACTCAGAATGAGATGCATACCTCTTGGGCCCGGAGCTCAACATTAAATTTTTCCTCACTTAAAAGCTTACATAAATTATCCCCAGATCTATATTTATAAAACGAAAACCGGATAAATTTGTATTATAAAAACTCAGAAATTACAGAGCAGATTTCGATGGAGTATTCACTGTTTTAAAGCTTAGAATCTCAATTCAGTTGTTTGGCATGTCTTACGTTTCAATGTTAAATAACGCAGGAACATTAAATGAAATTCTGAACGTATGATGATGAATCCCAAAGGTGGAAGGATCAGATGTTGCATACTTCGCACTAAACACACAACTATAACATCCCTGACCATAGGCTTTCATGAAAGCAATTAGATAACTTTACAATAATAACTATTTTGCACACTATACAAAACTTGAATTATTCTTTCCGGATATTCAATTTTTAAACACCATAGATAGCCGAAGAAACAACATAATTTCTTTAAGCACGATCTCTGGACAATAGTCTTCTGTTTACGATGATGTTATTCTGGATTCACTTTTGATATTTGTATAAAACGCTGAATCTGCGGAGTTAAAGTACCTGGCGTTTCGAGCAAAAAGTATATGCACTTCGCAATTGAATCAAATGTGAGTTTCCAGCATAGTCTACCGTTTTTCAGTAATCTAATAATGCAATTTCTTAACCAAATTAATGAAGCTTGATATACATGAATCTTTTCGGACGAATGAAAATAGTGTACGTGCAAATTAACTTCAACCCAACCGTTTCTCGGTAGGGGGCATGTGAATCTAGGTTTGCTTTAATTCCGAAAAAAGATGGTGCCAACTATACCGGGCAATGCAACTCCACTAGTATACATATATATTAAACATTAGGATAGGATAAAAACCACCGCTTACCAGAGAAGAGGATTCTTGCGGTATTGGTACACGATACACAAGTAGCGAGTCCTGTCATTGGAAAGCTTTCCCCAGTTACGGGGTTGGTAAAGGTGGTATCCTCCCACCTTATATACCAACTTACTTGTAACCATTGCCCAGCCTCCTACATTGGACTCACAACAAATCCAATGGCCCTCAGAATGAATGGACACAGACAATCAGTACACACCCAGAATCCTGACCACACAGTATCTTTTCATTCCACCATACATGGTACCAACATTTTTAAAACATATTTCTCGGTCCGCGCCATCCGAGTCCTCTCAGATAAAAGCAGTATTTTGGAACTTAGAAGATGTGAACTGGCTTATCAGTACCAACTGGGTACGAGACAACCACCAGGTCTAAATTTAAGATAGCACCAATTTTCCTACCACCCATACCCCTCACCTTCACATTCTCCCATAGAACCACCGCTTACCAGTGCCTATCTTTATAGAATGTAACTTCGAATTTTTCTTATTTTTAATTTCATGTTTCCGAATATTTTGTTTTTGAGCTGTTTGCACACATGTCCATTACTTAATAGGAATTTAGGACCATTAATTGAGATCTACTGCACTTCCACGATGGGTCCCTATGTACATTTTCCAGCCTCTGCTTTTCTACCCCTACCCTCACTTACCACCATGTTGATCACCACCTCCCCCACCTCCCCCCACCATGAGCTACCGGCATTGTAACTTAAGCAGTTGGCTGCCAGTCGCCAGCATTAAGCCTTCTCACTTCTACTGATGAAGAGCCATGGGGCTCGAAAATTATATTCTATATGTGTTCGTGTGTTTTTTTCGTGTACCAAAGCCGCAAGAATCCTCTTCAATGGTAAGCGGTGGTTTTGATCTTATCCTAATGTTTAATATACCCACTTTCAGCACTTTTTTTCTTAATAACATATATATATATATATACCAGGAAATAATAGGAGCTAATTAGTGTATGGATTTACAAAAAAAGGATAGCGAAATTAACCAACACTTTCCTTAGATGATTGTATCATGGGGTGAACACATAGGAAAATGAATGAATATTTTGGGACTTGGCCCTTCATCAACAGGAGAAAATCAAGGAAGGAAGGGTGGTGTAGGAGACCATTTCACAGAATGACCGTTAGTCAGGTTTCTGACTAACTCATACACCCCTCCTTGATTTTCTCCTGTTGACGAAGTGCCAAGTCCCGAAATATTCATTGTTTTGTGCTTATTTATGTGTTCACCCCATCATACCATCATGTAAGGTAAGTGGTGGTTTATTTTGCTATCCCTTTTTTTTTGTTATATACGTAGTTTCTGTTGAAATGGTGAGAGGCTTTTGGCTAGTAATATAAGGGAGTCTCTGATGTAACTACATGAAATGTTGATATGTTCTTAAAAGGTGTTAGGGATCCCGGTTGCAGACTTTTTCAGTAACATTTAAGAACTACATTTAATTCTGGAAACATTAAAAGCGAGGATACGAGGTGAGTGATGGCTTTCTCAGTGAGGCAATGTGTAGTGGGAGGGAGAATGTGGTCAGCTATGGGAGAGTGGCTATTGAGCTGTGTATTACAAAGTAAAAGTGCTTCTCAGCTGTAAAGCCGTCATTCACCTGAACAGGCATTGAATGCAAGGGCTTAAAAAATTAAAGAGTAAATACTTTCCGAAAAAAAATAAAAATGCTCATTGTTTTTATCACACTTCATACAGGATAAATCCTAAGTATCTGCTCAGTAAGGAAGAATTTTTATGCAATTAGGTGAAGATTTCATGGTATGTGAGCTCTTTAAGTAATATACTAGAGTTCTATTTTCAGCTGTACAAGGAAGTATAATTATTTTCCTCATTTAATTGTTGTTTTTTGATTTGGAGAAGTATTTCACCTGGGGCATTACTGCACTAATATAGACAAAGTCAATTGATTAAGAGGATTAGAGGAGTTTATTCGTAACAGTTTAGAAATTTGTCTCTAGGGGGGAAAGGCAACTACCAACAATAATAAAATGGTTAGAAGTTTCTCAGAAGAGGAGTGGACCGAAATGATTGGGAATAGGAATTAAAGTGATATAAATGATGATAAAATAGAAATGGGGAAATCATGTGTAAATGATACGTGGGATAGAAATATATTTACAAAGTTGGAACTAATAACAAATGTCAGTACAAGGACAAAACCACTATTACGAGGTGTATTTTTAAAGTAAATTCCATTACTTATTATTGCCGTGCCAATTGTGATTGTGTGCATGCATGCTCAGTAGTTCAGTTGCTAAGCAACTTCTACACTTAGCGTCAGATTGCTAGTATTTAAGTTTGGTTTGTGGTAAGCATTTGACACATTAAAGGTAATCGACCGACAACTGTGAAATATGTTCGTTCGTGTTGACACAGTTTATTTGAATTTCTTTTTCATTGGCGATGAAGTGTGTTTCCATTCTATGGACTAATACTTCGATTTAAGTGTGTCATGTGACACACCCAAGTCTCATTACCTGTCACCATATGGTCCAGTAACTAACCACCTTTCTCACTGTAACTTATGAGTAAGGTCAATTCGCTGGAAGTCTGTTTTTGTGTACCTCAGTGAGCATCTGTGGCACCCATCATGAGCACAATTTAGGAAACAGTATTTGACCTGTTACAATATTATGAAATTTGTGGAAAGAGCAATAAAAGTGCAGAATATATGAACCTCCTGTTCTCACGAATTTTTGCTTTGACGACACTCATAAATCATCACTGGCCAAAGATGACTGTCATGCAAACAGTCACTCGAACTTCCATACCCGTCTCCTGACCATTCCATCACTCATGGCACCTACTGTATAACACCTCATGAATTTGGCGATGAATGTCAGCTGTTTTGACGTTTCTCACATTCAAGAAATGTTATAACAGACTGTATTTTACAATTGGCAGACCGGTCAATTACCATGAACATGTAAATCACTCATCACAAACCACACACAAGGACTAGTGATCTTACACTGTGTACAAGTTGCTTAGCAACTGGAGTACTGAAAGCGTGTGCTTGCAACGACAATCACAGAGTTGCATTGGCAATAATTGATAACTGCAATTAGTTCATACAATGAATTAAAGAAGAAAATAATAAGAAGATACATTAACAGTTTACAACTGCGTAGAAAAAAAAAGAACACAATCTCACAGGAGCAGTAAGGAAACTGACAGATGAAATCTGAACACGAAAATCACCAAGCATACCAAGCGGCTAGAGGAAGCATATAACAACTTGGGAGGAGAAATCAGCCAGAGCAAGGAAGAGTGGAAAGAACATTTGACAAGGGTAAAGGAGGAAACTGACTGTGGGAACTACTGCTGCTGAGAAATGAAACTGCATGGAATCAAAATGAAGGAAATGGAGATTAGGCAGAAACTGATGAGTCAAATGGCACCATACTGATTATGGGCAAAATATCAATAACTAGGGAGGGGGATGTACATCCTGTAGTTCTTATCAAGGCATATGGAATTTACTTGCCAGCAAGCTAGACACATCATAATCATATATATTATTTCTATAAGGTATTTTTTTGTCACAAGCCTGTACCTTCCTTCATACTTAACCGAAATCAATGAATGAGGTGTCATTTTAAAGCTTATGGTCCCCACTTTGGGCACATCACATTATAAGAAAGGAATTTTCGAAATTCGACCCTTAAAGGGCAAAAATGTCAATATTTCTAAAATGCTGTTTTCTGAGTTACAAGTCATTTATCTCCCTGGATATCGATCTGAAATCGTTTAATGAAGTATCATTTTAAATATTAAGATTTCTGCTTTAATGACGTCATATATTAAGACAGAAATTTTTTGGAATTCGACCCTTAAAGGGCAAAAGGATCAATATTTTTGCAATTCGTTATTGTGTCACGAGCGATTTTTCTCCCTTAATATCTCACCGATATAGATAAATGAGGCATCATATTAAAGACTAAGGTCTCCGCTGTGGTAACACTATATTTTAAGAAAGGAACTTTTCGTAATTCGACCCTTAAAGGGCAAAAATGTTAATTTTTCTAAAGTGCGTTTTTTGTATCTCGAGCCATTTATCTCCCTGGATATCTAACCAAAATCGATAAATGAAGTAGGATTATAAGGAGCAATGTCTCAGGTTTGTGAAATCATATTTTAAGAAATAATTGTTTTGGAATTCAACCATTTAAGGGAAAAAATATAAATTTTGCTATAACGCATTTTTGTGTCACGAGCGATTTATCTCCCTTATTATCTGACCGATATAGATAAATGAGGTATCATATTAAATAATAAGGTCTCCGCCATGATAACATTATATTTTAAGAAAGGAGTTTTTCGTAATTCTACCCTTAAAGGGCAAAAATGTTAATTTTTCTAAAATTCATTTTTTGTGTCTTAAGCAATTTATCTCATTGGATATCTAACCAAAAACGAAAAATCAAGTAAGATTATGAGGAGTAATGTCTCAGTTTTGGTGCCATCATATTTTAAGAAAGAATGTTTTTGGAATTCAACGCTTAAATGGAAAAAGTATAAATGCTTCTATAACGCATTTTTGTGTCACGTGCCATTTATCTCACTTAATATCCAACCGATATAGATAAATGAGGTATCATACTAAAAGATTAAGGTCTCCGTCGTGGTAACATTATAATTTAAGATAGGAATTTTTCGTAATTCGAACCTTAAAGGGCAAAAATGTCAATTTTTCTAAAATGTGTTTTTTGTGTCTCTAGCCATTTATCTCCCTGGATATACAACCAAAATCGATAAATGAAGTATGAGTATGAAGAGTAATGACTCAGCTTTGGTGACATCATATTCAAACTCACTTTCAACCGAATTTTTTTTTTCGCGAAATTTTCGCATTGGTCGTCTAGTAAGATTAATTATGTAAAGAAACCTTGGAGATGCAAACATCTGGAGAGTTCAAAATAAGTGGAAACTTGAAAGCTTTGGGGATTTTAAATGGTGTTCCCTAAACAAGTACTCATCTGGGCAGAACCAGAGGGGGAAAACAGTTATTTCAAGGAATAAAACCCATACAGTAGATAAGAAAGAAATATTAATGAATTTTGCAGAAGAAAAATGAGATAATTGATTTATATAGATTAGTGCATTAATTATGAAGGGAAAATTGAAATTCTTTAGGGGAAATGACCAAGAATTATGCAAGAGAAGATGATGGTACAACAATGACACAATATGGATGATTTAAAAAACAGAAGACACATTTCCAATGGAATTGGTTCTGGAGTTAAGCAAGAGTGAGAGCCAGTGAACATAAACAGATCATCAAGTGCGTATGTAAACGAAGTGGATACATAACAAGAAGCAGTCCTGACAAAGGCCCCAGGTTGAAGCCAACATGAAAAACGCAGCACAAAACCTCAAAAAAGCAACTAAGCGCAACTTTTCAAAATGACACCTGCAAAAAGTATGAAGTTTTATAAAGAGGAAAGAGGAGATGAGGCAATAGGGTACAAGCATGTATTATTTTTATATTTTAAATCAATTACGAGGCGTGTTTTTTAAGTAAGGTCCGTTTGAACATAAGTACACAGCGAAAGGTTATTTCAAAAAAGTAAAATTATTCTCAGAAAGTACATACTTTACTCTCTATTTTTTGACACAGTTGCCAAGTTTGTTCAAACACTTATCATACCTCTCAACCAATTTTAAAATACCCTCTTCATAAAAACTTGCCGCCTGATCCGATAACCGAGAGTTCACTGCCGTTTTCACGCCATCGTCATCATTGTAACGGCTGCCACTGAGGTGTTGTTTGAGGTGGAGGAACAGATGGTAATCACTCGTCACAAGATCAGGACTGTAGGGTGGATGGTCTAAAACTTCCCAGCCAAAACTGTCCAACAAATCGCGGGTGTGACCTGCAGTGTGAGGTCTTGCATTGTCACGAAGAGGGACAATTCCCTCTATCAACATGTTGCATCTTTTGTTTTGAACCGCTCTGCGTAGCTTTCTCAGGGTTTGGCAGTATGCTTCTGCATTGATAGTGGTTCCTCGTTGCATCAAGTCAACCAACAAAACACAATACCTATCCCAAAACACCGACGCCATGATTTTGCACTAGGACAGAGTCTGTTTGGCCTTCACCTTTACAGGCGAGTGTGTGTGTCTCCGTTCCATGCTCTGTTGCTTCGATTCGGGCGTGATGTGTGTGATGTTTCGTCTCCGCTTACGCTCTGACTCAAGAAGCAGTCACCTTTTTCGTGATAACGAGTCAAGAACTTCATCGCACACTCAAATCTTTGGTTTTTGTGGTCCTCTGTTAGGAATTTCGGCACCCAACGGGAGCACAGTTTCCTAAACTTTAGGTGTTCAGAAACAATTTTTAAAGCACTGATCTCGACATGTCAGGAAATTCGTTTGAGGGACCTATTATTCTCCAAAATCCTCGCTTCAACTAAAGCCACCAAATCGTCTGGAATCAAAAAAGGGCGACCGGAGCGGTCCTCATCATGGACGTTATCACTGCCATTATTAAATTCTCGTACCACACATAACAGTATCACTGTACACTTTGCAAATCTGTCAATGAATTTCTGCAGCAGACAGGTTCCTTGCTGACAAAAACCATATCACTGAGTGAATCTCACTCGCGGCGGGCGAGTTGATAGTCTTAACATTTTGAAAGCACAGAACAGAACTGTACAGGTTAGCTACAGAGCTGAAACTGAGCACAGTTGATCCAGAGACATGTCGGTACACGATGCATGCACTCGTTGCACTATGTCCGCGAACTACTAGTGTCTACAACAAAACGGACCTTACTTAAAAAAAACACGCTTCGTATTTACCCTGTTATATAACCATAAACAATATTTTATTGATGAAAATATTAAACTTTAATACTAAAAAAAAAAAAAAAAATTGCAATCCAGTTCCCACGATTTAAACACCGCCAGTTTGGCACACTGCACCGTGACATTGTTGTAAGCAACCACATTGGCATATTGTATATTGTGGAGTGTTGTATCCCAAAAGTTTTACATTTTATAAATACTGTATTGTAGCTATGTGCAAAAATATGATAAGAAATGCACTTGTTGGAATGTATTTTTATCTCCCACAAGATGCTAATGTAAGAAAAAAGTGGTGTAAACCTATGAGAAGACGTAAAATATCTTCAACTGTTGTTTTATTGTAGAGAAGATCATTTTAATGTAAGTATATAGTGTTTAATGTTGTTATGTTAAATTTGTTATAGTACATAAAAATTCGTCACTTATTCAAATTCTAATCATAATTTAGTTTACAAAAGTTTAAAAGGTATATTTTTCTAATAATTCAATGTTAATACAAAGCAACTACGAACCTTTTAAAGCCATCAAAGGAGACTAACAGAAATTTTAAAAACGGATTTCAATGAACTCTGAATATATTTTGAAGGGAATATGTCTACCTGAACTCATCATTTAAAGAGGCCATATCATTTAATGATTGAACTGGCTGATAATAATATGACTGTGCCACTATCGTTTCTTCAAATGCACCTATAAAAAAATCCAAACCTCTTTTAATTACAAAATTTGGCATATTTTACCTAGAGTCAGTGTGGGGTAGACAGTAAGGTGTCCGCTCCTTAATTTTCCAAACCGGTTTTAAGTTCCCGCAGTATCAGATATTTTTATCTGCAGAAATTTTTGAGCATGAATTTTTTATTTTATTTTATTTCAACACAAATCTCATCACTTCTAACACATACAACAAATATAATTCCTGCAAGTGACTTCCTAATATGCCTCACCAAAAGCCACTGAAATTTGGTTAGGAGCCGAACCCGTTTTTGTAACATACTTTATTTTATTTTAAACCATTTACTCCCAACCACTTCCAGGAATTAAACCTATCGATCATACAGAAAAGAAATGACGGATCTTTTTGATGTTACGTATTAGGTTTTAAATACTTCTTGACGACATAAAAGTATAAAAAAAAGTAAAAAACTAATATCTATTTCAATTAGAAAAAACACCAAAACAATAAACTTATTAACAAAATGTGAAAAATTATATAAGAATGTAGACTTTCCTGGCATGTGTTTCCAGTGAAGTCCTCACGTGTGTACCTCTGGATAGTGTTGTGAAAACAAAATCCGGCAGTACACCCATTACGACTTCATTTCGAATAGAAGATTTTCTGGAAAAAATGCTTTTCTGCTACTTTATTATGTTGCTAGCTTCAAAGCTCATCAAGCTGAAGCGTATGTCATTTCTTTGCAACTGATTAACTTAGTAAAATTGTTAAAAACATCGTTCATTGTAATTCCTTGTGTCTTACCTGTAACAAAAACTATCAGTTGTAACTCTGGTCCGGGGGTGTATTTAAATTTTACCCTCAAATGTCAGTGACTGTAGAATCTGTATTTGATACAAAACACGTTTTCATCATGAAAACTTCATTTACTTGGAGATTATTTTACAAAACCATTTCCATTCGCTACAAGTATTCTCCCAAGAATGCATTATTTCACCAGTTATGCAGATACATTGCCATAAAACAAACACAATCATAAAATTATAAAAACGCCCAGTAATTACGGGTTTCTTTACAGTTTAAACGTGTTCTTTGATGTCACAAATGGAGTCAACAAAAACAGTTGCGTTTCGCGAAGTTACATGTACCTTGTATTTTTAACTGTTTTGACTAATTAATACAAAGTGAATAAATAGGGAAAAAATGTAATAGTAATTCTACTGTAATAAAGCTTCCAAATAAAAATACAAGATGTATATTTGAATTTCATGCATATTCCTTATATCAATAAGAATTATGAGAGGCCTTGTGGCCAGGCCAAAAGCAACAACGATCAGGGGTTTTTAAAAATGGTCTATGGCGAGAGACAAGTATAGAATTAAAAAATAAAGAGGATTTCTTTAAAGCTGTGATATCTCTCAGGAGGTAGAAAAGTAGGATCATTTAACAACCCAAACAAGAGGAAGGTCTATGACAATGATGAGAGCAAACGCTGGATCACAGTGGAACAACATATATACGAAGAATGAACAGCAAAGCAGCAATAAACAGACAGATGTAACTGAATGCAACAATTAGGTGCCGCCGCAATTATATATATATATATCTTTTACCTTGGTGTAGTTGTTTCAGACTGAAAGCAAAGTGAAAAGAAAGAAAGAAATTGTGGATATGGATCGGAAGAAAGAATTTTGGAAACAATGAAAATGACTGAAGGGTACATTTTAAAAAAAAAAAAATGGAAAATGGTACTTGAAAGTGGAGGGCAAAGCAAACTGAGGAAAATAATTGACAGAGGATAACAACTAATGGAATGCAGAAAGCAATAAGGCATGTGAATTGAAGTTGAGTATACAGGGCAAAGCATCAGAAAATGATAGAAATCTAAAAAAGTATTGGCTTGGATGATAAAGACCTCAGAATTATTGTTAACTTGTACTGGAACCAGTCTGCTCATGTGAGACCAAAGGGAGAAAATACGGATGAAGTAAAAATTCTTCGTGGTGTAAGACAAGGTTGTATCCTGTCCTCCTTATTATTTAATATCTACTCAGAATATATCTTTAGGGAGGCGTTGACTGAGGTGGAGATGGGATTGCTGTTGAATGGAAACTGGATAAACAACATTCGTTATGCAGATGACAGTCATTTTTGCAGACAGTCAGGAAAGCTTACAATATCATATATAGAGTTTCACAATGCAGCTACGAATACGGACTTGACATTAATATAAATAAGACAAAAATAATGGTCATTGGCTAAAAAAAACAACTCCCAATGCCATATTCTAATTAACCAGAAGATCATTAAATGTGTAAGAAGGTATACATATCTTGGCACCACAGTAAACAGCCAATGGGATCCATCTGATGAAGTCACGTATTGGTAGAGCCAGGGCTACTTTCAATAAAATGAATCATCATCATCATCTTCCGTCTCCAGTTTCCCGGGTGTGGTGTAAGAGCACTCTCCACTTTTTCCTGTCCAAGTACGTTTCCTCTTCTTGGATTTTGGACCATTGTACACCTTTAACCTGTAGGTCCAATTTCATAAGATCAGTCCATCTCCTTCTGGGCCAACCTCTCGGTCTTTTACCCTCCAATTCTTTTTCCAGCCATATCCTCGGTGATCTTGTAGGGTCCATCCGCTTGACGTGTCCTAGCCATCGCAATCTTGCATTGGCAATTTTTTCTTTGAGGGTTTCACTGACTGGAATCTGTTTGCAGATCACTTCATTCCTGATCTTGTCTCTTCTGGGTTTCTGGACCATTGATCTCAGGAACTTCATCTCGGCCGCCTGGAGTCTGTTTTCATCTCTGTTGGTAGTGGTACATACTTCCAGGCTGTACGTTGTAATTGGTAAGAAGTACGAATTATACAGTGCCATTTTGGCTGTAATTGGAACATGTTTGTCCCACAAAAGGTGTCTAACTTGATGGTAAAACTGAGCTCCTTTTTGTACGAGGGTTGCCTTTAAAGTAATTACAAAAAGTGAAACAGAAACGAACAAGTTCGAAACAAAGTGTTTTATTGCTTTTCAAAATATTCTCTCTTAAGGTCTATAAATTTTTGCATACGTTTAAACCAATTCTGGAAACTTTTTTTCTACTGTAAATCTGATATTTCAGAAACATG
The DNA here is from genome assembly GCA_031002005.1 of Vandiemenella viatica. Taxonomy (NCBI): domain Eukaryota; kingdom Metazoa; phylum Arthropoda; class Insecta; order Orthoptera; family Morabidae; genus Vandiemenella; species Vandiemenella viatica. The sequence continues at coordinate 304,359,705 of JARYHS010011408.1, forward strand.
GTTTTGAAAGTCTTCAACAGCTTCTTGAGGTGATGAAAATCGCTGTCTGCACATCTTTTGTTTGACAGTGGGGAACAAGAAAAAGTCATTGGGCGATAAATCGGGTTAATACGGGCAATGAGACATTAATTCGATGTTTTTATCCTTCAAATATTCTTCAGTTGTTTGACGTGCTATATGGGAGCTGGCATTGTCGTGATGAAGAATGATGCGACGTTTTTTTGTTATTTTTCCTTATTTCATCGAAGACAGTTGGCAAACAAAGTGTTGTATACCATTCGGCATTAACAGTTCTTCGATCCTCTAATGGAATGGTTGCGAAGTGTCCAGTAAAACTGAAGAAACAAGCCATCATTTTCTTTGAAGTACTCCGTGAACGAACAACTTTAGTGGGATTGGGTTCATCGTCTAACACCTTAACAGTAGACTGTTGTTTGCTTTCAGGTTCATACGAATATATATGCACGTTTCGTCTCCTGTAACAATGTTGTATACGGATTTTGAACATCCTCAGTCGAATTTTTTCAACATTTCCTGACACCAATCAACACGACCCTTTACTGCGCTTCAGTCAAATTATGCGGAATCCATCTGGAACATGCAAAATCGATTGTATTGCAGTCTGCAATATCCTAAGAGACGCCTCTAACTGTCTGTAAGTCATATGCTGATCTTCTTTGATCATGTTGCGCACAGCATCGATGTTTCTAGGAATGACAACCGATTCTGGCCGACCGTCTCGACATTCATCATTGACGGATGCACGACCATGAAGAAATTCTGCAAATCAATTGTAAACAGTCTTCTCTGATGGTGCTTCATTACCAAAAGTTGCATGAGATGATTCTACGCATTGTTGTTGAGTAAGGCCTTTTTTAAAATCAAAAAATCATCCAACGTAAGCCTTCACGGGTGATTTGCTTCTTTTAAATGTTCCCTATCAACAACTTATTCAGTCAATTTCTAAATTGCCACTGGCTTCACAATAACATACATCATTGTTCACAAATACAGTGGTGCCACAACTCATTAACGCCACATATTGTTTGATAGTAAAAACTTAAAAGGCAACCCTCGTACCCTATTGGTAATTTCATTCTGGGATCGACTGTCAGAGGTCACTTTACTGCCAAGGTACTGAAAATTATCCACCTGATTCAATTGTTCGCCATCCAGATAGATAGATAACGTGCTTCATATTCTGTCTGCTGACAGCCATACCCACTGTTATTTTAAGGCACTAATGTGGGCACAACTTGCTGCCTTGCAATATTGGTAGAGTACTACTTAAGGCCAAGGGAGTTAACCCTAACAGAAAATCCTCCTTAGCATTAGGCCTAGCAAGCCAGCAAAGAGTAATTGTAAATAGCTTTCAAAACCAAAAAGAGCCTCAATAAAATGAATAACCTTTTTAAAAGTTGTAATTTATCAATTACCACGAATATGAGACTCCTGCCCTGCTATGTGTTCTCTGTCCTACTGTATGGTGTTGAAACGTGGACATTAATAGAAACTATCCGTAAAAAGCTGGAATCTTTTGAAATGTGGGTATATCGAAGAATGTTGAGAATACCATGGACAGACCACGCCACAAATGCTGAAGTGCTCCGTAAAATGAAAAAGACATGGAAATACTGACCACCATAAAAACACGAAAGCTTCAGTACCTTGGCCACATCATGAGGAATAATAGCCGCTATGAACTCCTGCAATCTGTTCTCCAGGGTAAAATACCAGGAAAGAGAAGTGCTGGTTGAAGAAGAACTTCTTGGTTAAAAAATCTAAGAATATGGACCTCCAAGACAACTACGGAGTTAATCCGAGCATCAGCCAGCAGAGACGAGACAGCCAAGATGGTTGCCGACATCCGGAATGGATAGGGAACAGAAGAAGAAGATACTAATGATTAAGCCCCGGATTTTTAGGTTCTAAAAAAACAAATTTAGGTTTTTTCAACTTACGTTTTAGGCTTTTATAGGTTTTTAAAATTCTGATTTAGGAACTTACACGTTTTTAAGGGAAATAAAATTTAAAACACACAATATATACTACCATAGTGTTAAAAATATTGTTGACTTTACAATACAATGTCAAGTACTCCTTAAAAACTTCTAACATGTCATTGCTCGATCACATTAAAACATGCAAAATAAACCACTATTATGTTCAAAATAGTTCGTGTTTATTGTGTATGGTAGACAACTCATTTAAAACTTCTAATATGACACTGAACAATGAAATATTTTGACAGATTTCCAGGAGTAAATCCTCCTCTCTTTTCCGTTCAAATTCTCTTGAATGCGGAAAAACTACGCTTTACGTCACATGTGGTCAGAGGTGTGAACTTTGTATCAGCGATTTCTTTAGGATTCCAAGGCAATATTCTTGTTTCTTTAGACCACAGAGGACACGGCCTATGTATTCCATCCTCTTGAAATCAGGACTGCGGGCTAAAACAGACTCATGCTTCTTACGGTAGCTATAGACACCCCAACTGGTCCAGGAGCCACTTTGGCCCTCACTTCTTGGATGATTTGAAGTGCTTCCGTCAACCTCCTTCCAAATTCTTGATTGAAAATTCTGGGTTGTAAAAATTTGCCTTTGTATATTTCAACTTCTGTACAGATGGTACTGAGTGCAACACTTTCTTTGCGTTTACTATAGCAATAGCTTTGCTTTCATCTAATGATGACCTCCGTGATGCTCTCATAGTTTTCTGCATAATATACTGCGGCTGAGAGCCAGGTCCCCCATCGTGTCACTACTGGCTCGGGAAGGAGGGGTATCGATGGAAGCTTTTCCCTGTAAGTAACGACTCGACTTGGTACTTTCAGGAATATTTTCTTCACTGAAGGAATTATCTCGTTAACTACAGGGTGCTGTTCCCGAATTTTTTCAGCTACCTGGTTCAGCCAATAATCTAGACAGATGACATGGACCATTCGAAGATGGAATGCCTTCAAACATTCTCCTGCTTTTATCATATAAGCTGCACTGTTTGTCACCAACAACGACAACTTATCCTCGTGATCTGGACCTGGCCACAACAGTTTTGATGCATCCCTTACAGCAATTACCACAGTAGACTGGTTAGTCATTGGAAGTTCTCTGCACATAATGACTTGGGGTATACTACGTCCCTCACATGCGAGCTTGCCCACAACAATGCTATGTATCTGCCGCAGGTATCTGTCGTCTCATCTACACTTAACCAGATGAAGTGGTCGGCAATGTCCACTAGTTCTTCAATGGTTTTCACTTGCAGCTGAAGCAAGTAATTCTTTCTTAAAGTGAATTCATCTGATATTTTTCTGTTACAAAATTCTTCCAAAATGGTTTTCAGGACTGCATTCTGGACTGTTGAAACTGGTATATTGGCGGCAGTGAGAGCTTCACACAGACGGAGGTGAAACGAATCTTCTGCACCCAGCTTTGAACTTGTAATGAAACTCTGCTTATGTTCGGAAGCGTTGCTCCTGGTAACATTTGCCAAATGAGTTGCTGAATTCTGATACTGTATTACGTGGGATCATTTTTCTGCAGTCACTTATATAGAAGGCAAAAATAAAAATAGTCCACCTGAATATAACACCCCGGATAATACCCAGTTAATATTATGAAATTTCATCCAGCAGTCTAGACTCTGTCAGTTTACGTTATTTTAGAAATGAAAACAAATAAAATATAATTTATTTTTTAAAATTATAACTAAAACTAAACTTACTGGTTTCACACATGCTTGACAATATATAATTTTCTCTCATCTGTAGAAAAATTCTTGTTCGTTCCTAACCACTCTCGCAGGTGACTACTTCTTGAGGATTTCTGTTTAGGCATTATTGTTTTTAATTATGGAACTAAACTTATGTAGACCTACACAATATTTTAATTTCCGTGTTACCACTGAACGATGACGGTATAAAACTGTTAATTTCTCAGAAAGGGTTTGCGTTCCTGAGATTGTTAATGTTTAACGTGCTATGTTTAAAACTTGCTTTGTCGATTTGTTTCTACTGAATGTAAACCTTTGTAATAATGTGAAGTTGCTATACCGCATTGTTACAGCTTTTCTCAATGTTACTGTCAACAATTATGTTAAAACACATCATTTAATATTTTGGTGAATAGTTATTCCAATTTTAAAATAAATTCTTTCGTTTTACAGGTAAACATAGTTCGTTTACCCTCCAAGTTCGGCTTTACCTCTCGGACTATGTTAGGGATCATTCCCATACTGCTCACATTTGCAGTGTCTTGGATCTTAGGATTCACGTAATAATAGAAACAGCTGGTGATGGTGACTGGCCGGATCGCCAAGTAACATTAACTTGGATCGATGTAGAAGAAGAAAACGAAATTTTTGAGAAGGAAGGGGGAAAAGGAAGCAGCCGCCCGTAACCTGTCCATAAGGCACTGTTCCGGCATTTGCCTGGAGGGGAAAAGGAAAACCACGGAATACCACGTCAGAACAGCCGACGGTTGGGTTCGAACCCATGGCATTTTCCACGGCCCATACCTCTGAGCTAATCCCGTTGGACATTTGTTTAAGTAACAAAATTACAGTCGAACTGGATCAGAACATCGAATTAGGTCATTTTAGGTTCTAAAACCGAATTAGGTCATTTTAGGTCATAACATAAAAATTAGGTTATTTTAGGTCCTATTAAATTTATGAATATTATTAGTTTATACAGTAGACGTAAGAGAAAGTTAAAATTTCTAGGATATTAGGTTGGGAACAAAATAGGTTCGAACCTAAGAATCCGGGGCTTACTATGATAAAAGAGAGAATGTAAAGGATAGGAAAATAGTAGTTGGAGAAGAAGATTCTTAGGATGAAATAGATAAAAGGGGGTATATGGAAAAAAGTACTGTAATGAATTATAAACTGAAAAGAAGGGGCATAGAAGGGAGAATGAGGATGGTAAGAAAGGAAAGATTCAAACTGAAGTGAGAGAAGAGGATACAGAGGAAAATGAAAATATGTGGAAACCCAAAGACAGAGCGGAGATAGAGTGAAGGTAAACGTGTAGAGGAAATAGTAAATGGCAGAAAAGAAAAAGATAGGAATGGGTAAAATGAAAATTATGGTAATAAAGAAATGTCAGATCATTTTCTTAAGGAGAGAAGGATCATGACAAGGAAATATACAATAGTGGGAACATGGATATAGAGAGAAAACCACAAAAAAAAAAAGCATAATGGAAGCAGAATAGAAAGAAGCAATGAACTGAAGTATAAGATGGCTGGAAGCGGAAAATGTTGCAGAAGATGAAATGAGCATATGGGTTCACAATGGCACTGAAGCTAATTCACTGCAACAAGATAAACAGATAAAAAATAAACAGAGACCACAAACACTGGTAAAACTGACATTGATGATGTAGAAGAGTTTGGTCTTTTGGACACATGGTGCAATTTCATAGGCACTTTATGGGAGGGGCAGAGAGTGTTATTTAGTGTTGTTAGGATTCAGGAAGTTGGCGAAATTAAATTGGTGGGAAAACAAATATGGGTTTAGTTGTGATCTGGGTGAAGTCAGTATGCAGCAGACTGCTACTCCCAGGCTGAATGTGAACAGTGTGCTAGGAATAGATTGGTTTAGTAAGTGTTGTGAAAGATGAGAAATAACAGTTATTTTATTTTTTCTTACATCAGTTTCTTGACTGGTCACATGCAATCCTTCATCCCTTCCTATCTTGTGCCAACCTCTATCTCAACATACCCTTTCCAACCTACGTGCTCAGTCACCTGCTTCATGTATTCTAATCTCCGTCTTCCTCTACATTTCTTACCTTCGACTGTTCTCTCCACTGGAAAATTAACCAATCCTCATGTCTCAAAATATGGCCTACCAACTGTTTCTTTCACATACTTCTTTCCTCATCCAGTTACAAGAAGGATATAAAGTACCACGTTTGCTTCAGTGACACAGTAAATTCAGGAAATGTAATTGGAAACCTAAAGGTAATTATTGCAAGCTCTGGATCCCTGGCAAATTATGAAAATTGTCAGCAGATAATGAACAAAAATGAAAATTGTGAAGGCTACAAACTGCAGGTGACCAGGAAAAGGGAGTGACAAGTGTGCAATGAAAATAAAAAGGAGGTTTAAGAATTGATATAGAAAAAAATATGAACAAAGGTGGAATCATTTGAATGATGGTGCAGGAGTACTAATTGGAAAACTTCTATTGAACTAAAAGACAAAGAATAACTCATAGCATAAATGGACACAAAATAAATCAGAAAGAGGAGAAATGGAAATGAAGTGTTGCATAAGAGAATGAAAAGATGTAACAAGAGGCAAGAAGTTGGCTTTCTTTGCATTTAGGCATCTAGTGATTTATACTTACTGGAAGTAGCATAATGCAAGTGCAGTAATGACCATGCTGATTTGATTATAGGTAAAAGATACATGTTTGTTAACCCTTTCACTGCGGAAGTAATATTAAGATATGCAACTCCAGTGCGGAACGATTGTTTTCGTTTACTTGCATGCAGACATCACTTTATTGTCAGCAGTAACCTTTTTTTCAGTAAAAAATATTAATATAAGCAAAAAAGTGAATGGCGTCTGAAGATATCATGCTCACCTGGCAAGCTTATTTTTCCTCCAATGCTGCTGATCTATCGATGCCGTGTATTATATAATAATTACGAAAGCATGTATAGGCAAGTATATATATAAAAAAAAAGAAACTTATAAGTATAGAAAGGTGTGCAATTGTAACTGAAAATACAAACCCTACAAGTAAAATGAAATATGTTCCTAGTCAAAAGACACAAAAATTTATTTCAACATTGTACATCTTCATCAATGTCACACACATCAGACATATAAACTGATTTTGGCACAATAGTATATTTGATTCTCCTGTAAATATTAAGATAACAATTTTTAATAATATAAAAAGTGTATGATTCAAACATTTTTGTATGGAAATGACAGATAAAATACACCCTACACTCACCAAAGTTGAAGGAAGGTGGAAAGCAGCAACACAAAACAACATACAAACACAAAAAATACAACATTTCAGGTTAAAACCCTTTGAACAGAATTCATTATTCTATGACTGGCTGTGTCGAACACAAGTCTTGTGCAAGCTCAGCCACTTACTTCTGTTAACTTGACAAAGGGTTTTAACCTGAAATATTGTATTTTTTGTGTTTGCGTGTTGTTTGGTGTTATTGCCGCCCTCCTCCCTTCAACTTTGGTGAGTGTTGGGTGTATTTCATATAAATATTGCCTCCTGGCAGTTCTTTCCTTTCATTGTTATCAAACGTTTTTGTGAAACTGAGAAGCAACATCCAGTAGGACATGTTTGACAACAATATGTGCTATTTCCCTCTACCTACCATTCCTGTAACACACAATGTGACACCTTCTTTGTTTGGGTCTAAGCATATTTTTCCTAGGTGTCCATGGCAGGGTTATGAATGAACCATTGTTGTTATTGGCAGCAATTGCTTATAACAGCTAGTAAAAAAATTATATAAAGGCATGCACAAGTTAGTGGCATATATCTTGTACAGAAAATGGGCATTCATGAGTAACGGGTAGAAAACATGAATTCCTATTTTTTATATATATATAAGGTTTTGCATTGGAATGAATAATAGGCCATCATTTGGTTCTGGATATCCAACCACCAATGTATTTGTCATACTCATAAGTTTGACAAGTTTTCTGTACAACTCGTATTCTTAACTCAATACACTAAGTCATTGTTAAATTCCTATGAAATACATGAAATGTCTAATTAATCATGTCACTTTCCAAAATACATTATTCACATAACGAGCCTATATTTCCCCTTTTGCGTGTTTTACAGTTTTTATATCAATGGTGAGCGTTCTGGTGGCTCAGTGGCTAAGGCGCTTGCTTTCAAAATGTTTGCTGCTCCTGCCCCGGGCACGAATCCCAGCAGGCGCAGGAATTTTGAGAGTTGTGTTTAATCATATGAGCTATGCCAGGATGCTCCGTGGTTCGGATTCCATGTTCAACTGTAGGTCCGAGAGGAAAGGAACTGGCCGTCCTACCTCTGACACAATGGCTTAGTATGCCTCCTTCGGGAGGATCCAACCATCCATCGGGATGTGGACTAAGTTAAGTTTTAAGTTATATCAATGGTGTGTTTTTTCTGTTGCTCTGAAGAGTTCTTGTACACAGTGTATTTCTTTGTAACAACTTCATTGCCAAGTTATAACTATTATAGCACTTATCCAAAAAACAGAGTGGTCTATGTTCTGTTTTTCCTTCATCAAATGCAAGACAACCTTGCTGGTGTGTCCCCTTGTAACAGCCCTCAAACCTAAACTTAAATGGAATTGTATTTTATGAAGCATTTGTAGTATGCTAGAGTTTGATTGAATGTGATCTGGTATGTTTGTTTTGCAATTTCCTGTAAATCAATGTATATAGACTTTGTTTTACGAAAAGAAATTATACAGAGGACATTTAATGTGTCTAAGGACATAATTGTACAAGAGAATTGCTTAAATGTTTGTAATTGAAGGTATTAAGGCAAGTTACAATGTCTAAAGGACAATTTACTACAGTATAAATGATTTCTGTGAATAATTTTGAATTTAAGTATCTTTAATTTCCATTTCTGACCATTTTGTAATGGTTGTAAATGATTATGTATTAATTCTGATTGTTTTTCATATATTTCAATTGTTTAAGTATTGTTAATGTTCGGGAAATATCTGTCGGAATCCTTTGTAGTGTTCTAGAAATTTTGATGGAGCTTATATAAAGCGAACATCCGAGACAGAGAGATAGTTTTTACAGACTCAATTTATGACGGTCAAGGACTGTATTGTCTGTGGAAGAAGTGTTGTCTGCAATCATTGGATTGTATGTATGCATGTAACCAATATCTTCGGCATTGTGCCTATGAAAATAAAAACATGTTTAAATTGAACTGTATGGAGGACTGATTATTTATCATATTAATTAAACCACGAGACATCTGCCATGATCATCACGTCCCAGTGTAAACACAGAACTTCACAATACACCTGGTTCTGTAAGCACATACAATTTTATACTATACTTATGGCATTTGTTTTTTATATACTGTCTGAATATGCACAGTTCAATGGGCCCCTAAAGGTCTCACCCCACAGTCAATCTCTCTCCTTACACCTCAAAATCCATGCACGCCTACCCTTTACTTCCTTCCCAAAATCCATAAGCCTGGAATATCCGGGACACCTCATTGTTGAAGCTTATGGATCTCCTACTGAACGAATCTCTGTTTTGGTGGACCAGCACCTAGTCCCTCAGCTCCCCTCCCTTATCAAGGACACACAACACTTTCGTTTCTGTCTTTCCACCATACCCACACCACTTCCTTCCAACTCCATACGGTAACCATTGATGTCACATCACTGTACACACACATTTCCATGGCCATAGCACCATGGAATTTATTCTGGATAACCGCCCACCCAACAGCTGCCCTAGCACATCTTTCCTCACCACCTTGGCTGAACTGATACTGAACAACAACTACTTCTCATTTTGAGGGCAATATCTACCACCAAAACTGTGGCACTTCTATGGGCACTCACACGGCCCCCTCTTAAGGCTCATTCATACTTGCAGTCAGGTCAGTTCAGCTCAGCTCAGATCAAGTAGTAGATGAGGCCATTTCATTTCAGTTGTTCATAATGAACGATGCCATTTTCTTCCCCAATGTTGATTAAATCACAATGATTTTGGATCAAGAGCCTAAAAATACATCAAGATCAAAAAAGAGGATGGTTCCGGGTGCATCCAGAGTTTCAAGCGCAAACAGATCAAGCGAAAAAGGAATGGTTACTACCGGCTGTGCCATGCGAACCGAGTTGTGGAAATGCTTTTGATATTTTAAGGCTCAAAGATTTAGATTTTTTTTAGAAAAATTAATTCTGCTCCAGAATTGATAACATAATTTTAGCAACATGTATTTTGCACAATTATTTATGGAAGGATAAAATTTCAGGATGAGCGAGAGAAACCATACTTTACAAATATTTTTTGTTTGTGTGCTAACACTGATACAGAAGCATTTGAATAAACAAAAATTCACAATATTTTTTTAATTCGAAAACTGGATCTGTATCTTGGCAGTACTAAAATGCGTAATAATATTTGAATTTGTATTAAAGTTTGCTGACATTACAATAAACAGAAATAACAGTCTGTTAAAATATTTATTTATTACCCTTTTTTTATTGCTTACGAACATAGTTTTCAGACGTTCGTCGCCCGTTTGACGTGACCTGACCTGACCGTTGCACGTTCACACTAGCGGTCAGGTCTGGACCGTTGTTGATCGGTGGTGGCGCGATCTTCTGTTTGACCTGCCTTGCCCTGACCTGAGTGGACCGCGTGGTGTGAATGCTCCCATTGTATTAAGTGTTAGCGATTTTTGACCTGTGCTGAGTTGCCCACTAGTGTGAATGGGCCTTTATGAGAATCTTGTCATGGGACCCCTGGAACATGTTTTTAGAGAATGTCCCCCTCAAACCCATCCCGTGGCTGAGGTTCATAGATGAAAATTTTATGATCTAGACACATGGAGTAAACACCCATCTAAATTTTCTGGATAGTCTAAATACCTTTAATAACTCTCTGAATTTCACATGGACCTACTCCCACACCCAGGCCACATACTTGGATATTGACCTGTCCCTTTCTAATGGCCACCTCAGCTCCTCAGTCCACACAAAACCCACCAACTCGGCAGTACCTCCATTTTGACAGCTGTTATCCGTATCACACCAAACGTTACCTCCCCTATAGTCTCGCCATTCGTATATGCTCCAATCAGAAATCCCTTTTGGAATATTCAAACATCATCTCACAAGCATAGGTATCCCGCAATTATCCCCCAGCTTTGGTTCACAAACAACTTTCATGAGCTGCATTGCAACCTGCTCTACCTATTGACTGCGCCAAACCCTTGAAACCAACCATAGTTCAGTCCTGGTTTCACAATACTTCCCTGGCCTTGAATCCATCAATAAAATCCATCGGCAGGGTTATGATTTCCTACTAACCTGCCCAGAAATGAGATCCATTCTTCCAAAAATCCCACCTGGCCCTCGCAGAACTTGTTTCAGCAGGCCTCCCAACCTCAGCCAGCTACTAGTCCACAGACACAGTCTTCCTCGTCCCATCAGACAGCCCCAAGGATCCTTCCCATGTAATAGACCCCGTTGTAAGATGTGCGACATTCACCAAGCCTCCACCACTTTCATCAACCCTATCACTGGCGAGAACGCCACCTGTGAAACCTCCCATATATTATACCTGCTAACCTGCAAACACTACCTGGCTTCCTACATAGGTTTGACTACCAATCCGTTAGCCATTAGAATGAATGGCCACCGTCAGACAGTTTTCACTCGGAATCCAAAACATCCAGTAGCTATCCATACCATCTCCCATGACACTAATAACTTCAATTCTTGTTTCAAGGTCTGTGCTATCAGAGTCCTCCCAAACAACTGCCTTCCAATTAGCCAAACTACAGTGTCATATCCTTTGCCTAGAATCATGCCTCTTCTTTAACATTCCTCCAAATGGTCTCACCATCAAACTTCCAGTATTTGGGTTTCCCCACAACTTCAACCCAGCCCTACATGCCTTCCACTACAAACAGTCTTTGGCCCTCACCCTATACATCCATCACTGGCCAGCACAACAGATTCATATATTTTTCCAAATTTTTCAATTATATTTTTATTACTATTATTTTTTCAACCATTTTAATCTTTCTTATGATTTATACTTACAGTTATATTATCGTTGCTCCCCCCCACCACCTCCGACAGTCTATTGCATTCTATGAGTGGCTGCGTCGAACACAAGTCATGCGCAAGCCCAACCACTTACTTCTGTTAACTTGAAAAAGGGGTTTTAACCCAAAATATTATATTTTCTTTATTTGTGTGTTGTTTCGTGTTGCTGCTGCCCTCCTCCCTTCAACTTTGGTGAGTGTTGGGAGTATTTTATCAGTCCTTTCCATATAAATATTGCCTCACAGCATTTCTTTCCTTTCATTGTTACCTATATATTTTATTATTATTATTATTATTTTTAACTGCTTAACGTCTCTTAACAGAGAGGTCTTTAGAGACAGGAAAGGATGCGGAGCAAGGAATGGGAAGAAATTCGGCCATGGCCTTTTAAAGGAAGCATCCCAGCATTTGCCTGGAGTGATTTGGGAAACCATGGAAAACCCAAATCTGGATGCCCGGATGGGGATTCGAACCGCCGTCCTCCCGAATGCGAGGCCAGAACACTAACCGTTACACCACCACGCTCGGTGTTACCTGTATTGTTGCCTTTTAAAACGGTTATTCATTTTATTGAAAGTAGCCCTGGCTTTACCAATACGTGACCTTACTTCATCCGATGGATCCCATTGGCTGCTTACTTTGGTGCCAAGATATGTATACACTGATACACATTCAATTATCTGGTTAATCGTAATATGGCACTGGGAGTTGTTTTTGCCATGACCGTTACTTTTGTCTTATTTATATTAATGTCAAGTCCGTATTCGTGGCTGCTTTGTGATACTGTATCTATAAGATGTTATAAGCTTTCCTGACTGTCTGCAAAAATGACTGTCATCTACGTAGCGAATATTGTTTATCCAGTTTCAACTCAACAGCACTCCCATCCCCACACCACTCAATGCCTCCCTAAAGCTATACTTTGAGTAGATATTAAATAAAAATCGAGAAAAGATACAACCTTGTCTTACACCACTACGAATTTTTACTTGATCTGTATTTTCTCCTTTCGGTCTCACATGAGCAGACTGGTTCCAGTACAGGTTAACAATAATTCTGAGGTCTTTGTCATCCAAGCCAATACTTTTTAAAATTTCTGTCTTCTTCTGATGCTTTACCCTGTCAAAGGCCTTCTAGTAATCTCTAAAGCAAGCATAGACATCATAATTTATATCTCGGCAGCGTTGAAATAGTAATGTCAATATTTCTAAAATGCTGTTTTTTGTGTCACAAGCCATTTATTTCCATGGATACCTAACTGAAATTGTTAAATGAAGTATCATTTTAAAGATTAAGATCTCCACTGTGGTGACATCATTTGCCATACATCACAGGCATATTCTGGAGTTCAACCCTTAAAGGGGCAAAAGTATCAATATTTCTACAATGTATTTTTGTCTTACGAACCATTTATCTCCCTTGATATCAAACGATATAGACAAATAGATAAATGAGTTATCATTTTGAAGATTAAGGTCTTTGACGTGGTCACTTCATATTATAAGGAATTTTTTGGAATTTCACCTTTAAAGGGCAAAATTATCAGTATTTCCATACCAAATTTATTGTCACACGCTATTTATTTCCCTTGAGATCTAACTGAAATCGAGAAATGAGGTCTCCGCTTTGATCAAATCATATTTTAAGAAAGGAATTTCTCTTAATTTAACACTTAACCCTTTGACTGCTCACAGCGGATCGTCTACCTGTGCTAAGTGATTACTCATGGGGACGGAGCGGCCCGCGCTGCCCCACCCGCCCAGTGCTGAATATTCCTGGCGAAGCACTGTGACCTCTCACAGCTGATACAGAATAAATGCTCTCACTACATAGTTTCTCTGCAAATAAATTACTGAAGAATCAAACTGAATCATTAACCCTATTTTTTGTCACTAATAATTATATCTTGCTTGTAGTTTTTCCTCGATTTTTGCAGCTTATGTCAAAAGCGTCATGATTCTTAAATTTACCTCAATAGTTTACTGTTCTTTCCTGCATACCCGTTTATAACAACTGCAGTTTTCTATAGGTTCCTTACTGTATTAGAGTGTTATTGTTGAAATTTAAAGAGCGTAGATTCGAAGAAGATGCTAGAAATATTTTACTTCCAAACTTACATATCGCGTTCAGACCACGATTGTAAAATTAGGGACATTCTAACTCATACAGAGAGTTAAAGGCATACGATTTTTCCTCACGCTATTCACGCATATAAAAAGACACCTGAAAATGATCATTGTACAAGCAGCCTCCCCCACACACCGAAATTTGGCTTGCGGAATATCTTTGTAGATGTAGATTCCCAAAATATCTCGATGTTGACTGAATGTTTGCTGCGCTTTTTAACCCTGCAGTGGTCGCGCTCTGAAAAGTCCCATTAGAAATGGCTTGAGTGGACTACATATGTAATCCACGCGACCACTGCAGGGTTAATTACCCGATTATACATAATTTTGTTTCTTTGATGAAATTTGTTCCACATAAGAACGCAACCGATTTTTCAACATTTCAAAGCTGTGAAGTGTCTGACAATTAATTACGCGAGGTGAAATGGGGTGGGGTGGGGGGGGGGAGGATTCCGGCGAAATCTCACGAAACCTCACCAGAGTAACAAAAAGCAGTATCTGGACATAAGTTCACTGAAAATTGAAATATTTAGAAGAACATCTCTGGTCCAATATTAACTAATTTTCAATTTTTTTCACACGAGGCATCAGAAAACAAATAGCTATGAAACAATACATTTCATAATATCCAGTACCTTTCCACTTTGATATTCGAGAATGCACTGATTCTGGAGTATTCTCCATAGTGGTTATATAAAACCGATTCTTTTCATCAGCCATATATTTCTTCTAAAAAAAAAACTGACAGAATTCTTGGATCATTCCCTATTTGACACATATGTCCCGGTAGCGTATCATCAAATGCATGACTAACTGGATGAAAATCATTTTGTTTTCAGTCAGATTTATCACCAAGACGTAATTTCTTCGTAGGCATTTCACTATCACTTTCTGATTCTTCAGATTCAGAACAACTAACATCTCTTGTTGAAACATGAGACTCCATTGCCACCCCTGCTGACGAGTGGTTTAGGACTACAGCTTTCCGATTCTGTGGAAGAGCTATCACTTCCATCAAAATCAAGTAGTTCATCCTCGTAAGAATTTCCACGATTTCTTCCTCAATGCACCCACGACATCTTGCCATTTTCTTTATAAAATACAGGACACAATGTAATTTCTGTTGAACAGTGAACTGTAGAGTGAAGACTAGGCTCCCAACAGACAAACATTTGGACGATAAGCTAGTGACCAGAACTGCGAAAGGCTATTGAGAAATGGGGCGTGAAGTCCGCTGTACGACTCAGGTAGCGGCGTGTATATATTTGTCATCAGCACTCAGGTAGCGGCACGAGGGTGCGACTTAACTTGTCAACAGCGCTCAGGGGAAAACCGGCAGCTGCGACTAAACTCGTCATTAGCACACGGGGGCAGCAGGCAGCATGACAAGTCAACAGCAGTCAATGGGTTAAAGGCCAAAACTATCATTATTTCCGTAACGTATTTTTTTTCTTATCATGAGCCATTTATTCCCCTAGATATCTAACCAAAATAGAAAAATGAGCTATCATATTGAAGATTAAGGTCTCTGGTTACATCATATCTTAAGAAAGGATTTTTTTGGAATTTGACCCTTCAAGGGCAAAAGTATTGCAAGCCATCTAGCCCTATTGACACCTAATCTAAATCATTAAATGAGGTGACAATTAAGTTTTTCCCGGCGTATGGTAGACAGGAATTCTTCACGGGTCTTCTGCCGGATAAGATCTTTTAAACACGACGTTTCGGCAGGCAGCTACTTCGCGATGACAGCTCACCAGATGAAGGCTGCAGAGGTGACTGCCGAAACGTTGTGTTTAAAAGATCTTATCCGGCAGAAGACCCGTGAAGAATTCCTCTCAATAAATGAGGTATTTGTCTCCCTTCACACCTAACCATAACTGATAAAGGAGGTATCATTTAAAAGATTACAGTCTCCACTCAGGCAAAATTATAAATTAAGAACTAAATTTTTCGCAATTTGACCCTTAAATTAACAAATAAATAATTGATACAAATGGGGACGTTCTCCTTTCATCCTATTAGAAACCGCCAACCTTACTATTAATCTTAGTTTCAAAATTTTCGCAGGGGTCATCTAGTTTGTAACAGTGCAGAGCCACGATTTTCATGTTTACAGTGGTTAATGTATATTGTAACATGTGGAAATAAAGTTTTGTTTATAATAATTGAAAAATTGTGATGGAGTGCATGCTCTGGTGGCAATCTCCCTATGCACCCATCTTTCTCCTTTCCTCTTCCAACCAACTTTTGCCCTCAACTAATTTTTACTTTCAATTCTTTCAGTGTTTTTGTTAAATTATCCATCAATTTTCTTGCCAATTTATTCCAATTCCTTAAACCCTTTCCTACGAAAGAAAATATTCCCAAACCCTTATGCTGTTGATTGTTGTCGTTTTGTGGCTTTAAGGGCACGTCGAGAGCTACGTCATCAATACCTTGACGATAACCAGCATACAACGTGCCTTAAAAATTTACTAAATTACTGCCTGTATGGTGGACTGTAAAGGGGTCGGCCATACAGACAGCAAAATAAAATAACTCTCAAAAAAGTTAGTGGCTGTAAAGGGGCCCTTGAAACTTTAAGATTTCTGGTTTGCTGTAAAAGGCCAACTACATTTAAAAACTAATAAACACTTAATGTCTCTGGCTCTACAGTGGACAAAGAGACAAAGATTTTAATACTAAAAAAATACTGTATTAAGGACAGGTGGCTGTAAAGGAATCACCCACCCATCTTAAAAAGTAGGCTGATCTGTCAAATTTTAGGCACCAGACGGGCCAGTACACAAAATTTTAAAATAAGGGACAGATTATTGGCCAAGCTAATGTCTGCCCTTAAGTCTAAAAACAGCACACAATAAAAAGCAGTGCATCTTCAGAGGTACCACAAGCATCACATTTGGATGGGTCCTTCTGGCAGAGAAGAAAGCTATGTGTCAGAGGACATTGCCCTATATGGAAACTTCATCCCTCCTCGCCCGCAGGAAGGAGCTGCTCCAAGGCCGAATGGTCGGTTTTACCAGCTGGAGCTTATTATGCTCAACTGCCTTTCCCATACATCATAAAAACAATTCTTTTTACTGCTGAGGCAAGGTCTGACCTTGTTACAGGCTAACTTAGCAGCTTCATTGGCTGCCTCGTTACCCAATTCCCACATGAACAGGAATCCAACAGAAAAGGACCTACTTTCCACAGGCCTGGAGGGAGAGGAAGGCGTCCTGTATGTCCTGTACTAAACGGTCCATTGGGTACATATTTTCCAGTGCCTGGATGCAACTGAGGGAATCACAGCATATGATGTACTTCATACCACGACTTACTTTCATATACTGGAGCGACTTAAGCAAAACATAACACACTGCTTTGTATATGCTGCATATGATGTTCAGTTTGTAATTATAACTCGCTCAAGGGAACACTACGAAGCAACCTACTCCGTTAGCCTGCTTAGAACCATCTGTATACACCGGGATAAAATTGTGATACTAAATCATTAATATATAATGAATACCGGATGGGTCACAATTAAAATTGACCCTTGAGGAACACCATTTTCCTGGATAAAAGATCTGACACTTCACAGCCGACTTGATACCGGAAGCAATGCTGAGATAAAAATGACTGTATAAAACGGAGCAGATTTCCCCTTAAACTCCATTCATAGAGTTGTTATAAAATACCATGCCACCAGGTAGTATCTTATGCTTGGTGTATATCAAACACTCCAACAAAGTCACCCCAAAAGCACTCAAAGGCCCCACCACCAGTAACAGTCAAGGTAACCACCCCTCCTATTGCACCACGTATAGAAACCCCGGCACCAATACCATCTGCTACCAGTGGAAAGGTTACAGAGGATCTGTGGTCCAAATTTCAACAGACGGACCCAACTCGGTTTGTAAAATCACCCTCTTCTTCTCCTCCCAGTTTATCTACTAATAGGGAGAAGAAGGGAAAGAGGTAGCAGAGGAAAAAGAGCAGTAAAGTGTTTGACAAATACACTGAGTCGGAGATGTCGGTCTCATCTTCAGAGCCGGAGGAGACTGAAATGCTGGTGAATGAACCTGGTCCCATTCCTCAGCAAGAACTGCACAAGGACCAACCC
Organism: Vandiemenella viatica; assembly: GCA_031002005.1. Lineage (NCBI taxonomy): Eukaryota > Metazoa > Arthropoda > Insecta > Orthoptera > Morabidae > Vandiemenella > Vandiemenella viatica. The sequence continues at coordinate 304,377,740 of JARYHS010011408.1, forward strand.
GATCCCGGGTGAGTGAAATTAAATTGGTAGGGTGGCTCCCATACTTCAATGAAACATCAACGGTTTTACGGATCACAAGTAGGAGTTACAACTCCTAGCACAATCTAATACTTTGTGTTTCTGTCTTCAAGAGACACATTTTAGACCAATTCATCACCTATGCTAAGGGGATATAACATATACCGAAAGGACAATACTGAGGCCTATAGAGCGAAGGAGGGAGTGGCTGTGTTAGTCTAGAACACTGTCCACTCTGAACCTGTAGCTCTCACCTCTCCCTTACTAGCATTAGCTGTAAGAATACGTGCACTGGTGCAATTGACTGTATGCTCCTTATATCTACCACCGGGATCAACAGTCAATTTCAGTGAACTACAGCAAATTTCTTGGCCTTTTCTCCTGTTAGGAGACTTTAACATGCACAGTGCACTGTGGGGTTCAACGATCAATTGTCCCAGAGGTCAGGAAATATGTAGATTGTTAGAGCGGAGGAGATATGCATCCTTAACACCAAATGACAAACTTCACTACCATTGTCCTTTCATCTTAGCAAAGATGCTAAAGAATACCTTCCAGGTATTGTTAATGATATATGGACCGGAGAACACTTCCCCAACTCGTGGAAAGAAGCAATGCCAATCCCTATTTCAAAAACTCAGGAAGGATAAATTGTTGTCAGGTAGTTATCTTAGCATTGCCTTAACAAGCTGCGTTGGGAAGACACTAGAGCGTATGGTCAACCGCCACATTCCTTATCTTGTTGGAAGTGGCGATACAGGATGACTCTATTCGTGTTGCTACTGATGTCCGCAATCTTGGATGTCATGACCTTGTCGGCTATTGAACCACATTTGCACTGACATGAGCATGCTTTGCTTGTGCTCATGTCTGCAACAGACTTCTGGGTAGCAACACTTTCTTTCTTGGCAGAAGCTGAACCCATGTGAGCAAAACTAGTTGCAAAAACAGGGGCGACAAGTATCAATATTTCTACAACATATTTTCGTGTCAAGAGCCATTTATCTCCCATGATTTCTAACCGATATAGATAAATGACATATCATTTTAAAAATTAAGGTCTCCACCATGGTCACATCTAGTCTTGTGTAGTTCGCGAACGAACTAGTTTGGAAGAGCGCTCCCACAGGCGAACTACGCGAACTAGTTCCTAGATCTCTCACTCCTTAGTTCGTTGGTTCATTTGATCCTTTCCCGAAGACCAACTTTTGTTTTGGTTTATTATCTAAAAGGACACACAGTTCCTTGTGGACACATTTCACTGAAGACACAGATATAAAAATAAAAGAAAAATAAATTGTTCAACATTAATCATTATTGCAGAAGTCACAAACGGAAATTTAACGTGGAATGTGAAAATAAAATACACTTAGATCCCATTAACAATCAAAAGACAACCATCGATAACCACAACTACCATAACAAAACAAGAGAGCGCGTGCAGTAGCGCTAGCAAAGCGAGAGAGCGAGCTATCTTGGAGGACCTAGTTCGCGAACTAACAGAGCGCTCCCGGTCGCTAACTATAGAGAGCGGTACCGTTCGCGAACTAAACAGAGCGCTCCCGGTCGCGAACTATAGAGAGCAGTACCGTTCGCGAACTAAATTGAGCGGTACCGTTCGTGAATTAAATTGAGCGCTACCGTTCGCGAACTAGCACCATTCGCCTCTAGGGTTTCCAATATTGTTTCGGATGATGGTAGGAATTTTTTAAAAAAGAATAACCTATAAAAATATGCTACACTTCGAAAAAATAATATTTTACGAAAGAGTAGAAAATGATAAAAGGTATGTTTTTACTATTTCATTTTTTAAGCTATATTTTTTGCACTTCTTTCATCTTTAATTCTTTTTGTCTACAGTAAAATTGTCATATGCTTTATTGCTTTCAGTTGTCAAATTAATTTCGAGAAAAAGCTCATTTTTTATTCATGAAATACTTCTCTTACTTTTACCTGGATTTCGTATAATATTGTTATTTCAGAGTAAAGTTTGTTCACTTTGATATTCATTTTTTCTCACAAATTTATAACCTCTAATATAGTCTCACAGTCATCAAATGAAACCCTGTGATTTGAATTTAATTTTTGGATTTTGTATAGCCAATTGCTTTCATTAAAATCTAACTATTTTCTAAGATACTCCAGACATTTATCAACGAATACTAGAGCATTATTTTTTTATATTATCACTTTCTGTGGAGAATTTGGTTTCTAAAGGCTTTTTCTTGTTTTCTTAACCAAAGAAACAGTATCTTTTACATTTTTCTAGCGCTGATTTTAAGGCTGACATAATATAATACTTATCTCAGTCTGTTGGTTAACAGCTTTGTGAAAGTGATGAAAGAAATGACTTGCGAAATTAAAAAAGATTTTAACTTTTGTGTCTTCATCAGTTTCATTCGTCACCAAAAAATTGTGAATGTGTGTTGGATTATTCTCCCCTTCACTAATAAAATAATAGCTCAATGACTTCCAATTCACTGGAAATTTACGCACTTTCGTTATTGCTACCACTTTCTCATTCAAGAGTCACTGTTATTTTTATATGTCTATTTGATATCACATTGGAAGTATTAATGTTATTTTTCTTAATAATATAGGTAATACTATTTCTGTCATATAGTACTTAAGTTGTAGCCAATAGTTGAATTATATTTTGTCCATGATTTCCAAAACTTTATTTATATAAAAAAGCCAATTACTTATAAACGGGTATTTTAATTCATCAAATAAATGTGTTTATAATATTTTATAAGTAATGTGTTGTTGTTGGGGTTTAAGGGCGGGTCGACGGCAGGATCATTAGCGCCTTTTATAAGTAATGTTTCTTCCATGAACTAATAAACAAATCCATTTAAAAAATTAATATTCTACGAATGCATGTAAAGTAAATAGTAAAAACAGCACAATTATTCAATTTACCCATTTGTGTAAAGGACAAAGAGCACTTTGGTTTATCGGCGCCAACTGTTTATGCTAATGTAATTTGAAAGGGCTATTATTAAGCAATAACTTTTGTTAAGAAGGTCATATTAAATTCCATTTAGAAACGACAAAAAAATGATTATGTCCTAATAAAACTGACTTAACAAACAAAATAGCGCGTGCAGTAGCGGTAGCGAACGATCTGTTTCTCTGAATTCGAGACGCAAACTAACGAACTAAAAGAGCGAACTAGTTCGCGAGGGAGCTGCGAACTAAACTGAGCGCTCCCCTTCGCGAACTATTATGCGCAAGTCTAGTCACATCACAATTTAAGAAAGAAATTTTTCAGAATTCGACCCTGAACTGGCAAAATGATTATTTCTGTAACAGATTATTTTTATCATGAGCCATTTATCTCCATTAATATCTAACCAAAATAGATAAATGAGCTATCATATTAAATCTTAAGAAGGAAATTTTTCAGAATTTGATCCTTAAAGGGCAAAAGTAGTAACTGTGATAGTCATGCGAATGAGGCAGTTAACAGCCTAGATGCTAGATAGCAGTAACACATATTACAGATAAATATATTAATAAACTGTTTCACTGGCATTAACTTTTGTTATGTACCTATTACACTAAAATAATCAATTGAAACAATGGAGGTGCTTCTTCTTTCATCCTATCAGAAAAACCCCAAACTTACTATTCATTGTATTCGCAAAATTTTCATACAGGTCATCTAGTATAAACAAGTTAAATAAGTCCAACTACCACCACAAACACTGCCATATTCACAAATTTTCAAACATAAGAAAACAATTGTTTAGAGACATTATTATGTGGACCAATGATTCCCACTGCAGAAATCATTTTATACGTAATTGCAAAATCTTTTTTGTTTCAGTCATCTTTTAAACTCATCAGCTGTAATTAGTTTTTGCTCTTTAAACATTACTGTGAGGCACCCAAGTATAAAACACATATCCATCAGCTTGAATTTGGTGGAACTATCGCTTACACATATCCTTGTATTTTGATGGGTTTGAGGGAGATAGCCCAAGAGGGCAGTGTTCAATATTCTTGGAAGCAAATATTATCAACTAAACATCATTTCATGTATTAAGAAAATTTTTGGGATACTCTTGCAGCATTCCATGACTGAACACACAAAACTGACATACTACAAGCATCAAATTTCCACAAGGTTAACTTACACCAGCAGGATTTTTGACAAAGTAACTACCACTGGAACCCTGGTAGATCCGTTCAGGATATATTCCACTGTCTATGGCATATTCTGCTTGCCGTACAAGTTCTGAAAACTGAGGATCATCTGGAAAAAAAATTGTAGTGATTGAGCAATGTTTTATCATGACTTACAAGGATTTAAACAGCAAATATATTTTTATAAACTACATAAGTATTGAAGCAATTTCACAAAAGCAAACAGTGTCAATTCATAATCAATAAAAGTGAATTACTGCAACCATTAATTTTCAAGATGATAAATGCATAGAACATACAATTTTTTTTGTATGTCATTTATGAAATTTAATCATTATAAAATGTGTAAAGAAATATGATACAACAACAACTACTACTACTTTCTTTTGAGTCAGTATCATTAATTCCATATCTGTTGGTAATGTGCTATAAAAATTAAACAAAAAATAAGGCACATCACACAAAAGAATAAATATTCAAGAAAATATGAATAGGCTGATATTATCCCTAGTCCATTAACATCCATTCAATTGTTAGTCAGGATGTTAATAACATTTAGCTTGTTCGCCTCTCCTTATGTACAAGGTCTATTAGAAAAGTGTCAGACCATATTTTATTTGCAAAAACCTTACGGATGTGAATGAAGTGCACTTGCATGAGCCGACCTTGAACCATCGTGCACAGGGGTGAATTTTTTCCCACCTGGTCGATAGTTTCAGTTGCTGAGTAAGCAGCATTTGAGATAGGTTGTGTGTAGTGCTCTCATCGATTTTTAATTGCAAGGAGAATGACAGAACTGGAGCAGCACTACTGGATCAAATTTTTGCAGAAGCTGGGCAACAGCCAGTGGAAACCAATTGGCAGATTCAAATGGCTTTTGGTGACGATGCTGTCAACATCACACAGATTATGGAGTGGTGCAACTGGTTTAAAGATGGCCATACATCGGTGAAGAGCGAGCCTTCATGTTGAAGCTGCTGACAGTGGCACAAGAGCAACTTCGTTTTGAAGGCTCACAGGACATGCTGGATTTCACAAACAGTGGGCCCAGCTTCATGAACACCATTATCACTGATGACAAGTCCTGGATGAACAGGTACGACCCGGAAACCAAATCACATTAGTCACATTGGAATCATTCCATGTCAACAAGACCAAAGTGCGCAGCAACGTCAAAGTGATTCCGACTGTTTTCTTTGACTCCCGCAGAGTGGTATACCACGAGTACGCACCACAGGGTCAAGCAATCACCAAAAAGTACCACAGGGAAATCCTCCGTCGCCTATGTGATGCTGTACAGTGCCAGAGACCGGAGTCGTGATCAACAGGATATTGGCGCCTCTATCACAACAAAGCTCCAGCATATTTCTCACACTTGATTCAGACCTTTTTGGCAAAAAACAAGGCTCAAATGGTACAACAGGCTCCATACTCTCCTGTTATTGCCCCCTGTGTCTTCTGGCTATTCCACAAATCCCAGAGGCAATTGAAAGGAAAGCGATTTCAGACAAGAGACAACATTATGGCCGCAATGACAGCTGGGCTAAACTCCATTCCGAAAAAGGCCTTCTCGAAATGCTTCCAACAATGGCATCACCGCTAGGACAAGGGTGTGGAGTCACAAGGAAACTACTTTGAGGGTGATTAGGTTTCCAACGCTCCAGGTATGCTAGTTTTTTTTCCCCAGGCCAAAGGTCAGATACTTTTCTAAAAGACCTCATATGTGGTTTGCTGTCTTGTGTAAATACAATATTTATCTTTGTTCAAAAGATAGGACTGGGAGAAAGTAATGGTCATCATAATATTCACTAAACTAGGTGACAGCACTAGAAATTACTTTAAACTGAAGGCCCACCAGAAAACCTTTTCACTCATTTAATAGACATTTTTATGAGCTGGACCCCACCAGATAACAATTTTTCTCAGGTTCCTTAACAGTCTCAATACTTTTAATATCCTGAAATTCACATGGATCCATTTCCACACACATCCTACTTTCCTAGATGTGGATTCCCTATCAAATGACCCCTCAGCTAATATGTCCAAACCAAATCGACCAATCTACAACAGTACCTTTATTATGACAACTACCACCCTAATCACATGAAATGTTCCCTCTCCTATAGCCATGTCATTAAGGGAGACGAGTGTGTTCTAGCCAGCAGGCCCTCACCCTATCTGCCAATAACATCTCCCAAACTCTGATATCTATCAAATTTACTTCATAAACAAGTTTTCCATGTTATATCACAACCTGCTCAACCTATCAACCATTCCAAACGCTCCAAAACCAACCACAGTCCTGTTTCGGTGACCCGATACTTTCCCAGATTGGAATCATTTAATTGAAACCCTCAACAAGGTTATGATTTTCTTCAAGACTGTCCTAACATGAGAATTCTCCTCCAAAATCAGCTTCCTCATCTAACTAGAACCTGCTTCAGCAGAACTCCGAACATGGGCCGACTCTTAATCCATTACCATGGGCCTCCCCACCATACAAGAAAAACCCAGGGCTCTTTCCCTCTGCATTGCACAACATGCACCCTACTTAAACCACCTTCACCAACCCAGTAACAGTGAAAATTTTCCACATCATTGGACTTGCCACATATGTATCCTCCCATGTAAAATATCAATTTACCTGCAAACATTGCCCATCCTCATAGTTACACAATGAATTCACTGGCCATCAGAATGAACGGGCATAGACAACCAGTATCTTGTCATGCCATCATGCATGAGACCAACAATTTCAATGCTTGCTTCAATGTCTGTGCCATCAGAGAAAAGCAGCACCTCTGAACTCAGAAGATGGGAATTTGATTATCTATATAAACTGGGCATCAGACAACTGCCAGGTCTCAATTTAAGAAAGCACCAGTTATCTTTCTTCTTTTCCCCCCATTCCTTGTACTCTCTATCTCTTCCCACAGAACCACCACTCGTCAGAACTAACTTTTGAGTAGTGTGCAATATCTTAGTTCCTTAAAAAAAAAAAAAAAAAACATATTTTGCATAATTTTATATTCACATAATTTTACTGGCCAATATTTTCTGCCAACTTCTTCCACGTATCCACGACTAGTTCCCCTAAAATGGTTCACAATTTTAGGATTTATGCTTATCAACTTCCATTCATACTTCCTGCGGTGTTGATTTTCCGCCACCACAAGCCACTGGTCAACATTCTGCACCTTGTTAGCAGCCAGCCTCCGTCATCAGCCAACTAACTCACTATTGTCAAAGAAGAGATACAAGTCTGAAAATCAAAACGCTCTATGGTGTACAAGTTTTTCTGTGTTTCAACGCAGCAGCAATTTTCAGTTTTGGTAAGTGGCAGTTGTTCTCCTATCCAAATATTTAATACATGCACTTTGAATCACCTTTGTTTACTAAAATATCACCCAGAAAAGTCATTGTAACTATATTGGGCTTTTTAAAGAGCTGCCTCCAACAATTTCTTGGTTTTGCCATAGCAAATTCCTAATAACTCTTTTCTGCATTATGAAAACTTTTTTTTTACTTCATAAAGAGTTTCTCCTCCCAACAAATATGTCATATGACATGACAACTAAAGTAAGAGTAGTTCACCTGTTTCAGATCTGCTGAAAGAAAAAATGTTTTACTGTAATCATGGCATTAATTAACTTCTTCAGTACTTACGTGATATCTTCTTACCACCTGAGTACGTCTGATTGAATGCCAAATAATTTTATGCTCTTTGGTTGCAAGATTTTGTTGTTTTTATAATTTATATGCATATCTTCCAGTATGTTATTTTTTGTTTTAAAATTAATGTAATGTTATGTTATCAATACGGTATTTAATTTGTCTTAAATCAGTTTTCTAACTCACCGAGTACATCATTACACTTAATTTCAGATTACTGTCAGGTGGGTTAATGTTATCTGTAAGTAAAATGCTCTTAACCTTGTCCAAGAAGGTCACTCACATGTACAAAAAACAGAGGTGGTTCTAGGACACAGCATTATAGAATGTCATGTTGTACTTTCTCCCAGTTCATTTATTTACTTTATTTCAGAATTAAAAAAAAGGAAAACATTTTGTATTCACTTTCCCTGTATAAATTAAGCCATTTACCTGAATTTCCTCATATACCACAGCTTAAAAGGTAAAATCATTTAAACATATTCTGTATGAAAATGTCTCAATGTTCACTAAGCTAGATAAGAAAAACCACAATGTGTGTCAAATGCCAATAACAATTGTAATGTAGCACTACAAGCTGGATTTTCTAACAATTCCATTAAAAATGAGTTGGATGCTGGTAGATGCAAGAAACAGAACCAACTTTCTAGGAATAATATCCAAACTTAAACTACAAAACAATTGTTTATAATAAATACTTTCAAAACCACACTTGGATTACAACTGTTCGAACAGATTAACAAACTATGAAAATATGTCATTATCCAATATATATATATACAGGGCGTTCGCCGGGAAACGCAACCCACTGTTAGCGCTACAAGGAAGAAACTGCTCCCGGCGAGCGAGCGCTCAGTTTCCGGCATTGTTCGACCGTCGGCCGCGGACTATTTCATAATAATTACGCTTCATAAACTTCATAAACTTGTGTGCTAAGCATTTAAATGTGACGTAATTCATTAGCTTACCTTATAAAAGATGCTGGAAGTGTTGACCCTCTTGTGTAATGCACATTTCACATTTTCTGAACATATTTCGAGACACACGCTGCCCTAACTGACTTAATGATTTTTTGGGTGACTGTTCTAGTCGAAAAGCGATATCGTCAATTTTCTCCTCTGTGAGAATACGGTTGACCGACAGTCTCTTTTTGTTAAAAAATGAACCCGTTTCTCTTACTTTTTTAACCAGACGCAGAATTGTTGATTTAGCTGGCAGTAAAGCGCCAGGAAATTCGCGACGAAATTTACTGCGACACTTTTTAAACGACTTCTTCTTCACATATGTATCGTAGAGAAATATTCTTTGTTGCAAACTGTAACGTACCATAATTTTACTCACACTCAAACACGGTACAGATTAATAATAGTATGAAGCCCCAAACCAGCCAAACCGCAAAGAAACGTTTATTCACAACACTGATTAATAAGAGACTGAAGTCACAAACTATCTACAATGCAAAGAAACCGTTCTTAACAATGTAAGGGTCACTGCACTGCACTGTTGGGGCAGCGGAGGTGTTAAACAGTGCGGTGATTCACGGTGCCGCGTGGCGGAAACTGCTGGGTCAACTGACCGAGCAAGTTGCCGACGGCAACAGACTGGGAGGGTAGCGTTTTCCGGCGAACGCCCTGTATAATATATATATATAGGCCTATATATATATATATGAACTTTGTTATAGTCATTATTAGAAAAACATTCATATCAAATGACATTAATTAAATTTTCTGTAGGAGAGAGCAATAACTACCTAGATTATTAGACACTTTATTTAGAGCTAGTTTCAAATGTATTTCCAGACTGCAGCTACCATAGTAATTTGTTTTTCCTACACACATTTATTTTAGAATAAAATATCTTGATTATATTGTACAACAATGTCTTAAAAGTCATTTAATAATAATGACATAAGCAGAAGACTGAGTTCTACTGGAGATCATAATTCTGCCACAACAACATTATCTCACATGGAGTTTAACATCACAGCACAGGTTATGTAATGTACTTTGATAGCACATAGCTATGGATGGAATTAATCTCATATATACCCAAGTTTAAATTATCTGAATATATCTGTATACAATCAGTTATTTATTTAAGAAGTCACATACTTACAATTTAAGTAATAACAGAAAATTTTTAGTTCAGTTTATTAAACATGGTATTAAAGACCAGACAATATGTTGCCACTGACCTGCAATACAAAAATTTATAAAAACAAAACAGTACAACTTATTCACCTCAAACCTTCTCCTGTTAATAGAGTTTTTTTTTTTTTTTTTTTTGCATGCTGCCTCTGCTAAAAATGGTAACTACATCTCAACAGAACATCTGGTGTATGCTTCACTTAGCTAAATGGAGCTGGAAACTGCTTTCCAACAAGCAATTCACACATAATTTCACCAGGAACAACCAAGCAGAGTATCCATTTATGCACAGTAAAAAACTTAGAATAGAATGGCTGCATTTGCAAAGGCAAAAATCCTATTATCTCTCCTTTGTCTGAGTAAAATGTGGATCGTGTTTGAGCAGCATTCATATGAGGACCACAGAAATCAACAAGTTGAGCAAAACTTGAGCTTCAAATGCCAGAAACAGTTTCCAAAATCCTGCATAAAACTTTACAGATCCGGTTACACACCCCAGGAGCACGATCTGACTTCTGCACTGAGTTGCAGGAAAGCACGGCACTGACAACCAGTGCAAGAGCTTAATTTTTAGTGTTGAAGCAATGTTTCAGACTAAGGTAAAGTGCAGGTTTGGAGAAAAGAAAACTTACATTTCACCATTTAACATAAATGGAAACTGCCAAAGGTGAATGCATTATGTGCAATGCCATGGGAGAAGCCCCGCCTCTTTTATGGAGAAACCAGTCACAGGCATTAACATGCCATAAGATGGTACATCTCATTTGCACTTGGCTGTGTGTAACACCTAAACAAACATCTGCCTGGACAGTGGCTCTGCCTTGCAGGTGCTAATGATGACTTCTGGTGCAGATGGTTCTTACAATCACCAGACTTAAGTCCATATGATTTTTTCTTATGGGGCTATGTGAAAACCAAAGTGTTTGTCCCCTTTCTGCCAAAATGCTTGCCACAGCTAAGGCAGAGAACTGCAGCTGCAGTGGAGTGCATTAGGTGGGTGCAGGAAAGGGGGAAGATGGGTGTGTAGGAAAATTGCCACCGGAGCATGCGCTCCATTGTAATTTAATTAAATATTATATTATTATTACCACCAACAAACACGTTGCAAAATAACTTCCAGATATACTCTTAAGGGTTCTAAGCCAGTTCATTATACCATTTAATTATTAATTTTCAAAAGAATTAAATACTTTTATGATCATTCAGTATTTTCTTTGGTGCAAGTAATAGATTTGAAAGAAGTTTTATTTGCCTTCAATTCTTCAGATTATGAAAATTTGCAATTATAACCTACCTACACAAAACTGCATTAATCAGTCAAACAGAACATGTGTTGATATGATACACGTAACAGTAGTGTTCATGTAGAAATTCCGAGGAACCATATTGTTACATAGGCCTATTTAATTGTTCCATCTACAAAATTTGATTTAAAATGGAATGAGGATACTATCTTTGTCTCTGATGGCTGGTGTGGAAGTTCTAGCACTATAACTCCAATTTTTTACCATATTTTGCTGTTGAGGTAAACACAACTAGTAGCAAAAAATGATTAGTTCTACTAAAGTGTATGTTACCCATGATATTACTTTTGGGCACTGAGAATGGATTTTAGATGTACTAGCGATACACTGAATGTCAACTGCATGAAAACATACATTTACAGAATTAACTTGTAAATGAAGTATGGGATTGTTGTAATATATTGAAAATTCTGTGAAACTGTCTTCCACAGCACCCACCCTCCATAATGTTCTCCTGGTGACAAAGGGCCAAGACCCAAAATATTCAATGTTATTCGTTTTCTTGTCTTTTTTGGTATGTTCATGCAATGGAACCAACATCTAAGCCACTAGCCGCCAACATTCATACATCTCTCTACTACTGTAGAAGGGCCATAGGCTCGAAAATTTTATTCTATGTATGTACACGTTTCCCCCCCCCTTTTTTTCGTGTATCCACGCCATATACATGTATATATATAAAACAATGGGCAGCAAGAAAATGCTTTAAGGCAGTATAACTAGCGACAGCTAGGTAAATAAGGCCCAACACTTACCGCAGATGAAGGCGGCTGGGGTTAAGTGTTGGATCTTATTTCCTAAGTTTCCACTGTTGTTCATACCAGTGTGTAACATATTATTTAAATGAAAAACTAATACTGCAAGAAATAATTTAATATTCAAGCTAAAAGTGGATAGGTTGATATGATCCGTCAGCCAACAGTATTTACGATTTACAAGTTTGGATATGAAAAGATGTGCATTCGTTGGGTGTTATCATCATCATTTATATAATTTTTGTAGCATTACTTTGTGCACCATATCCAGTAGCGTCATACACTTCAATATTACAGTTCCCTGTATTTAAGCTGGAAAAATTGACTTTGCACTGTCCTCAAGGTCAAAGACCCTAGAATGAATATGATTTTAGAAGCAAACAGTAAATCTGTATTTTGACAATAGCACCTTATACAACACTGATGAATCCTCCACCAAATAAACACTGATGAATCACTGCTTCACAGATTTCTAATCTTTATTCCAGTATCACACATTACAACTTCATTAACATCCATTACAGCCTATTAGTACAATAGTGTCACGATTATAGAATGGGGCACATGAACAATCCTAAAGCCACAATTATGGCAACCAAGCACAGATATAAAATCTACAAATAGCCGATACCTGTGTAGTTCATTCTTCTAATTTTCCAAACAAGTCTTAGATCTGGGTCGGAAAAAGACAGACTTCAAGCTTTACAAAAAATGCTTCAAACATTTAACTATATCTTGTGAAATTTGATAATTACTATCAATAAGCTCCAGAATTCAATGGAAATAGAACTTAAACTGCTAGGTTCTTAAAAATGGTGTAATATTTCATCTACACAAGACATTCAAATATCTTTCTATGTAAATGTCTCTATATGTCCGTATGACTATATTTCACAATCACAACTACCCAATGCAAACCAGTGGATTACTGGAGATCGCGATTCCGCAAGGAAATGGCATAATACTGCAGTAGTCAAACACAAGTCACCACTTTTCAAATTACGTTTAACAGTATCATGCTAGTTCAGGCTGTATTACAACCTAGTTTCTGCTTTAAAATAATCATCCAGGCTGTATTACAACAGAACTGCTGCTTGAAAATATGTCTTGCCACTGGCTACAGCAGTATTAAGACAACATTAATGAATGTTGTTGTAGTGGAATCACAATTTCCGGTAGACCCCAAACCACTAGTGTGTGTGTGTGTGTGTGTGTGTGTGTGTGTGTGTGTGTGTGTGTGTGTGTGTGTGGTGGTAACATTGAGTCTCCTATCATGCACTATGCTGGTTGCATGTCTGCAGCTGTGATAATTATGGTGGTTGAAAGTAGTCAACTTGATAGACGTGTGTGTCCCTATTTTTTCCATTTGCAGCCACAACTACCACTGGTGTTTGGGTGTGGTAGTAGCCTAGAATATCTCATTGTGCACTATGGTTTTTGCATGCTGCAGCTGTAGGAGATATGGTGGTAGAAAGTGGTCGACCAAGTGCCTTTTCATATTTCAACCAAAGTAATCTAAAAAATTGTTAGTAATCTTCCAAAATGTACTGGAATGTTCTAAGTTAACTAAAATGTTCTTGTATGAACTAATGTTCTAGGAACAGCACATTTTCCAGCCCTTTAAGCTATTAACAAATATAAATAATTTATATGCAGTGTAGGCCTATTTAATGTGCGAACCGATTTTCACTGGCGGGTTTCTAATTGTGAAGGGAGTAAACTAGGGTTTTTTTTTTTATCGTGGAAATATTTAAGACTCCATGCAAAAAAAAAATAATAATAATAAAAAGTCATCAAAATTATTGACAAACACGAACGAATTAGTGGATGCCAACTATTTCAAATATTAAAACAACCAAACAGTAATTAAAACACGAACTCTCTTTCTGTGACAGTAAATCTAAGTCACAGTAGGAGACATTCTCAGACAGTACTTGACAGCTAATGTTATACAATGTGTTTTCAGTTGAACTCACCGGGAAAATTATTGAATGTTACATCCAGTTCCATCCGCCCTAGGAGCGGCTGGTTTTCCCTGTTTACCCTTGACGAATCAATGGTGCAATTATTATTTATACCAGGAGCGAACGTCACTTCTGGAAGCAATGTTATTTCGTCCGACACACCTGACGATGACAGTGATACAACAGAATTCGTTCTCTTTTCTTCTGATATTATCGGTCCCTTCACTTCAAGAGGATCTTCGGTCATTGAGATTGTCCAAGGATAATCATTCGCTACTAAATGAATATCTTTCTAAGCTGTTTAATGAGATAATTTGAAACATCCACCGCACTGGCGCACCACACAAACAGCTGCTTCTGCAGCCATTACCATAGATTGCGATAGCAGACAGCTTAATTCCAGCGATTTCACAGAGAATGACTGTAATTCTAAGTTATTCACTCCGATAAAACTTAATATAATTGAAAGCATGTCTTCAATTAATACTTTCATAACATCAATAAAAAGTTTAAAAAAGAATATATATATATATATATATATATATACCAAATTTAAATCAGTTACACGATTCTATTGAACAGGAACATGGTTCATGTTATGGGCCTAAATATTATTCAGAAGGGTAAATGGAAAGCAGAAGCAACTGTACAAAAAATTTTACAGTAAAAGTCTAAAGGAATCTGGAGTAACAAGTCCAAACACCTCATCGTAAAAAAAATAAAAAAAGTCCTTACCATTGGTACAGCAAGCGTAAGTGCAGACCATGAATTTCTTGTCAAATAGACTTTGATTCATTTATTTGCTTTGTAAAAATTATACGTGTGCTGTTATTTTCCGCATTCGTTACAAAAACATTTCTACTAATCACAGGGAAAACTGCAGATGACTCGTAAAAAGCAACTGGCTGTCACCAACCTAACCTTCTGATAAGATACGTACCCACGACACAGATGGCCACGAATACACAATTGTAATAAGCTGCTCGCAGTTGTTTAACAATTGACCCATATCTAATAAGTGCATTACCAGTTGTGCCAAAAACATAGTGCCAACATTATTCTGAAATTGAGAGAAAATGTAACCGCATATGTAAGAATCGTAATTAGGTATGCGGGGAAATTACTGCATACCTTATATTCAAACAAATAAACTGGTAAAATTAGTTTTCCAAAGAACAAAATATATTTTCGTATGATAAAAAACGTCGTATAACATTTAAACAAATTCATTTGGCGACGTTCAGTTAAATAGGCATCAGCGTATTGCATAAACTTTATCCGGACCGTTTTCATATCTCGAAGTAGATTTTACTTTTATTTCCCTTTCCGTCAAACAGTTTATAAAACGATCCAAAAAACATTGTAGAAGGGAAGAAGGAAGTGTAAAATGGAAATGTGTATTTACTGTTTCCTTCATCTGTACGCTTTCGCACCGAATTGTTTAATGTTTTTGAGAAATAAATTGAATTAATATTTGGATTATTCTTAAAATAACTTATATCAGTTAAGGACTAAATTATCACTTTGATTATGGGATATTTTGTGAACAATCACGAGAAACGTCGCTCAGAGCTCAAAAGTCACGATTTTTTTATAATTATTTTCGGACCTGTATAAAGTCTTTATTTAAATTTCATTGCAAACTATTTATTCGGAAGATGTTAATGAAGAAAATATTGCGGGGACTGCACCACTTTCGGAACCTTCGCGAAACTGTTGAAATTTACATCAGTCGCTTCGTCAACATGTCCTCTTCACGTTTTGCGTTCATACTTTGCGGACAAGTCGGTAGAAATTTAATTAAAAATGCCAAAATATGATTTTTCAGCGTTGGCTGCATTTATCGGCTGAGCGTCACTGTTATATTTCGGCATTTTTAATCAAATTGCTGGTAACTTTTTCGCAAAGTATGAACGCAAAACGTGAAGAGGACAGGACACGTTGACGAGGCGACTTATGTGTTTCAAGAGGTTAGTACCAGTTTCGCGAAGGTTCCGAAAGTGGTGCAGTCCCAAGATTGAAATGTTGTAAGCATTGCCGAAGCAAAAATATATATATACCAGTATATATTTACAGGAATTGTTTTTGTGGGACCTCATTTCGAATCCTAAATGCTCACGTCATTTCATGTAATATTAGTTTTAATTGTAGTGTAGGCTGTATATATCTACATTTGTATTTACATCTATACTCTGCAATTCACAAACATTGTGGGTGACAGAGGATGCTAAGCACCAATCCTAATTCTGTGCATTCAAATCCCGAACAGAACGAGTAAAGAAATAATACATAAAAGCATCAGTACAGCATCTTATTTGTCTGATCTTAGCCCTCCTGTCATTGCGACCTAAATAGATTGGCGGAATAAGTATTTCATTGCACTAATAAATTAAAGAGTTTCGCCTATTCTCCAATAAATTCAAATTAAAATGACGTTGTCTGTCAGCCAAACAATCCCAGCCCAATTTATGTATCAAGTCTGTGACTCTTTCGTAAGGACTGTTACTAACAGCCACGAATCGAGTGCCTCTCCTCTGTACTTTTTCTAACGTGTCACCGAGCGTGGTGAGTGAGTGGTTAAGGCCGGGCGCACATTGACGCGCAGTCGACGCAGCGCAGCGCACCAGTTTCTGTCTCTCTATGTTTTGTGGCGGAACAGCGCGTATTGAGACGCAGAGCAGGGCAGCGCAGTACTGCGCCGCACGTGGCCTGCGCCACGTTGTGATCACTACATAGAAACTGTGCCACGCAGCTCACTCGTGCCGGTTTTTGCCGTAACACTTCTTGCGTTATTTATAATCTTGCTTTACATTGTTATCTCTTGAAATATGTAAAAATGTTAACTGCTAATAATGAGTAAAAGTTGTAAATTATGTAGCCAATAATCTTAAAATAGGAATTTGTTCAAATATTGAAAATAACAAATACCAGCAGTAGATGTTGTAGTGAGCGTATTTTAGGAGGGGGGGGGGGATTGTATAAATTTTAATTATTTATAATAATTAATTATTGGGTTGGCAAGAATCTTAACCTTGCCAGATCACAATGAAACTAGCATTGATAATTTATTAAATTCAATAGGCTTCTACACCGCTGGGCATATTTAAGTCTACCATTAATACAATAATCACTAGGATATCAAGCAAGCCTAGATGTTACAAATTGGCAGATTTTACTCAAGCAAACAATTGTATGAATTTACTTTAATCGGAAATCGTCTGACAAAGTTAAAGTTATTGAACGATAACAAATGTTCACAATATGCAACAATAAGAACAGCCAGCAATTAAAACATGAATACATGAAAATGAACATGCATCTCGGGCGCCGTTAAATAAAAGAAATACATGGAACTTGCGATTTGCAAGGCTTCCACAATGTTCAATAAAATTCCAGCTAGCTCAGGGTCACATTTGCTTAAAGAGCACAAGTTTCTTTCTCAAGTCGTTTACGGGTCATTCGCAGTCTCATAAGAACACAATAATTCAAGACCTGGCGTTAACACATTACCCTTTGATAGGCAGCAGTACTGGTGTTAGTCGCACAGTCAGTCCCAGTGCGATAGAAGATCACCGGCCTGTGACCACAGGTGGGTCACTGTACTGCACCAAGCCCAACCGTCCTGGACCGCAGCCCAGCCAGAAGTAGTCTCTCGCTCTTGGGATAGATGGCCTCCTTCCTCGCGGAGAAGAAACATGTCGGGGCAGAAAGAACAAGCCCTGTTTTAACTTATGAAAACCATGAGGATTCTTTTCATTGGCAGGTCAGGCTTTCTGGAAATCACGTGGTGTCGTAGCACATTGAGCATTCGCGGCAATTTTGCGAGCGTTCTCCCGCCCGTCAGTTTGGGAGCGTCGCGTCCCAAGAACGGGGTGATGCACTCGACCTTGAGAAAGTCTTAACGGGACAGGGTAGCCTTGTGCCTTGTGCTGTCCGGCGCCATCCTGGCGGGGAGGGGACCGGAGGTATGCTTCCAGTATTCGCCAAATGGCATCCAAACCCTTGCATATTAATTTAAACATTTACAATTTGGGCTGCCCGAGATCAATTTAATTTTTAAACTGAATAAAAAAAAATTAAAATTAAAAACAACGTTAAAAAAATCCAAATTGTAGCGTGGCGTGATAACGTCCCGTTACAATGTTAAACTAATCTAGTTCACCTGTGAACACGAACAAGCTACTAGCCGGATATTAAAGACTCTTTACTTCTGCAATTACATATATATCATTGAAAATTAGTTCTCACAACCAGTGTTGGAGGTGGCCAGTCTCCCGATGGGCGGCCTTCTCGGTCACTTTGGCTGCCAGAGAGACTGAGAACGTGCGCTATTCCGGGAGATTTGGAATTCGGATTACCGCTCCGATACCAATGCTGGAAAATGCTTTCTTAGATGGTAGAGTAGTAGATAGTAGTAATAGTTTAGTAATAGTAGCAGTGGTAGACGTACAAAGTGACATAGTGAAATATTAAAAATTCTAACCATAAAGTGGACAGGAAACTGCAGACACCATACAAAACTAGAAAACTGTAATAAATCAATTATGACAAAATGCAGCAAGTTTAGAAAGTTATAATATATGCTAACAGCGAAACAATCGTATGTATCGTCCCAACAAGAAAAGACTGTACAGATATTGCCAAAACCATACCTAACAAAAATTGAAATTATTCATTCTGGAACTATCTGTTGAAACTGTTGTGTTAAATTAAGGCCTATTTTAGTTTATAGATATTAGGCTGTAAAAATGTGTGCTAAATAAAAAAAATCTTGCTTTACTTATAATCATTTTCAACTATGGAATAAGAAAAATTGATTAATTTGGTGCGTAACCAACCTGCGATTCACAATATCAGTCATAAAAAATACATAAAAATTAAAATCAAACAAGAGATTTGGACAATGAGCCCAACAAGTGGCGAGTAAATTCAGCATTTATTTATCATACAACTGTCCACTTACAATTTTCACTTTTCTTTTCTTTTTTTGAATTCATTTTTAATAAAACTTCAAAAAAGATTGATATATATAAGCTATTATCACATTATTTGTTTTCTTATTATTTGTACTACATCATTTAATACTGTCCCCGAGAAACACTTAATTTGTTGACACTGCTTTTTTAGTTTCAAGTGTTTATGTTCTGTTATATAATTTTCTTAAAAATATAATATGAAATAAAAGAGAGAAACATTCTTATAAATGTCATGAACCGTCAAACGCTAAATAATTAAATAAATAACCACGAAAATACAGCAAAAGCCAGACGAGAGTTTCTTCTTTTTATATACTCACTTTTGCATAGTTTTATCTAACTGTTAAAGTAAAAACAATTTTCCAAGCTCGGCATCCCAATCTGATTCAGAAATCAAAAATCGAGTTTTTGCATCGACATGTTTTTGGTTACGCTTTATTGTCGGTTTTTCGCACAACACAATGCTTTGTAAACTGCCGCACGAAATTGCGCTCTAATATGCGCGAGTAACTGCCAGTCTGTGCTGCCCTGCCCTGCTCTGCGCTGCCCCTACTGCGCCACGCAGCCCGGGGCGCACATCGAGCTGCGTGGCGCAGTAGAGGCAGCGCAGAGCAGGGCAGGGCAGCACAGACAATGAAACTGTGTCGGGCAGTTACCCGCGCATAATAGAACGCACTTTCGTGCGGCAATTTAATTTAATTGCAATGGAGCACAGGCTCCGGTGGCAATTTCCCTACACACTCATCTTCCCCCTATCCTGCACCTACCTACATTTGCCCTCTACAAATTTTATCT
>JARYHS010011408.1:304398525-304419577 GCA_031002005.1 Vandiemenella viatica
GGCCTGATATGCAGTCTGCTTTAGACAGTCGGCACGGACGCACGGTTACATGTCGCCGGGTTTTTTTTTTCGAAACCACAAACAAATGCACTTGTTTTGCCGTTTACTGTTAATTAAGAAAATCACCGATTATGGTCGAAGATTGGCTTAAGAATAGGAATTAAATCAGCCACGTGAAATTAATTAGAGAACTTGACACTGATGATTTACCGAGCTGTTAAATTTAGTGAACTCTCTGATCACAAGGCAAGTTACCATCATGAAAGAATATGTAACTGCGGAAGAACTATTAACTGCAACTTTTTAAGTATTTATCAACGGGTAGAGAGTATGCCAAGTTCAGCAATGCCATATGTGGACAATTACTCTCGCAAATAATACCATAAAAGCGTGAAAATATTTGTAAGGTTTTAAAAAACTGTATTCAGATAAAACTCTTTTTTTTAATTAGAAATTTTAAAAATGACAAAAAACTTATAGCAACTTCTTTTTTATTTTCATAAGAATAATTTTCAATTTTATTAATTACAGTATTAATCTGAATCATTTTCCATGATTAAAAATTCTTTCAAAACTGTCTGTTACCATCCATCACAGCATTTGGTTGTTGGGAACATTTTGCTAGAAAATTATTATGTTCATTATGTTGATGCCTAAAACAGAATATGAATACTTAAATATAGCCAGGCAATATGAGAGAATGTGGACATTTAATCACTGAGGGTCAATGTACAGCAAGGATTGTTCTTTTAAAGCCAAGGAGAAGTGGATCCACAATTTTACAATTACAAGGGGATATTTAGAGTTGTACTATTAACACCAATTATGAGTTACTTTACATGCATTATTACACCAACGGACCTGTACCAGAATGAGAGCTATCAAAATGCAAAAAGTTTTATAATAAGTTTACTGTAGATGAATTAACTCTGCTCTAAGCGTCATTGTTGCTTGTAACAAATACATTGGCTCCCTATGTTTCCATTAAAGACAATGCATTTGTTCTGAATGAACATTTCTTGAAACCATACACACAGAAAAAATATAACACATAAAATAAGAAGTTTTATTTACATACTTCACAGAGCTAGAAGGGTAGTAGAAAAAATTTCGGCATTTTGGCATCAAGTTTCCAAGTATTCCTGATATTCAAAATGTTGATAAAATAATAATGGCTAGTTATCTATTACATAATTATTTCCATTTTTGTGTAGTTTGCCGGAAATATCCCACCAACACCGAAAATCTTTGCACATTTATTAAAATTCCATTAACACCCTCCCCTCAGTGACAACTTTCTTCTCTGCGACTTCACACATAGATATTTACTGCACGAGGGCATCGAAGCAACTGGAGCGAAATCGGCCTGACTAAATCATGTCACGCTCTACACGACCTAATCTGGTCGGACCCTGACCAGATCGGACGACTCTGCCACGCCACAAGGATTTATCAGGCGACAAGCCTACACACCATACGATATTGTTCCTGATCTGACCGTATCGGGCATCAGATAAGGTCGTGTGTAGGGGGTCTTAGGTTTTTGTACATATACCTATGGAGGCAGGAAATATATGGAGACGACGCAAGAGACCTTCACCACGCATTGAAGTGAAGCAGTGCGGAGGAGGAGTGGGAGGGCATGGCCGGAGTGGGGGGGGGGCATGGCCGCTTCCATACAGACACGGGGAATATGTACAAAAAACCTCAAGGGGACTCTAGGATAAACGTGACGTCGCAATCTGGTGATGGATTATTATGTAACACGATGAGACAAATAAAAAATGAAGAATAACATTTTTTGATATCCTGCTTAGTTTACGAGATATTGTGTCTCAAATGTGAAATGGTTTTGGTTGAAATTCAGAAGAAAAAATTGGTCAAAGTCAAATTTGATGATGGATTCTTATTTAAAAAAGACGAGACAAATGAAAAATAAAGAATAAACATTTTCGATATCTCACCTAGTTCTCGAGATATACTGTATCAAAAGTGAGGTGTCTTGAGTTGAAATGGAGATGAAAAATTTCACAAAAGTCAAATTTAATGATCGATTCTTATGTAACACGACGAGACAAATCGAAAATAAAGAATAAAATTTTTCGATATCTTGCTTAGTTTTCGGGATATACTGGAATTGGGTTGATATGCGGCCTGGACCACAAATTAATTCTGCCAAAGCTACAATGAATTACATGCAGAATGTATATTTCAGATTTTTTACTACCACTTGTGGTTAGGCTGAAATGCGGCCTAGACCAGACTAAAAATAGTTATCTTGTTAACATACATCGTAAGCTTAATTGGAAATGGCTGGAAGTAGTTTCCATCGCGATATACGTTTTGTCACTAACTTGGTTCTCATAAAATTACTAACAGTAATAGATAAATTCTTTGTCCCTCATGGAACAACAAAACCATTCTGATACAGACTGCATTTAGACCTAACTACAATTTCCATTAAATTGCCGCTATAGAATCAAACCATGTAGACATACCCACACACGCGTATTTGAATCGCAAACTGTATTTGCAGTAACAACATCATTTGCTTCATCAAGATTCCTAGATTGCATAGCATAATATAACACATTTAATTTCATTATACACTGTCAGCATAAACTGCAACGCGACCAACGAAAGCGCAATGCTAAATTCACTGAATCGCGATGTAAAACACCCCCCCCTTTAAATCTCATTTTCAACACTAGTTAAAATATAATGCTAGTCTATTATGTGCAAAATAGCAAGCTATGCTGATTATCTACACTACACCAACAAAAATTTGAGAACAAAGTCATCCCATTGAGAGCTATGACTAAATATTTATAGACATGCTCCAAAGTTTGCAACTTCTACCGCCCACTTCAACAACGATAATTAGAATTCAACTTACTTATGAAATAATATTTCAGGTTCTTTCCTGTCTGGACTATTTGTGCAACCATACGCAACACAAGATGGCATTATAAAACACTTATACACATTACAAAATGAAATAATCACTGCATACAACACAATGTGAACATCGCAATTGTTTGGAAGCGCAATATCGCCGCTGCCGCCATTGCGCATGCGCGAGAGTTTAGAGCCTGCTTCACCGATTTAACGTCACTTCTCCTCCATATATTTCCTTCCTCCGGCCTAGCTCCCCCCCTCCTCCTTCGCCCGGCGTCACTTCAATGCGTCTGATGCGTGGTGAAGGTCTCTTGGGCCGTCTCCATATATTTCTTTGCTCCATGATCACATGGAGGAAGGAATTATATGGAGGAGAAGTGACGTTAAATCGGTGAAGCAAGCACTAAACATGGAGGAAGGAATAATATGGAGACGACGCAAGAGACTTTTACCACGCATGGGAGTGAAGCAGGCCGGCGGAGGAGTGGGGGGGCATAGCCGGAGTGGTGGGGGCTTGACCGCTTCCCAACAAACACGGGGAATATGTACAAACACCTCAAGGGGACTCTAGGATAAACGTGACGCCGCAATCTGGTGATGGATTATTATGTAACTCGATGAGACAAATACAAAATGAAGAATAAAATTTTTTAATATCCTGCTTAGTTTTCGAGATATTCTGTCTCAAATGTGAAATGGTTTTGGTTGAAATTCAGAAGAAAAAATTTTTCAAAGTCAAATTTTATGATGAATTTTTATTTAAAAAGACGAGACAAATAAAAAATAAAGAGTAAAATTTTTCGATATTTCACCTAGTTCTCGAGATATACTGTCTCAAAAGTGAGGTGTCTTGAGTTGAAATGCAGAAGAAAAATTTCGCAAAAGTCAAATTTAATGATGGATTCTTCTGTAACACGACGAAAAAACTCGATAATAAGGAATAAATGTTTTCGATATCTTGCTTAGTTTGGGGGATATACAACATCCAAATTGAGGGGTTTAGGTTTGGATGCAGGCTGGACCAAAAATTAATTCTGTCAAAGCCACAATGATTACATGGTTGACATGCAGAATGGATATTTCAGTTTTATTACTACCACTTGTGGTTAGTCTGAAATGTGTCCTAGACCAGAAAAAAAGTAAGAGGACCCATTCTAGGGATGAGCAACCCAGACATTTTGTAGGCTGGTACCAGAAATAAAATGTTTATTCAGTCACCTTAATGAACATTCTCTTGATCAAGATGTGTTGTCTAATTTCACAGCCCTACTTATTAGGACAATTGTAAAAAAATTATCTCTCAGTTAGATTTAGATACGGGGGTGGGGGAGAATGTTGTACAAAAAAAAAGAGACTAAATTAGAAACACATTCCCCAAATTGATTTTGTTCAAAGGCCAATAACTTCTTTATTTATGAAGCCCATTTTTATTTCTGCATGAACCTGTTTCGACATAAATAGATGAGAAAGATTTCAAAATCGGTAAAAATAGGTATAGACGTATTTACAAACAGAAACAAGTCTTATATGAAGCTTTAAAAATAACCTAAGTCAATGGCCTGAAATAGCTATTTAAAACGGCCAACGGCCATACCACGTTGAAAACACC
This sequence comes from Vandiemenella viatica, assembly GCA_031002005.1. Taxonomy (NCBI): domain Eukaryota; kingdom Metazoa; phylum Arthropoda; class Insecta; order Orthoptera; family Morabidae; genus Vandiemenella; species Vandiemenella viatica. The sequence continues at coordinate 304,403,033 of JARYHS010011408.1, forward strand.
GGTTCTCGTCCGATCACCGCAGTTAAGCAATGTTGGGCGTGGTTAGTACTTGGATGGGTGACCGCTTGGGAACACCACGTGCTGTTGGCATCACAACTTTTCGCCATTGGTCTCCATCTGAATGTCAGAGGTAAGAGGAAGCTTTCGCTTCTTATTGCTGATGAGGTCAGAGGATGCCAGGTGAGTGAAAGAGGTATTCCTGTGATAAATGGTGTTAAGTCGCGGCCTTTTTTAGGGTAAATAAAATAGATTTATTAAGATGTCTTAAGGAAATTAATGTCTCTGATGATCATAATTTGTTGAAATTAAAAATTCCAACTGATATACCAGTATGTAATAATAAAATAAACAATTCAAAGTAATTGCGTCAAAGTGTTCAGACCAGTATTTTCCACCAAAATATAAGAGGAATATTTAGTAAAACTGATGACATTACCTTAAGCCTAGAAGAGATTCAAAATTCCAGAAATTTTAATGTAGACGTTTTGTGTATATCTGAGCATCATTTGTCTGATACAGGAATATCTCAGCTGTCCATTCCAAATTATAAATTAAGCTCTCATTTCTGCAGATGTAAAATGGAGAAAGGGGGAGTTGCCATTTTTGTTAAAAATAATATTGAATGCAGTAGTGTAGTTGTAAGTAAGTATTGTATAGAACAACACTTTGAATGTTGTGTTACTAAACTAGAATATGATAAGGAAGAGCTGATAGTGATAGCAATTTACAGGGCCCCCTCAGGTAATTTCAGACTGTTTTTATCTCATTTAGAGTCTTTGCTACTAAGTTTTACAAATAGCAAACAAATAGTATTATGTGGAGATTTCAATGTTGACTTTCTGAATCACAGCAATGATAGATTAGATATGGAAGCCTTGATGTTGTCTTTTAACTTAACAGCACTTGTAAATTTTCCTACGAGAATACAAAATAATAGCAGGACTGCAATTGATATTTTTTTTATGGATATTTCTCAGTGCAGTAATTACAGCATACATCCAGTAATAAATGGCATCTCAGATCATGATGCCCAGCTATTATGTATCGAGTCCAGGAACACTGTTAAACAGATAAAGAAAAGCTGGGTTTATAGAAGAAATATTAGTGAAAATAATATAAAACACTTCATAGATACCTTAAACAATGAAAACTGGTTAGAAGTATATAATGCGCAGGGTGTTAATGCGAAATTTGATTCCTTTCTGAATATATTTCTAACACTTTTTGAAGGTAGTTTCAAAAAAAGGAAAATTCTCAACACTCCAAACAATGAACTGGGCATGGGATGGATAACAAAGGGTATTAGAATCTCTAGTAAAACAAAGAGGGACCTTTATTTGAAAATGAGAGAATCAGATAACTATGCGCTGAAAGTTCACTATAAACATTTATTCTAAAATACTAAGAAATGTAATAAGGAAGGCCAAGAACAAGTACATATCGGCGAAAATAGAAAATTCAGACAATAAAATGAGAACAATATGGAATATAATAAAGACTGAAACAGGAAAAACTGTAAATCACTCTAAAGACATAAAAATAGAACAAAATGGACATGTGTATAGCGAAGTAGGGGAAGTTTGTGAAATATTTAACAAACATTTTACGTCAGTAGTAGATAAATTAGGCATAGAAAAGCAATCCCCACATAGTGCTCTAAGGCTTCTTGAGACTGCTTTCCCAAATAGCTTTGTGGAGATGAAATTGCCACCAGTAACAGTCTCAGAAATAAGTAAACTCATTAAACAATTAAAACCTAAAAATTCTTCCAGCTATGACAATATTTCAAGTAAATTACTGAAAAGATGTTCAGACTGTATCAGTCACTGTACTAGCTCACATTTGTAATGAATCCTTAATACAAGGTGTTTTTCCCGATAGACTAAAATATGCTGTTGTAAAACCATTATTTAAAAAAGGTAGAAGTAACATGTGTAGACAACTATCGTCCCATTTCATTACTTTCAACATTCTCAATGGTTTCTGAAAAAGTCATGTATAGTAGAGTAATAAAACATGTTACACACTATAATATCCTAACTAATTCACAATTTGGGTTCAAAAAAGGATCATCCATAGAAATGGCTATATATTCATTTTTAAATAACACATTTGAGGAACTGAATAATAAAATGAATCCTGTAGGAATATTTTGTTATCTTGCAAAAGCATTTGACTGTGTAAATCATGAATTACTTTTGAAAAAAATGGAATACTATGGTATTTTTGGGACCGCAGGTAAATGGTTTAAATCATACATTGAAAGCCGAATGCAAAAAGTTTCAATTTTTGATTCTAAAATGAGTAAAGATGCTTCATCAGACTGGGAGAAAATAAAACATGGAATTCCACAAGGCTCTGTCTTAGGTCCCCTCCTCTTTCTGTTATACATCAATGACCTTCCTGGAAATTTATCCGACAAAGTTAAGAGTGTTTTATTTGCAGATGACACTAACCTGACTGTGCGTAAAACACCAAACAGTACTATAGAATTTAATGTAAATGAAGTACTTAGAGTAGTAGCAAATTGGTTTAAGGCAAATTCATTAAAATTAAATTTTGAAAAAACACACTATATTAGGTTTAAAACAAAAAACTATGCACAGCCAGATATATGTATAAACTATAAAAACAACACAATCTTAGAAACAGAGAGTATAAAATTTCTTGGTATTAAAATAGATCAGAAACTCTGTTGGCATGATCATATCACTACACTACTGGCAAAGTTAAGTAGTGCCACCTTCGCAATACGAACACTTTCTCTAACAGCAGATCTAGAATTAATGAAACAGGTGTACTCCTCATATTTTCATTCAGTAATGTCATATGGCATAATTTTTGAGGGAAACTCTTCACAAAGTAAAAAGTTTTCATAGCACAGAAAAGAGCTATTAGGTTTCTGTGTAGGGTAAAACCAAGAACTTCTTGCAGACAACTCTTTAAGAAACTCAATATTCTTACAATGTATTCTCAGTATATATATTCTCTCATGAGCTTTGTCATAGAAAATTTTAACCTGTTTACACCTAATTCACAGGTACACAGTTTCAATACAAGAAACAAAAATAACTTGCATAAAACACAAACATCTCTGTCATTAGTACAAAGAGGAGTTAATTATTCTGGGATACATCTGTTTAATAAACTACCTAATCGTATAAAACAGCTTTCAGATAATAAAGATGTATTCAAACAAAAACTTAGAGATTATCTTATTGGCAACTCCTTCTACTCCATTCAAGAATTTGAAGAAAATAATTAATTGTACTCATTATGACGTTTGCAAAACTCAGTTGCAAAAATGTATGTTTATTATTATTTCTTGTATTTGTAAAATATGTATATATATATATATATATATATATATATATATATTTACTATGATATCACTCATATTATGTGTACATGTATCAACAATGACATGTTTCACATCCCAGAGGTACTTCCTCAGCAGGGATCCATGGAACAAGATTGATAAATAAATAAATAAATGCAGATTTCGGCTGCAATTGATCTTCAACTCTGGCAAAGTTTTGATTTATTAATGCGAAGATGCTAGAACAATTTCTAAATGTTAAGAACATCTTATGAACATGGATGAAAAAAAAAGACACTTGTTTTAAGACCAACAATAACATGAAAACAACATTAGGTCGTAAGGGAAAGGAAATTTCCGATCTCTCTGTATGCGCTTCTCCACATTCAGCAGACCGACACTGGTCCACACCTTCAAAACATAAACCAATCCAATGACGGTCGAGTGTCGTACGACATGCCGTGTCCTTTGGACAAGCTTCGATCGAGTGAGCGCCAATTAGTAAGAAACGTGTCGGTGCGGAACAGTATCAGGCAAGTGAGGCCCGATCTTCAGAGGAGTTAAAATTAATGTAAAACCACTTTCCATCACCAGTGATCAACACGTGGCTAAAATCTTGCCATATTCATTATTGAACATGAAGTAAATCAAATTTTTAATTTTGAAAATGCGATTTATGGGTTTGCAGTTGTTAAAGCTAGAAAGAGGGGATTGTGAAAGCAATTTTTTTATTTTATTTGGATGTCTGTTAAATGTTGTTAATCTTACAATTTTATTAACTATTATTTTTAAATAACAATAAATTTTTATTTAATTATGTTTTATTAATATCATATTTTACACTTACAAGATGATATATTATACTCAACTGGATTTAAGTTTTCAAGGGGTGACACCATCGATATCCACCCCGGGTGTCACCCACGCTAGCTACGCCACTGGTCGACAGTGCACCTATACTCGACATGAAATCGTATCATGTTCGAATTTATGCAAATAAAATGATTCGGAAAACTGCATTAAACTAGCAATACGGTCAGGTTTCAAGTCAATCCTTAGGAGACCAAGTGTTATCGTCTGTCGGTAATCAGTTTTTTGTAGGGCATGTGTTTAAAACAGTCGGAACCGCGTATCTTGCTAGCGAAAATCGTAACATTAGTAAGGGGACATAAATTACGTGAGGTGTTTTTTTCCGGATTTTTGGGCCCTCCTCCCCCCCCCCCCCTCTTCCCCCTCTGGTGAGACTTCGTGAGATCTGGTCCCGTCAGACCCCCCCCCCCCTCCACCTACGGATCGCCCTCGCAACTTTTTGAGACCTTTTTTTTTTTTAGGTCTCACCTCCCAAAGCCGGTTACACCCACACTTTTCGACGAAATACCCCCCTAAAATCCACTTTCGCGTCATTTGTAAACCTTTTTTTTTTTAGCTCTACAGTCCAACACAATTTTAAAAAATCTCACGTTAGACTTGTTGAGATTTCGCTGGACCCCGCCCCTATTTCACCCCACGTAATTTATGGATGCCCCCTAAGCACTTCAACTCTACTTTCATGAAAGTTTGATATGCTTTTTACTGATTGAGGATTTAAAAATATGATCGCGATCAAATAAATAAGCGTATGATTCTGTAGGAATTTTCCATCATAAATTTACAGAAGAAGATTTCTATTATGGGTAACCTCTTTGTCGAATACACGTACCTACATTCTTATGGGTTCCATAAATCGACAGGGATGTCGAACTTCTGTTCCTGAACAAAAATTGAGCTTTAATCATGAACTGAAAGAACATTCGAGCCGTTTACATCTTTATTTATACGCGGTGCTAGAAATCTAAAATTTACACATGGAGATGGGCTTCGATACATATCATATTAAGGAGTCTGTAGCTACTTATTTCTTAGGTGGGTAGTAAAATACTTCACTTGTTAAGTACTTCATGTAAAGACGGCAGATATCTCAAAGGCATGTTCTTTTATTACCTGACCGTTGTTTTTTTTTATTTTAAATTACGTTTAATTATGATTTTATATTTTATTTATTCCTCTATTTTTACGAAGGAACTTAATGTAGAGTTGCTTCTCTGACTATACAGTATCCCCCAGGGTCTCACAACTTCTGGGACCCGGACCCTGGGTTTGCACCGATGGGACCCCATCTTCGTCTGGAATTGCTTCTACTTTTATCAAGCCACTTCTGTTAACTTTCCTCTCAATATCCCTTGGTCCTCCAAATACCGAGGTTGTGAAGTTATTTAAATACAGCCTATGTTAACGTTTCAATAACAAATGGGTAGTTTTCGACTATTTTAAATTTATAGCGAAATCTTATGGTCGCCCTATAGTTACACTGGCGGAAATTAAAATCACAACACGCATACATGAATGGTAGAATTTTAGGAAACTTTGAAAATATATCCACGGCCATACCAAAAAGAAATAATAACAAATGGAAAGGGATCAGGCTAAGTTATTACCTTTTACAGTTGTCAGTGAGAAATGCGCCCAACTTGAGCACCAATACATTTGTGGATCCTTGCCGGCATTGACACAACAAGTGTTCGGATGTCTTCTTGGTGTATGTCTCACTACGCGTGCATGTCTTTTGCAGTCAGTTGTTTTACAGTTTGTGCTGGGTGACCATGTGATCTAATGTGTCTACTTCTGGTATCCTAGAAATGCTCTATTTGGGACAAATCTGGGAACCGTGCTGTCCATATTGTGATCGAAACTCCTTGCAAGGCTTGTGTGACGATGGCCGCAGTATGAGGACGGGCATTATCTTGTTGGAAAATGCGATTCGGATGTTGAACATGTAGGGTATCACAATAAGATGTAGTACCCCGTCCACATAGTGATGGGCTGTCATTGCCTTCAACAACAGACGACTTAGTCATGCTATCGAAACTGATTGCCACCAAAATATGGCACTGGTGACGGCACTTGCGTGAGGTACTGAAATCACAGCAGATAAGCCGTTCCTCCACTACGCCTGCGAACATGTCGTGGATTATCACTTTGCCACAGACAGAATCGATACTCGTCTCTAAACACAAATGTAGGCCATTCACATGTCCATTTGTGTTTCGCATTATACAAGGGTAGATGATGATGGCAATGAAATTAGATTAATGGGACACAATGCACAGGGGCGAGAGAGTGTAACCCAGCTTCAAGCAATTAGTTTACAATCATCCGGGGAGGGGCGGAGGCGGGGTGTGACTATGTGTAACCACTACTTGGACCTGGCATGCAGTCAACCATCTGCCAGCAACAGCCACCCACACCATTTGGCAATCTTCACGTGCTGTTATCCATCTGTATGGACCTGTGCCTGCTCTAGGAGTATTAGAGCTTTTTTTCATCACTGTTAACAAGTCTGTATACTGACATTGCACTGCGGCAAATCGTTCTGGAGATTTCACGATATAATGCACTCTTTCAAAACACGTTAATTCTCCGACCTCTCTCACTGTTAGACATTTGGGTGTAAAGAGTTGTCACTCTTCGCCTTGGCATACTTAGACAACAAAATCTTGTGGGAAACCAAGTGTCATGTGACACCACACTGTTCGCCACTTATACGCTAAAAAAAAAAAAAAAAAAAAAAAAAAAAAAAAAATGAAAAAAAAAAAAATAAAAAAAAAAAAAAAAAAAAAAGATTTGCAATTTACATAATATATAGCACCGTAATTCTCATATTATTACATGTAAAACTCATCATTTAAACTCTTCATGTGGGCATATTTGGGGCCAAATTTCATTCGTTTATCACAACACCGTCTGGGTGCTGGGATTTTAATTTGCACCAGTTTGTGTATCAGTTGCTAAGTGTAAAGGTCGAATTGCACTTTGCCAATACTGGTCTGTACCGTAACCGCAACGACAGCCGGCCGAGTGACGGCTCGCCCCCTCGCGTCCAAACTTTTCCATAGCTCGCCCGTGTTCCTACCCGGTCTTTAGTCTCCTTTAACGTTTACAAGTGATTGTTTCAGGGAATCAGCGTTGGGGATGACAGGTAGGTTTGACACCCTACTTTATTATAGAGTACTTTATTCTGCACAGTTTTGGTACGAAGGTACATTAAAATACTTTTTTATCTGACTCACGTAATCACTTAACTGGTTGATATTTTATGTACAAAAATAGTATCCCAGCGCAGTATTAACAGTATCAACGCAATCTCAATTAAATGTCAATCACTCGCACTTGACGTGTTTGTTTTGTCTGAGGTTCTTTTCGATTCACTCAATGCTTTTTGTTAGTGAAGAACGAGATTATAACATATTTTAATTTAAATATAAGTTGTAAAGATTTTGTATAGTAAAAATAATAATTTCATGTTATCTCAATGTTCTAGTCACAGAGTTTCGTATTTGGAAACTCGCAGTGCACCTATGTCGTAGTCACCTAACTTGAAAAGAAGACCTACAGATTAAAGTTAAATTCAAACCACCGAGCGTCCTTTGCATTAAAAGATAAAAGCTTTGCCATTGGTAAAAGTCAATTTTAAGGCCCGCAAAAATTACAGTCGAAACCGGGATTTGAACCCGGACCTACAGTTTTCAAATCGCACGCAGTAATCATTTGAGTCACCAGTCCGAATATAGGTGTGATGAAAAATAAATTTTCAAACATGATAAAATAAACATATTCTTTTTCTATACCATATATTTTTGTTATAAAAACACGAATCCACTTTTATGTGATTGAATACATACTTTTCAGTACTTCTAGATTAGTCTTGCGTCTGGTTACGGAGTGCGTTTCGGGTGTGGGAGGTTCGGTTACAAATGCGGATTTTGGCTGCAATTTTTGTGGGTCGTAAAATTGGTCTTCAACTCTGGCAAAGCTCTGATTTTTTTAATGAGAAGATGCTAGGACTCTTTCTACATTTTACGAACATCTGATGAACATGGATGAAAATAAATACTTTTTTCAAGGTAAATAATAACATGAAAACAACATTTAGTCGTAAGGGAAGGTAAATTTCCGAACTCTCTCTATGCGCTTCTCCACATCTAGCAGGCCGATACTGATGCGCACCGTCAAAACATAAACCAATCCAATGACGGCCGAGTGTCGGACTGAGGTCCGATCTTCAGAGGCCTCTCTAAAACCACTTTCGATCACCGGTGAGCAACACGTGGCTAAAATCTTGCCATATTAACTATGGAACATGAAGTAACTAAAATAGATAATTTTGAAGATGTCATTTACGAGTTTGCAGCTGTTAAAGCTAAAAAGAAAAGATTGTTTTTAGTTTATTGTGTTTTTTAAATGAAGTTAATATTACAATTTTATTAACTATAATTTTTAATAACAATAAATGTTTTTTAATTATATTTTATTAATATGATATTTTACACTTACAAGATATTATATTTTACTTAATTTTGAATTTAAATTTTTTAGGGGTGACACCATCGATATCCGCCCCAGGTGTCACCCACGCTAGCTAGCTACGCCACTGGTTTATAATCTTAGTTTCAGTGAGTTTCAGTGTGGTCAGTCATATTGTTAAAGTGGCAAAACTAAATTTTAAGGATTCAGCTCTTGCAGAAAATGTTCAATAAATTCTAAAAAAGTGTACAGCTATTATTCGAAATTTTCTATCATCAAAAATTAAGAATGATGTAACTAAAGAACTTAAAGACAGTGTTTTTTCGGTCCTCATAGATGAGAGTACTGATGTCAGTAATAATAGGTTGTTGTGTATTTTAGATAGACACATATACCATGACGAAGTTAAGAACTTCTTGACTTAATCCCCATTTGCAGTGATGATGGTAATGCCATAGGGCTTTACAGACTTTTCAACTGTTGCCTGTCTAATTTTTAATTAAACGTTCACAATTTGATAGGATTTTTCTGTGATAACGCCAGTGTTATACTTGGTAAAAATGAATCGATCAAGATCCACCTTACAATATTTATAACTATTTTTCCCGTTCTCCAAAACAACAATGCATTTTTGTGGAATTTCAAAAGTTTATGCATGCTGCTGAATTAAAGATCTTAAGTCCAAGTAAGACTAGATGGCTAGCGTTGTAGAACTGTGTTGATCGTATTCTACAACAGTGGAATGTACTCGTTGAATTGTTCAGAGATGCAGGATTTGAGGACAAAAATCCTGTGGACAACATAATTTTTTCAGATGTTCAAAAGCCTTATATTAAAGCGTACCTTCACTTTTTGAATAATGTCTTACCTACCTTCAATCAGTTTAGTTTCATGTTTCAGTCACGGAAGGTATCCATCCAAGATCTCTATCTTGGAAGCAGAAGATTTATCATAATTTCAAAGTTCTGCACTTGTTGGAGATAGTGATGAGGGGATGCACGAGAGAAGTAAAAGAATTGGGTTACAAAACTTTGGTCAGACCATTGCTTGAATATGGTAGTGTAGTATGGGACCCACATTTTGAGTATTAAATACAGGAGTTGGAGAAGGTGCAAAGAAGGGCTGCTAGATTTGTTTCTGGAAATTATCGCAGAATGCAATCAGTTACAGAGATGATAAATAAGCTGGAATGGGATTCATTGCAAGACAGGAAGAGGATGAGGAGGGTAATGGGAGTGTACAGGGCGTATACTAGCGATGAGGCATGGAAAGATATTGCAGTAGGTATGAAAAGTAGTTCATGGAAGGGAAAAGATGACCATGAGCACAAGCTGGCACTTGATTTCAGGCACAAGGGTGTGGGAAGATTTTCTTTTTTAGGTAAGGGTGTTGTAACGTTCAGACCTCATTACCTGATTTAAAATTATAATTAACTTTATTATTTTATTATCATGAAAGGTATAACTTGCCTGAATACTTTATATGAGAAATCACAAATGGTTTTATTTCAATTACTGACATGACATATATAACAAAATTAGTTAAAATTAATCAGTTGTCCTTTTGCGGGCGCCAAGGTATTTTATATAAAATAAACAAAATTAAACAGTAAACAAATTCATCATTTTGACTGTTCACTTCTGAAAGAAATGTTTGCTCCGGGCTATGAGTAGTGACGTTCCGATACAAGTAAATAGGAGTAAGTAATCGATACTTTGTTTCGATACCGAGTACTTTTCGTATTCGAATTAATTCATTCGATACTTACTCGGTATCGGAAGAAAAGTACTTGTATCGAATCGAAACGCACCCAGTGTTAAATTCTATATACATCATCCCTACTGCGGCACTCAGTCGCGCCTGCGAAATTAATTTCCCGCTGACGTCAAGTTGGTAGCACTGAAAATGAAAGAAAATCAGTCTTAGAATAGGCAATCTAATCTCAGTTTGTTTTAGGTCCCTATTTCATTGTAATAAAGTTCGCTATACGTGGGCAATGGCCGCTCCCGCGCAGCCCCACACAAAAACTAAAAGATATGGTTCATATGCAACTAAGTAGCCCATGTGAATTGGAAGAAGAAGCTGCTTCAGCTAGCGTTTCACTGGAATATCACTTCTGGAAACATTACAAAGGAAATGAAAACGCATGGTAGTGACAAAGTTTCTCTCTACTTGTCAAACACTGTAATGTCTCTAAAAAGCAATCCATTTACAGAATGGGAAGAAATGAGACTTATATTTCTTTGTCTGTTTAAATATGCACAACAGTATCTTATTGTTGTAGCAACGTCAGTATTGAGTGAATGTTTGTTTTCTAATGCGGGTGAAACAATGACAAACAAAAGAAACAAGCTGTCCCCAAAATATTTGGAACAAATGATTTTTTTTGGGAAACCTCCTAAAAGCGGACTTTTATTGTTTAAAAGTGTTAAAACTATAATAAATAAATATTTAAAGATAAGACAAAATCTTCAGAGTTTGCTTACAATGTGAGCTTTATTATAATTTTAATAAATAAATAAAAATATTTACTGAGTGTTATTTGATTTTATTGCACTAGACAAATAAAATAAATAATTTAGCAACATGTCACATATATTTTTATATTTCGAAATTAATAAAAAAAACTATCGATATGAGTAAGTATCGATACTTTTGCAGTACTCATATGAGTAAGTATCATAAGACAATTTGAGTACTACTCATTTAAGTAGGTACCGATACCTTGATGGTATCGGAACATCACTAGCTATGAGAGTTCTTATCTGCAGGGTCGTAGCTGGGCAATGCTATGAACTTGAAAATGTAGCTAGCACAGTGTCGTTCATTGGCGATGTATAATTACCGAATTTTAATGTCGGCCACACACACTGGATGAAGTTTTCTGCTCTGCTACGGAACAGTGTGGCACAGTTCCTCAGGACATCCTTTGCCTGAGCACATCCGCTCAAACAAAGTGGTTGATGTCTCGTTCCAGGCAGCGCAGTTCAATTAACGCACAGACAGTGCACATCGACCGATCTTGCTTGCCGGCCGGCCCCGAATGTTCCTCCGTCCACATGAAAAACAGAAATTTCCGCAGATTACCCTGTTTATCTACCTGGCTAGCACAATACCCCCCCTCTCTCAAGGACAGCCCCTCGCGCAGCATCGCAAAACCACTCAACTCGCCCGCCAGTTCTAGGAACCGGGTCAGCTGGCATTCCTGACCAGCCGCTTTCAATCTGTCTACAGCGCCTACATGCCTACTAAAATATTTCACTTTTTATGAACAAACCTGACGTTTATGAATGTAACAAGTGGTCGCAAGATGAGTTCGTTACAGTGTCAGGTATTGGAATGAGTTACCAATGGAATGATGAATAACCTACCGAAAACGTTACAAGAATTTAAAGTTAAAATTTGTGGAGGGCAAATGTTGGTGAGTGTAGGATAGGGGGAAGTTGGTGTGTAGGGAAATTGCCACCGGAGCGTGTGCTCCATTGCAATTAAATTAAATTAAATTAAATTAAATTTTGTCTGCGAACTTTGTGAAACCACTTCACTTTAGTAGCGAGAACAACTTATATAAATTGAACGTGTTTGATCCTAACGTGTTACTCCCTATAGAACAAGTAAATGTTGGGGAACATACTATGAAAATGTTATCGGATTGTAGTGAAAGGGACAAGGAGCAATTCAGAATAGTCTGTGCCAAGTTTAATAAAAAATGTCAGCAAATTTTTCAAAAGATTTCTAATGAAAGACAACCTCTTTAAGAATATGTCATTTCTTGTTCCAAGTAATGCATTGAGCCAAAATGTTGAGAAAAAGTGGGACGTTTCGGAAATTGCGATGAAATTTGAATCTAAAATAAACAAACAGGAAGTGATAAAAGGGCTCAGCAAGTTTCCATACTATTTTTCAGAAGAAGAAAAAGAAGAGTTGTTAAAGTTAAACGGTGTTGTTAGTTTTTTGGTGTGCTTAAAGTAAAATGAAGGAGAGTAGTATGTTTTTTCAAACGTTTGCCAGTTAGCAAAATTGATGTTAGTGTTACCGCATGGAAATGCAGAAGTAGAAAGAGTTTTCTCTGTGATGGGTGATTAAATACCAAAAAAGAGACCTCTTTAAACCTCAAACACTTAGTGATCTGCTAAGAGTGAAATTAGATTTGCAAACTAAAAACAGTTGTTATTTGAAAAAAAGAAACTTCTTTAAACCTCAAACACTTAGTAATCTGCTAAGAGTGAATTAGATTTGCAAAATAAAAACAATTTTTATTTGACCTAACTAATTACCAATGATCATCTTAAGAAATTTGGTTTAAAGAAAGTGAAAATGAATGTATGTATGTATGTATGTAGCAGAATTCTGTCTTGCCCGTAGCTACTTTCCTTCTTTCCGAGTTGGCAACACTTCGCGGTAGTAGTCCGATGAACTATCTCTTGGAGCGCTCGCGTCGGCGATGGATCTCCAAGCAATTATAATTTAAACCAACCATGGAGGAAGGAATATATCCTCCATGAAACCAACAGCTAGCAGTATATTCTTCTTTCCTTTGGTGTTAACTCTGATTTAAAAGATATTGTCTACCAGATCTACCAGATAATCGAAGGTCATATTGTTTTGACATGTAACTTTTGTTCTGCATGAAAGAATTTATTTTTACGTGAATAGCATTATGTTTGCAGGTAAGTATCATATGTTTTAATACTTTATTCTTCATGTTAAATATTATTAGACTATTTGGTAACACTTCAATACTTCGGAACCTACAAAAATTGTCCTATCGGTCTGAAATTTGGTACATACGTTCCTTACGCGATAATATTTGATTAAAAGTGTATAACGTAAGCTTGGAATGTGTGGAAATAACGTAAAATCACTTCAGATGTGGGTAGATGCATACATGTTATTACTCAAGAAATACACGTTATTACATGTCGATATTTATTCTGCAACGGTTGCTCCTTTCCTTATAAAAATTTCAAAATTTTAATTTTCAACTTAAATTTTTTGTTCTTATAGTGTTTTTTGATAGAAATCTTTGAATAGTTCGAATAAAAAGTCAAAAAAGTTGTTCTGAAAAGAATTTTTTTATTAAGGCGTATTTGTTGTAAGTGTTATAAGAATGATTTACGAAATACATATTTTTCTAGACACCCATTTTCACTTTTTTTTCTCTCTCAAAATATTTGCGTGCAATTTCATCACACACTTTCTATTGCACTTAACATATTTAACTTTAAATACTTTGCGTTTGTCGTAAACACTTCAGAATTTTCCTGCGTTATATATTCTAGATATCCGTTATTGATTGCATTCTGTGGTAATTTATACACACAAATCTATTTTGAAATATATTTCTTATGCAGTTCCAGATGTGGGTTTGTAAAGGGTGTAAGTAGTCACTTCAGGTAATATAGATGTTCAACAAAAGATTCTGATGCTTACTGTGCCACTTAATCCCAGGGAGGAAGGAAGATAGTGGAGACAACGCAAGGGTCCTTCACCACGCACTGGAATGTAACCGGGTAGAGAGAAGTGGGATGGGGAGGTCGCCATATTGGTCGGCCTTAGAAACACGGGGAATAGGCACAAAAACCTCAAGGGAATCATTCTACAACCGTAACACCGCATTTTGATGATGAATTATTATGTAACTCGACGAGACAGATCTAAATTGATGATCTCTGGTTGTGCTATTGTTGACTGTGAGTGTCGACAGCTTCTCACAAAACAACGATTTTGCATCATCATAGTGTTTGTAGACTAAATTACATTTAAATTATCAACTCTTACGATTATTACTAGCGAGAATAATACATTTTGTTAATTAATTAGTTCCAGAATAGTAATAAAACAACTGGTATTTATAAATAATAAACATAAGTATTCATATATACCATCCAGTTGTTCCATTGAGGAAGGAGTATATGGAGACGAAATAACGCTAAATCCGTGAAACCTCATAAAAAAACTTCTCTCATACTGCGCATGTGCGGCGGCCATAGAGATCCCCCCTAAACATAAGGCTATTTGCACTGTGGTAGCTGCTGAGAATATTTCATTTTCCAATATTTTTAAGTTTTCTATAATGCCAAGAGTTGTTGTAAATGGATGCAAAAACAGACAAGATAGGAAACTACCTGGAATAGCGTTTCATAAGTAAGTCACATTGTAATCATCGTTCTTGAAGTATCTGATAGGTAACTGCAACATTAGGACCTATCGCTATAAATTTATTCATTGCTCTCAATAGGATCATATCGTTCTCAAATTTTTGTTGTTGTAGTGTAGACAATTAACATATGTTACTACTTTGCACCTGAAAAGCTAGCCTTATTGTAGACAAGTGATGAAAATTTAATTTAAGCGCGTCAAGCTTACATCGCGACACAGTGAAGATGGTATTCTGCAGGATTTACTCAAGTTTCAGTTTACACTGATAGTGTACTATGAAATTAACTGTGATAATTTATGCTGTGCAAACTACTAAATGTGATTAAATAAACGTTGTTGCCCGAAATATAGTTCGCGATGCATATAATGTGTTTAGGTGTGTCTACATAGTTTGATTTTGTAGCGGCAATATTAATGGGAATGTTGGTAGGTTGAAATTTGGTGTGTACCAGAAGAGAACAATCAATTTACTTATTGAAATGAAGTCTTCACGGGTGTACCACCGGATTGTGTTTTGTAAACACCTGATGAAGTCGACGGAACTAGTCGTCGAAATGTCGTTTTTTTTTTCAAAACACAATCCGGCGGTACACCCGTGAAGACTTCATTTCAAGCATACGCCGGGAAAGTCTCCGTTCCTACAATTTATTTATTATTAGTTGTAAGCTTCTGACTTATGAATGCACTGATTTTGCTAGCAAAATTATTTAGGCACCTAACAGCACAACACCTTCTAAGAAAGCTCAGAAACTATGAGGTCTATAGAAGTGATCATTTTTTAAAAGTTCTAAACATTGACTTAATTTTTTTAAAATTTCGTATTTTGGTGACGTTTCTATTCTGGCCCAGGCCACGTTTCAACCTAATCACAAGGATTAGTAAAAAAATAAAACACCCAATCTACATGTGCAGCAAAATTATCTTTTGGTCCAGTCTGCATTATAACCTGCAGTTCTATCATTACCGTGGAGCCACAATCTGTTGATGAATTCTTATAGAACTCAACGAAACAAATCGAAAATAAAGAATAAAATGTTTTGATATCTCGCTTGGTTTTCGAGATATATAATGTTAAAAATCAGTTATCGGTATAGTTCCTTGCAATTTTGGTGACTTTTTTTGTTGTTGTTGTTTTTGTTTCAGGCCGTATTTCAACCTAACAGCAATCACAAGGAAGAAAATAAAACACTTATATTGCATTTCCACAGTGTAGATATAGTGGTTTCGGTGATTTTTTTTTTTCTGGTCCTGGCCAGATCTCACCCTAACTTCCTCACATTTGAGGTACAATATCTCGAGTAAGTGAAATATCAAAATAATTTATTCTTTATTTTCGATTTGTCTCGTTAAGTTGCGTAATTCCTCATCAAATTTGGATATGGCGAAATTTTTCTTCTGGTCCAGGCCGCATTTCAACCTAACCACGTCAATTTTAAGGTACAATATCTCGATAACTAAGCGAGATATCAAAAACATTTATTCTTTACTTTCAGTTTGTCTCGTCAAATTGTGGCGCCACTAACAACTTCAGTTTTGAGGTAGTATATCTCGCGAACTAATTTTATGCTTTATTTTCGATTTGTATCGTCGTGTTACATAAGAATCTATCATAAAATTTGATTTTGGAGACATGTTTCTTCTGAATTTCAACCAGGAACTCCACTCTTTTGAGACAATATATCTCGAAAACTAAGCACGATATCAAAAAAATTTATTCTTCATTT
>JARYHS010011408.1:304420577-304601265 GCA_031002005.1 Vandiemenella viatica
AATTACTGGGTGATTGGTTTGATATCAGCCGAGAGATTAACATGTAATCACTTCAGAAATGTCTGTAGGGAAAGAAACTGGTTTTCAAATCGACAACTTTGCTTTAGATTCATCGAGATTATACTTACATACATCAGTAAACCCCTTCAATGCCTCTGAGTTTAAAAATTGGGTTGGTTCTCGCTCTGTTTCATTGCACCTAATTTAATATATCCTTTAAAATGTGGATATCTAACCAAAATTCGTGAGCTATCATTAATGCTGTTAGCTGTTATATTGGTTCATAAATAAATCCGTATTGATGTGCAAAAGTGAGTATGTTTTCGGTATATGAATGAATTTTTAATTAGGAGCACTATATTGAAAGGGGGGGGGATAGAGGACTATGATCAGGCATTAGAGGGTAAAGCCAGGGACTGAAAACGCTGTCACGGAATAAACTCACGGTAACTTCACATGTAAAAAAAAAAAAAAATATATGATTTCAGGTATCATTGGAGATGTGTGAAATATTCTATAATTCTTGGCCACTAAGTTTGGGGGGAATAACGTATATGAAATATTGCTGTACTGTATAGCAATGTGACTGATTAATAGTATGTGCTTTGCTCTGTAGTAACAAGGTGACATGGGAACAGATATGTTCTGTAGGTAATATCCGCTAATGTGGCCTTCTATTGTTTTTAGTAAAAAATAGTAATGGTTCACACTTAATCAAACGCAAGTATATTTCACGAAATCATTACACAGAACCGAAGAAAATATTTTACTGTGCTGAAATATTTGCACCGTGTTGTGTACAGAGCTTTCGCAAGAGATAATGGACTCTGCTTGTCGCTGGGCAAACGGAAATAATGTTACTTCACGCCGAGAATAACTCCATGGTTTCGAAATACTTGTCACATTGATATACCGATAATAGCAGACAGACAGCAGGCAGGAATACCTGAAATATTTCTCTTAAAAGCTTGGTAAATACCTATCGCGTTGAGAAATGATGCATTCCGCGCCATCTATCGGAAACCGGGATACTTTACACCTCGGAAGTAGATTCTTTTTTAACTGCTTAACGTCTCTCTAACAACGTGGTCTTGAGAAACGGGAAAGAGAATGAATTCGGTCATGGCCTTTTGAAGGTAGCATCCCCGGCATTCACCTGGAGTGATTTGGGGAAACCATGGATGCCTGGATGGGTATTCGAACCGCCGTCCTCCCGAATGCGAGGCAAGAACGCGGGAGTCGTCCGATACCTCGGCCGAACAAGTCGACACCTGTCGCAACGTCCGCATTCCAGAACAGAAATAGCCATTTGGATTCGCGCCATCATGGAGACCTTCATACTCGATTTCCCGAATAATGGATGAACTAATCGTCCATTTTCTACTTAAACCAATGGGTCATTTTAAACTAAGACTTTAATTATATTTAAGTTGCTCGGTAAAGGTGGAATTGGTATACGCAACACACGTCTCATTGTGGAATGGCCACTAGGAACTAAAGTGATAGACGAATCCATAGTATTGTCGCCACGATACACGACAGCCTAAGGCTACTGCACGTCGTGTAGAAACTTGTCTGACGTCCGCATTCCAGAACAGAAATATCCCTTGGTTGAGGAAATAGTTGCAAGCTAGCGCTCCTGTGTAAACACGCCCCGAGCGGTGGAATTTCGCCGCTAGCTTTCTCTCGTAAGGGAGTGGAATGTCTGCGCCCAAAGAAATTAAGCCCTTGGGAGATGCTGCCATCTGGGCGGCCGGTCAAGGAACTAACAGTCCGCCATCTTGTGACGTCACGGAGGTCCCCCCACCACACCGACGGTGCTGCCACCTGGCGGTGTTACAGAAACGCCCTTGTCCTACTGCTGAGCTAGATAGTTTTTGATCTAATGTGGTGAAAGAACCAATATGACAACGCAAACTGAGATTAACCCAGCGACACGGAAGGCTGTCTGAGTTTAATGACGATCGATGACCCACACACACACACACAGTCACACACACTCACACACACATACACACACACACACACACGCACACACATACAAGAAATTTACAGTCATGAACAAATGCAGAATGATACAGACAATAGTGAAGCAATAGAATACTGTCTCAAGTATGTTCAGGTAGAAAAAGGGATGTAAAATTTGTGTATAAAATGTCAGGATGTGCTGATTTCATTAAGTATTAACCAATCCTCAGTTTAGATACATAAATTACCTAATACAGTGTCAACTTCACATAGTGCTCGATGTTTTTTGACCTTACGTGGTGAAATAACCAATATGACAACGCAAACTGACATTAACACAGCGACACGAAAGGCAGTCTGAGTTTAATGACGATGGATGACACAAACATACACATGCACACACACACATACGCATACACATACCAGATATTTGCTGTCATGAACAAATGCAGAAACATACAGACAACAGTCGAGTAATAGAATACTGTATCAAATATGTTCAGGTAGATAAAGTCATGTAAAATTTGTGTAAAAATTGTCAGGATGTGCTGATTTCATTAAGTATTAACCAATCCTCAGTTTAGATACATAAATATCTTATTACGGTGACAACTACAAATAGAGCTCCATGTTTTTTGACCTAATTAAGCAAAACCTGTATTTAGTTTTAAGTAATTTCGCAAATTGCGTTTACAAAACACGTCCTCCGTAGACTCCGGACGTGGCGAAGGGGGGAGAGATGTAGTGATCTATGCGATCATTTGCCTAAATACTTCAAATTATTTTCTCAAGTCAGTATCCAGGGCGGGCGAGTATGGAAAAAGTTAACAATAGAGCTATGATCTGAGAAGTATCCCACATATCAGCAGGCTGTAAGGCGCCAGTTGCCAAGCGCTTGTTATTACTGCAAGCTGTTAAAATGACTTCATACAACAGGTTACCTAGGAGTATTGCCCTATCCACATAGTGATGAAAGGAAGGGGGTGTATCTATTTAAACCCTGGGAGCAGGGTCTGTGGGTCTGTCTCTCAACGAAAGTCTTTCAACGTATAACATCGACGCCGAGGGCGTCTACGCTGGCGCCGTCGGGACTGCGATTGCAGAGAAGAAGATGATGCCTGGCGTCTGCTACTAAGGTGGGCTCTGCTGTGATAGCTGGTTGTGGATAGTCAGAGTGTCAATCATTTCGTCAGAGTCATTTGGGCATAGGCTTCAGGGAGATTATCAATAGTCCATTTAGTTTGGGCTGCGAGGCGCCCAAAAGTTACATGCTCGCCCAGTCCTTGGCCCTGTTTTGTTTCAAAGCCAACGCAACATTGTAAATATTCGCCCATGTCACCAGTCATTGCTCATGTGAATAAATATGTAAATAGGTCATTGCCGTTTCCAGTAATTTAACCACCATTCCTATATTAATATTTGAATTTACTGACCCATAAAACCTGTCAGGTGTTGCAGTAGGAACCTACGACGAATATTCATAGCAGAACTATGGTCGATCTTCTATGATCGGCCCTTTACCACGGCTCCAGTGGAAGTCACCCTGTCTGCTCTTGTCAATAAGCTGGCAGGGATACTACAGGAGTAAGCCTTCTCGCAGTTGAAATGTTAGCGTTATATATGCGTTGACGGTTTTACATTCAGCTATGTATTTGATATCATAGTTTATGCACATACATATAAATGAACCAATCTGTTCGTACACTCCACTTCAAACATTTGCTTGCAGAAAAGCTCTGAGAACTGTACTGAAGTGTGCCTATGAGTGGAAGTCTCATGCGGTGGCACAGATAAACAGTGCACGAAAAAGTCTTAAAACTGCATATAAGCTAAATTTACAACAAAAGCAGTAGATCCAATGAACAGGAAGAAAAACATGGTTATTTAGTTTTGACAATTAAGAGTCCCCATATGACACTCACTTACTTACGACGGTGTGGGACGTTTAAACATGCCAAACGGAACAGGCAATTGACTGTGAATGGTACGTTGGGTTACTTGATAACATTTACAACCATTCATGTCCTTCGTGTTCCAAAACAACGATGGAGTTTTCCTGGACGAAAACAAGCTTTGTCGTCGGGCCAAACTGTTACACGATTGGTTTGAGAAACATTATCGACAGTTCCACCGAATGATTTGGCCGCCTAAATCATCAGACAATAATCAAACAGAATATATCTTTGACTTAATCGAAAGGACAGTTCATGCGCAATGTACTTTACGGGCAACACTTTCACAATTACGGATGTTTGCGGCCCGAACAGGGAACAGAGTCTGTTTTGTATACACACTGTAATATTTAACCAGAAATTGATCATCGCCAGTTATTATTTGTTGCACTCCTCGAACAAGAAACAGAGAAAGCGATGGTGGCGAAAATAAAAATGTTTCAAGAGATGTGAAACGCTTTGCTATTAAAAAGTATGACAAAAAACAAATGACAACTTAAAAAACTTTACAAGAATGTCACCTGAGGATTTTCAATTTATATTGAATAGTGTCAGGACTAGCATCGAGAGACAAGACGCGTCATTTAGAAAGGCCATAACACCTCTGTTTTCGAAAGCGGCGTTTTTAAGCCAAGAAACTCTGCGAACGACCGGAGAGGACAATATACGTGTGCTCGGCCAATTGACAATGAATGCACGAGGTTCGCGTCGCTTTTATACCGGATATATTTAATGCGGCAATACGGCCGTGATCGCTAAAACGTTATTTAACTGGATTCCGTATTACAGCAAGATTTCTCATGATTATAATTCAGGGAGCTAGATGTCATTGATGTGAACCTCAGTTAGGGGGGTACATGCAGGATATTATGCAAGAATTAAACAATAGGAGATCAAGCTGATAGTATAGCTCTTATATATGAATTGCTTGCTATCAACTGTACTCATTACACGAACTAGTCCATTCTTACGGATATCGCTTCTACTTGTAACAGATGTGTGGGTTTATTTACTATTTCGGTGTTGTTTTTTTTTTAATGGCTTTCGGCATTTTAGGCCACACAGCCAGCCTGATGAATTTTTCCAGATAATTAGACACACCACAGGACGGGCATGACATTCACAGACACAACAGTTAAACACCCATGCCCGCGGCCGGACTCGAACTTGCGGCCTTCGGCACGCGGAGCTAACACTCTAGCCCCTACGCTACCGAGGCCGGCAAATTTCGGTGATTAAATCGATATGGAGTTGTTATTTACTGAATATACTATAAGTTCATGTTTTTCTCTCAACAGATTGGCACTACTACTTTATATACAATTTCACTGACTATACGTGGTTAATTCGCTGTTAGTATCTTTGGTATTGTTTATTATACGATGAACCACTAAACATGAAATCTAATTTTGCATAATACTGTAATTCCTCATAACAACTAATTTATAATTCGCTAAAAATAACAATTACCGTACATCGTATTATGAATGAAATAGCTTATTCACAAGAACACGTAGGGGCATAGGACACATTTTAGTATACACAGTGTAACTACACAGGGACAAACAGCCAATATATCTTCGCGCCTGTGTAGTCACGTGACGAGTTAAGCCGAATGAGAGGCAGTCGGGGAGGAGCGGCGGAAGTGGCCGGAGGACAAGATGGATTAGATAGAAAGGAGAAGTTTTTTTTATTATTATCTGTGCGGTTTCAAGGGAAATGATTATTCGGTATGGTCCAGTGTTGTCAAAGCAGTTCAGAACAGTCACTGTTTTTGGTGAAGTAGACAGTGTAAACCAGAAAAGATAGTCTCTCTTGTGTGATTTAGCAGATATAAGTAAGTTTTCGTGGTGATGTCAACTACGCAAGAGCCTGTTTTTTCTAATACGAAATTCTGATAGATAATTCACGGTTAAAATTGTAAAAGGTGGTCGGTCATGTTGAACCTAAAAGCGATTAAAGATGATTCCAGGCAACTGCTTCTGAACGATCATTTCAAAAACCCTAACGTTTTCTGATCTATTTTTCCAACATTGTGTTGGTGGTGACCGGGTCCGAGCTTGTAGCTAATTAATCATAACTAAAACAATAACATTCAATATCGTCTTACATGGCTCACATCCAGTGACCAAACAAATTTTGGGTTCGAAACAAATCGAATTAGTCTCTATGAGAAACTGCGTTTGTTGACCAATACTATTTGTGAAAATAAGGGAAAGGAAGGAAGACAGAATCAACAACATAGCGGTGGAGCAAATAAGCCAAAACCAGAGTATCTGACGTGAAAGACATTCAATATGCGGCAACGCAATGGCCATGACAGCTTGCAGATATTCCACTTTATTGGCTAGAAAACAATAGGGATGGTCGAAGCGGCAGTCGCGACAGCTATACAGCTGCCGCGAGAACGTCAGTTCAACACAGCTCTCAGCGAACCAATCAGAGGAAGTCTAAAGATGAGCAGCAATCAAATATTAATACTTTCTTATTTCCTATATTTTTTACCTTATATTTTAGTACCCAGTTTCCCCATAAGTTTTAGCAGTAATTCCTTGAGGAAAGAAACCACAGTGCATGAGGTTTCTTCTACCATAACTATTATTTTGGTCTTATTTTCGTCATGATATATCGCATTGTAGCTTTTCAGCTTGCTCTAAGCATAAACCTGTTGTTAGAATTTTGCATGTTCGCAGTTTTCGTGGGAGCTTTTGACGGATATGCTACCGAGCACGTGTTATTTGCTGATTTCTTCGTCTGGTTGTTTCTTGTCTTGATTGTCTCTGATTTTAAACTCAGCAAGCCGGGAGGATTGAAAAAAATGGGGGTTCGACGAGGGTACTATTTGCAACTTTCGCCACTCAATTAATCAATATTGAAAAAAATAGCGAAAAGATAACAGAAACCCTGGAACTTGAATAAAGCTTCGTGAAATGACAACGCATACCGTGAACCTTGATAAAATACTGAGTGAAAAGGTAACCAAGACCCAAAATCTTGAATGAAAGCTTAGTGAAAATATAAAAACTGAGTTTTAGATATTTAGAGAAAGTTTTAAAAACCAGAACAAAATCTAAGGGATTATATGGACACACAATTGGGCGAAGTAAGGAAGGATTAGAAGTTTTCCAAATCCCAGCGGTTGGAGATGACACAGGATAACACGGCCTCTCACAAGTGTCTAATGAATTGGAAACATGGGAGAAAGTAAGAGAAATGAGCGAAACAGAAACAAAATGAGACTGCCGCAGCATTCCCGAAACCAATCAAGCAGACGAATCAGTTTAAATGAGCAGAATATCGTTAGTCGAGGCCTACAAAACCAACGCAACAGTGTTTTCCGACAGTGACACACTCGTCAACTGGATAAGGGAATTTGTTGAGCACAACTAACATAATAGTAAGATGGCAACAGGCATTAACAGGACGGCCGGTCATGTTGAGCACAGCTAACATAGTGGGAAGTTAACAACAGCCAGTGACACAAGTTGGTAGTCATTTTGGGCACAGCTAACTTAATGGGATGATGGCAAGTGCCATTAACAGAAGAGGCTGGTCATGTCGAGCATGGCTAACATAATGGTAACTTAGCAACAGTCAGTAACAGCAAAGGATTTTTCATGATGAGCACAGCTAACATAATGGGAAGATGGCTACAGCCATTAACAGGAGAGGCTTGTCATGTTAGGCACAGATATCAAAATGGGAAGATGGCAACAGCCAGTAACAAGAGAGGCTGATTATGTTGAGAACACCTATCATAATGAGAAGTTGGTAACAGCCAGTAACAAGAGAGGCTGATTATGTTGAGAACACCTATCATAATGAGAAGTTGGTAACAGCCAGTAACAGGACAGGCTGGTCATGTTTAGCATAGCCAACATAATGGGAAGGTGGCAACAGCCATTAACAGGAGAGACTTGTCATATTGAGCATAGCTAACATAATAGGAAGTTGCAAGTACCCAGTAACAGGAGAGGATGGTAGTGTTGAGCACAGCTAAGATTATGGTAAGATGGCATCAGCCAGTAACAGCTGCTTCATGCTTACCACAGCTAACGTAATGGGAAGGTGGCAACAGCTATTAACAGGAGAGGCTGGTCATGTTGAGGACAGCTTACATAGTGGGAGTATGGCAACAGCTATTAACAGGAGAGGCTGGTCGAGGACAGCTTACATAGTGGGAGTATGGCAACAGCTATTAAACGGAGAGGCTGGTCATGTTGAGGACAGCTTACATAGTGGGAGTGTGGCAACAGCCAGTAACAGGAGAGGCTGGTCATGTTGAGGACAGCTTACATAGTGGGAGTATGGCAACAGCTATTAACAGGAGAGGCTGGTCATGTTGAGGACAGCTTACATAGTGGGAGTATAGCAACAGCTATTAACAGGAGAGGCTGGTCATGTTGAGGACAGCTTACATAGTGGGAGTATGGCAACAGCTATTAACAGGAGAGGCTGGTCATGTTGAGGACAGCTTACATAGTGGGAGTATGGCAACAGCCAGTAACAGGAGAGGCTGGTCATGTTGAGGACAGCTCACATAGTGGGAGTATAGCAACAGCTATTAACAGGAGAGGCTGGTCATGTTGAGGACAGCTTACATAGTGGGAGTATGGCAACAGCCAGTAACAGGAGAGGCTGGTCATGTTGAGGAAAGCTTACATAGTGGGAGTATGGCAACAGCTATTAACAGGAGAGGTTGGTCATGTTGAGGACAGCTTACATAGTGGGAGTATGGCAACAGCTATTAACAGGAGAGGCTGGTCATGTTGAGGACAGCTTATATAGTGGGAGTATGGCAACAGCCAGTAACAGGAGAGGCTGGTCATGTTGAGGACAGCTTACATAGTGGGAGTATGGCAACAGCTATTAACAGGAGAGGCTGGTCATGTTGAGGACAGCTTACATAGTGGGAGTATGGCAACAGCTATTAACAGGAGAGGCTGGTAATGTTGAGGACAGCTTACATAGTGGGAGTATGGCAACAGCTATTAACAGGAGAGGCTGGTCATGTTGAGGACAGCATACATAGTGGGAGTATGGCAACAGCTATTAACATGAGAGGCTGGTCATGTTGAGGACAGCTTACATAGTGGGAGTATGGCAACAGCTATTAACAGGAGAGGCTGGTCATGTTGAGGACAGCTTACATAGTGGGAGTATGGCAACAGCTATTAACAGGAGAGGCTGGTCATGTTGAGGACAGCTTACATAGTGGGAGTATGGCAACAGCTATTAAACGGAGAGGCTGGTCATGTTGAGGACAGTTACATAGTGGGAGTATGGCAACAGCCAGTAACAGGAGAGGCTGGTCATGTTGAGGACAGCTTACATAGTGGGAGTATGGCAACAGCTATTAACAGGAGAGGCTGGTCATGTTGAGGACAGCTTACATAGTGGGAGTATAGCAACAGCTATTAACAGGAGAGGCTGGTCATGTTGAGGACAGCTTACATAGTGGGAGTATGGCAACAGCTATTAACAGGAGAGGCTGGTCATGTTGAGGACAGCTTACATAGTGGGAGTATGGCAACAGCCAGTAACAGGAGAGGCTGGTCATGTTGAGGACAGCTTACATAGTGGGAGTATAGCAACAGCTATTAACAGGAGAGGCTGGTCATGTTGAGGACAGCTTACATAGTGGGAGTATGGCAACAGCCAGTAACAGGAGAGGCTGGTCATGTTGAGGACAGCTTACATAGTGGGAGTATGGCAACAGCTATTAACAGGAGAGGCTGGTCATGTTGAGGACAGCTTACATAGTGGGAGTATGGCAACAGCTATTAACAGGAGAGGCTGGTCATGTTGAGGACAGCTTACATAGTGGGAGTATGGCAACAGCTATTAACAGGAGAGGCTGGTCATGTTGAGGACAGCTTACATAGTGGGAGTATGGCAACAGCTATTAACAGGAGAGGCTCGTCATGTTGAGGACAGCTTACATAGTGGGAGTATGGCAACAGCTATTAACAGGAGAGGCTGGTCATGTTGAGGACAGCATACATAGTGGGAGTATGGCAACAGCTATTAACAGGAGAGGCTGGTCATGTTGAGGACAGCTTACATAGTGGGAGTATGGCAACAGCTATTAACAGGAGCGGCTGGTCATGTTGAGGACAGCATACATAGTGGGAGTATGGCAACAGCTATTAACAGGAGAGGCTGGTCATGTTGAGGACAGCTTACATTGTGCGAGTATGGCAACAGCTATTAACAGGAGAGGCTGGTCATGTTGAGGACAGCTTACATAGTGGCAGTATGGCAACAGCCAGTAACAGGAGAGGCTGGTCATGTTGAGGACAGCTTACATAGTGGGAGTATGGCAAAAGCTATTAACAGGAGAGGCTGGTCATGTTGAGGGGAGCTTACATAGTGGGAGTATGGCAACAGCTATTAACAGGAGAGGCTGGTCATGTTGAGGACAGCTTACATAGTGGGAGTATGGCAACAGCTATTAACAGGAGAGGCTGGTCATGTTGAGGACAGCATACATAGTGGGAGTATGGCAACAGCTATTAACAGGAGAGGCTGGTCATGTTGAGGACAGCTTACATAGTGCGAGTATGGCAACAGCTATTAACAGGAGAGGCTGGTCATGTTGAGGACAGCTTACATAGTGGCAGTATGGCAACAGCCAGTAACAGGAGAGGCTGGTCATGTTGAGGACAGCTTACATAGTGGGAGTATGGCAACAGCTATTAACAGGAGAGGCTGGTCATGTTGAGGGGAGCTTACATAGTGGGAGTATGGCAACAGCTATTAACAGGAGAGGCTGGTCATGTTGAGGAAAGCTTACATAGTGGGAGTATGGCAACAGCCAGTAACAGGAGAGGCTGGTCATGTTGAGGACAGCTTACATAGTGGGAGTATGGCAACAGCTATTAACAGGAGAGGCTGGTCATGTTGAGGACAGCTTACATAGTGGGAGTATGGCAATAGCTATTAACAGGAGAGGCTGGTCATGTTGAGGACAGCTTACATAGTGGGAGTATGGCAACAGCTATTAAACGGAGAGGCTGGTCATGTTGAGGACAGTTACATAGTGGGAGTGTGGCAACAGCCAGTAACAGGAGAGGCTGGTCATGTTGAGGACAGCTTACATAGTGGGAGTATGGCAACAGCTATTAACAGGAGAGGCTGGTCATGTTGAGGACAGCTTACATAGTGGGAGTATAGCAACAGCTATTAACAGGAGAGGCTGGTCATGTTGAGGACAGCTTACATAGTGGGAGTATGGCAACAGCTATTAACAGGAGAGGCTGGTCATGTTGAGGACAGCTTACATAGTGGGAGTATGGCAACAGCCAGTAACAGGAGAGGCTGGTCATGTTGAGGACAGCTCACATAGTGGGAGTATAGCAACAGCTATTAACAGGAGAGGCTGGTCATGTTGAGGACAGCTTACATAGTGGGAGTATGGCAACAGCCAGTAACAGGAGAGGCTGGTCATGTTGAGGACAGCTTACATAGTGGGAGTATGGCAACAGCTATTAAGAGGAGAGGTTGGTCATGTTGAGGACAGCTTACATAGTGGGAGTATGGCAACAGCTATTAACAGGAGAGGCTGGTCATGTTGAGGACAGCTTATATAGTGGGAGTATGGCAACAGCCAGTAACAGGAGAGGCTGGTCATGTTGAGGACAGCTTACATAGTGGGAGTATGGCAACAGCTATTAACAGGAGAGGCTGGTCATGTTGAGGACAGCTTACATAGTGGGAGTATGGCAACAGCTATTAACAGGAGAGGCTGGTAATGTTGAGGACAGCTTACATAGTGGGAGTATGGCAACAGCTATTAACAGGAGAGGCTGGTCATGTTGAGGACAGCTTACATAGTGGGAGTATGGCAACAGCTATTAACATGAGAGGCTGGTCATGTTGAGGACAGCTTACATAGTGGGAGTATGGCAACAGCTATTAACAGGAGAGGCTGGTTTTGTTGATCTCAGCTAACAAAATGAGAATTTGGCAACAGCCAATAACAGCAGGGACTGCTCATATTGAGCACAGCTATCATAATGGGAAGGTAGCTACAGCCATTAACAGGAGAGGCTGGTCATTTTAGACAGAGATGACATTATGGGATGTTGGAAATATTAAGTAACAGGAGAGACTGATCATACTGTGCACAGCTAATATAATGAGATGATTGCATCAGCCAGTAACAGTAGAGGTTGGTCATATTGAACACAGCTAACATAAGTGTGCGTTGGCAACACCCTGTAAAAAGAGTGGCTAGTCAACTTCAGCTCAGCTGAGCTGGGAAGAGTGCAACAGCCATTACTCGGAATGGATTATCATTGTGAACAAAGCTATATAATGGGAAGATGGAAACAGACATTAACAGGAGGCGCAGAATATGTTGAGCTCAGCTAACATTATGGTAAGTTGGCCATATTCAGTAACTGGAGAAGATGATCATGTTGAGGACAGCTATCGTACTGTGAGTATGGCACCAGCCAGCAACTGGCGAAGCTGGGCATGTTCAGCACAGCTAATAGATTTGGATGTTCGCAACAGCCAGTAACAGGAGAGGCTGTTCATATTAAGCATGGCTAAAATAATAGGAAATTGGTAACAGCGATTTACATGGGCGGCTGTTCGTGTTTTCACAGCTAACATATTGGGAAAATGGCAACAGCCACTAACAGGAGAGACTGCATATGTTGAGCACAGCTAACATAATTGGAAGATGACCACAGGCATTAACTGGTGAGGCAGGTCATGTTGAGCACAGCTAATATAACGGGAAGATGGCATCAGCAATTAAAAGAGAGTCTAATCAAATTGATCACAGTTAATGTTGGTAAGGTGCCAACAGCCAATAAAAGGAGAGGCTGGTCATGTTCAGCACAGCTAACATAACGGGAATATGGCAACAGCCATGGACAGGAGAGATTAGTCATGTTGAGCACAGCTAAGATAAGGGAACGTCGGAATTAGCTAGTAATAGGAAATGTTAGTCGTGTTCAGCACAGCTAACATAATGGTATGTTAGCAACAGCCAATTACAGGAGAGACTCGCCATTTTGAGCACAGCTAACATAATGGGAAGCTGGCAACAGCTAGTAACAGGAGAGGCTGTCCATGTTATGCATGGCTAATATAATAGGAAGTTGGAAACATCGAGTTACACGTGCGGCTGGTCATGATGAACACTGCTAACATATTGGGAAAATGGTAACAGCCATTAACAGGAGAGGCTGGTCATGTTGAGCACAACTAACATTAGGGTAAATCGGCAAAAGCGAGTAACAGGAGAGGTTGGTCGTGTTCAGCACAGTTAACATATTGGTAAGTTGGCAACAGCCTGAAAAAGGCAAGACATTTCCATGTTGAACACAGTTAACATAATGGAATGATGGCAAAAGAACGTAACAGTAGAGGTTGAGCTATCATAAGTGTATATTTGCAACATTCATCTTGAGCAGAGCTGTGAAGATGGCAACAGCCCTTTACAGGAATGTCTGGTAATGTTGAGTACAGCTAATATAAGGTGAAGATGGAAACAGCGACTAACAGGAGGGTCAGATTAAGTTGAGCACACCTAACATAGTGGGAATATGGCAACAGCGATTAATAGGAGAGGTTGGTTATGTTGAGCACGGTTAAAATGTTCGGAAAATGCCAACAACCATTAATAGGAGAGACTGGTCATGTTGAACACTGCTAACATTATGGGAAGAAGGCAACAGCCAGTAACATGAGAGGTTCATCATGTTGAGCATAGCTAACATAGTGGAAGTTGGCAACACCACTAACTCGATGGCTTGTTAGTAATGGTAGCAATAGCCATTAACATGAGTGGCTTGTTATGTTGAGCTCATCTAATATAATGGGAAGATGGCAATACATAATGAGAGGAGATAATGGTCACGATGATCACAGCTAACAAATGGGAAGATGGCAGCAGCCAGCAGTAGTACAGGCTGGTCATGTTGAGCACAGCTAACATAATGTAATGACGGCAACAGCCAATAACAGGAGAGTCTGGTCATGTTGAGCACAGCTAATATAATTCGAAGATGGCAACAGATACTGACAGAAGTCTGGTCATATTTAGGAAAGCTAGTATAATGGGAAGATGGCAACAGCCATTAACAGGAGAGACTGGTCATGTTGATTTCAGCTAACATAATTGGATAATGACAACAGCCATTGGCAGGAGAGTCTGCTCATATTTAGTTCAGATGGTAAATTGGGAAGATGGCAACAGATAGTGACCGGAGAAGCTTGTCATGTGGATCGCAACTAATATGATTGGATGATGGAAACAACCTTTAATAGGAGAGTCTTGTCATGTTGTGCACAGCTGAAATAATGAGATGATGACAAAAGCCATTAACAGGAGAGGCTGGTTATGTTGGCCACAGCTAAACATAATTCGAAGATGTCAACAGGCATTAACAGGAGATGCTGGTCACGTTCAGCACGGCTAATATGATGGGAAGATGGCAACAGCCATTAACAGGAGAGGCTGGTTATATAGAGCATAACTAACAT
The DNA here is from genome assembly GCA_031002005.1 of Vandiemenella viatica. Taxonomy (NCBI): domain Eukaryota; kingdom Metazoa; phylum Arthropoda; class Insecta; order Orthoptera; family Morabidae; genus Vandiemenella; species Vandiemenella viatica. Next base: position 304,435,001 of record JARYHS010011408.1, read on the forward strand.
AATGGGAAGATGTCAACAGGCATTAGCAGCTATCATAATGGGAAGGTGGCAACAGCTTATAACAGGAGACGCTGGTGATGTTGAGGACAGCTAACAAATTGGGACAGCGGTGTGGTGTACTTCATGACACGACGTGTAGCACCATTATTTTTATTAGTGATGGGAGTGAGAGATTTCTTTTCATGTAAAGTACCTTTTCCCACCCATAATGTCCTGAATATCAGAGACCTAATGTATTGGTTAACCTAGTTGGGAATTTCTTATATTTGTTATATCACTTTAAACAGAATAGGATTTAGTTTGAGCATTCTATGAATGACTAAATTACGCTTACTGTGCTTCTAATATTATGTAATACTAATATATATATATATATGTAAATAGATGTGTGTTTTCCTATATTTCACTTTTCAGCCACCACTATATAGCACAGATCACTGGTGTTTGTGTGTGGAATTTGTATGGTGTTTCCCGTCGTGCACAACGTTGGCCGGAATGCCGATAGCTGTGGGCGATGTGGGAGATATGATGGGTAAAAGTGGGAAATGCAGGGCATTTTCGTATTTCGAGCAAAGACATGTGTCACCGTATATATCTCACTGCTACCACAACTACACACTATAGACCATTAGTGTTTTTGTGTGGTAGTGGTATCATGTCTCCTATCGTGTACTATGTTATTTAGAAAACGGTAGCTATGTGGGTGTGATAGATATGGTGATTGAAGGTGGTCGACCTGCAGCACTTTCATATTTCTACCAGAAACGTATGTGTTATGGTGTATCACTATTCAGCCAAAACTATCTAGCGCAGATCACTGATGATTGTGTGGTAGTAGCTCAGAGTGATCCATCGATCACAATATAGCCCGAATTTCGGCAACTGTGGGAGTGTGGGCGATATGGTGGTTGAAAATTTGTCAATCAAGGATATTTTCGTATTTCGACCAAAGACATGTGTGTCCGTATATTTTACTTTGCACTAACGAAGTCTTGGGCACCAGGTGGTTTCTTATTTATTTTCTGTGAAATAAAAAAAAATGGAGCAACATAAAGGGGATAATGGAGGATGTAAATGGGAAAGTCATAAGCGATCGAATAGAATGAAACAGAAAGACTATGCTATTCATCGATACGGCTGTAATATTAACAGAAGGTCGCCCGTGCCTTACTGTCGGAAGGAGCGGCAATCAAGATTTCTGATGGCAATATTTCTTTAGTAAATGGGCGACAGTAATTATCGCCGTTTGGTAGATTTGACAGCTCACTTCTAGCATGTGGGAGTATTTCATACTATTTGCACGGGTGAAAGTTTTGGTCATTTCCCACATGAACACAACAAGGCAACGTTCAAGAGCATCTTGAACTCTGAACTCGTGAGCACGCTTAATACTTTAGCGTTTATACGACAATCGCTTACTAAAATCTGGGAACCTTAAACTATGCTGTGTATATACACCTGAAGTACGGAAGAATGTTTCAATAATTCAGATTCAACGTAAAATTTTAGGCCCCTTATGGCCGCCAGGCTCACCAGCATAGGATACGCGACTACGACAGTGGCGAATTTCGTAAGTGGTAAGTCACCAGGCCATAATGGCCACATGAAATTATAGTTACAATAGTATATCATTTCATTATTCAAATACAGTTGCCAGTTATCAGCGGTGTTGATAATTCTTTGTTGATGGCTCTAATGCAATCGGCTTGACCCAGGTGGGAATTAAGTATATGTGTGTGCCGGAGGTGGACGTATTGCAAGAACGAGATGGTGTGGTGACGAAATCCACGCGATCTACTCCCATAAGAGAAATACGCCAATTGATCTGTTTAACCTATTAACTGGTTTCCAGCGCGGTAAATCTTTAGAGTATATGAATTACTGTTAAATTTCGTATGGAAATTGTATTTCTGGTGGTTTAAGTGTGTAAAAACTGAGGAATAAAAGTATTTGGTGTAATTAATTCATAACTTAGTCGCAATATGATCTTAGTGGCTTCGCTGCTGGATTGTGTAGGAGGAAGATTAGCTTTCGGCAACAAACTCTGCCGCCATATTCAGACCTGGTGCTCACTCTGTGGCGACCTGAGCTATGAGGCCAGCCTATGGCGCCGACGACCCTCCACACCACCGTGCTCCGTAGTTCCCGCCAATCACCGCTCTGTACTGCACCCGTAACGTTGGATGGCCAATCTTTACTCTCTGTCCTTTTGTTTGAAAGGTTGTCTTAGCGATGACCTAGCCGACTTCCACGCATCACTCAGCCACAGACCCGAGTTTCTGTTAATAATGTCGTTATTCAGCCATATTGCAATGGTTTCCCTAATGACCGAATCCCAATAGAAGAACACCTTGCCAGCAGCTTCACATTGCCCGTGTCCATTTTGACCAATTTCAATTATATGTTTCATGACTGCAGATTTCTCCAACTGAAACAGCCGGATGTTGTGCTCATGATCATTCACACGCGCCTCGAAGAAGCAGATGGTCTGACCAATATAAGATTTGCCACATTAGCACGGTTTCTTCAGACGCCCGGCGTTTTAAACCCAAGAGCATTGTTTACAGGTCGGAGCCAGTCACGAATTTTAGCAGGAGGGCGGAATATGCTCTTAATTCCGTGACGAGCCAGTAGCCTGCCTATTTTCCAGAAGACTTTGCTCGAATAAGGGATGAAGGCCAGTGCCTTTGACTCAACTTCTGGCTCCACTGATGAGTGATGTTAAAATCATAAAAATGGTAGATATAATTTTGATACTAGTGAACTGTAGGAGTATAATGAACAAAGTGATAGATTTTGGTAACTTAACAGAGTTACATAAACCACAAGTTTAGGGCTAGCGTTTCGGTCAAAAGAACTGTTGCTAGTTTTTGCTCGTGATTATAGGGTGTACCATAGAGACAGATGAGGAATTCGTGGAGGGATCTTGACACTGGTTATTACAATACTAGCCACAAAGCCCGTCAAAAATGACGGGTTTGGAGTATTCTGGCAATTAATTTCTGATAGTTGCTTACCTAATCAGAATTGTTTTGAAATAAAGCTCAATGTGCTGTAATTTCTCATCCCTTGTGATGTAGTAAAACGTTTTAGTTGTCTACTTGATGCAGGTCGCATTTCAGTCTAACCACAATCTTCGCTAATAATGCGATGAAGATCGATGTGTTAACGGATGATATAGGTTACATACAGTTGAAATAATGACCACAGTGAAGACGAAGGGTGCTAAATTAAATCATAATAACTTCAGTGTTCTGGCAAATCATTTCTTAGCAATCGCTTAAATAAACACAAAAATAAATCATAATATAATTCCTATTGCCTTGCGCAATAACAAAATGTTTCTGTTGCTATCCTAGTCCAGGTTGCATTTCAATCTACCAGAAGGCAGTTCAATGATTACCGTGACGCCACAATCTGATGACGAATTCTTGTAGAACTAGACGAAACAAATCGAAAATAAAGAATAAAAATTTTTGATATCTTTCTTGGTTTTCGAAATATAGCATGTTGAAAATCAATTATAACTGTGATTTTGGTGAAGTTTCCTCTGGTCCAGGACGTATTTCAACCTAACAACAACCACCAGGAAGAAAATAAAACTTATATAGTGCATTTCCACCGTGTACATATAGCGGTTTTGGTAATTTGTTTTTTCTGGTACAGGCCACATTTCACCCAAACCACCTAAATTTTGAGATACAATATCGCGAGAACTAAGCGAGATATGGAAAGAAAATGTATTCTTTGTTTTCGATTTGTCTCTTCGAGTTACATACGATATCATCATCAAATTTGGCAATGTCGAAATTTTTCTTTTGTTCCAGGCCGCATTTCAACCTAACCACGTCAATTTTGAGATACAATATCTCGAGAATTAAGTGAGATATCAAAACATTTTATTCTCTACTTTCAGTTTTTTTCGTCGAGTTACATAAGAATCCATCAACAAATTGCGTCTTCACGGTTATCGTAGAATCCCCTAACCACATACAGTACTACGCTAAACCATGGAGGTAATATTTCCTTCCTCCATGCGCTAAACATGCCGACAGAGAAACAATACTTCCGTTACACGCATATTAATACATATACTTATCACAATTTAATGGTCACATTGCATCGCGAAATAAACCAAATAAAAAATCTATACGGGTTCTTCAATCTTAATTTTTTATATTCGTTATTCAGAATTATACTAACACATTTGAATAGCTGACACAGTTACATGCGGCTGAAATAAGGCATCAGTAAAACCAAAGAAAATTAAAAATAAATCTTAACAACTTACGTCATTCCAACGTAATATTAGTTTTAATGGGTGGAAGGTGATATTTTCCACCGGCCGGAAACTGGTACTGCCCTGTTGAAATTTGTATCAATTGCTTCGTTATAATGGCATCTTCTTCACATTTGCACCCTCCTTTTTTCGGAAAAGTCGCCATGAATTAAATTAAAAATTTGGAAATGTAAGACGCTCCGCAGCCGAAAAATGTTAGCAACACTTTCGTTGGAACGAAGTAATGATTTAAGTAACAGAAAAAAATTAAATTAATAATAAAAAAAAACAAAAAAAACCCGCATGCCCTCTGCTGTAACTTCAAGTGCCAATTCTAGTAACAATCTATCAAAACTGCCGCTAACATTGCGAAAATTAACTTACATATATGTGATTTCAACGAATACTTCTGCATTAACTAATATTAAATAAATCAAGCAACTAATAAGTATGTACTGTCAGTAAAGTTACTCGTGGATGCCTAGAAATGTTATTAAATAACGTGGGTATTTCTCTGCAGTTGTTTAACTAATCAGAATTGTTACAAAATAAAGCTCATTGTAATTAATCGTTCATTGTGCTGTTGCAAAAAGCTTCAGCTGTCAACTTGGTCCAGGTTGCATTTCAGCTTAACCATAATATCCGCTAAAATTTCTGATAGAAGAGCAAAGCTTCAATCACGCGCAATTTAATACATTCCATGCATCGCGATATAAACTTCATCCCAAATCTTCACAGGTTCTGACACATTTCTTTCTTAACAGCTACCTATGATGAAGATCGATATTTTAACGGCTAAGAAAGCTTACATCTGCTGAAATAATGACTCCAGCAAGAACGAAGGATGCTATAACAACTTAAGTTATGCCATGTAATATTTCATTGTGGTTTAGACCGTATATATCGCGAACATTTGCAACTTCTTTCATTTGAACCATGTAATGTTTCAGTAAAAAAAGAAACGGATAATTAATATGCCAATTTAAACGCAAATAATTTCAGTAATAGGACACAGTTTAAATTTAAAAAAAAAAACTAAATTATTCATGCCCTCTGCGTTAGCGTAATGCCACTTGTAATTCTGATCCATGCTAGTTATACTCTAACCAAACTTTTCGCAGCACTGATGCTCGAAATACAAAACTTTTATCTTACATATCTATGGACAAAGAATTTGAGGAATACTTCATTATATCAAAAGAATATTACTTAAATATTAGCATCTAATGATTGATATATCGATTTTAACGCAATACATACTTTTATTTCAGTGTTCTGTGAGTTAATTTATTCACTGATGATTGGAAATGATATTAACTAACGCGCACTCCCACAAACAATATCGTAAAGCGTGACGTCATAGCGCAACGTCATAGATTGACGTAATGCCGTGACATGACGTCAGCGTGACATGCTACATTAAGCCTACTATACTAATAGATTAATCTGGTGGTAGGCCATATTTCCGCAGTTGCTGAGCAATAATTTTATAAATAATTCCTACAAAAACAACTGTTTTCGTGAATTTTGTTTTTATTTGATTCCCCATACGCGTTACGCCCTTGTGGTGTAGGGCATCTTCAGTGGCTGTGAAGTGTTTTTACATGTGTTGTTACAATAATTATATACAGTACAACTCGGTCTGGAATAACACTTCACACACTATTAATTACAGTTGCATTTGAGCATCATATCACTAGTTGTTTTTATTCTTCACTTGTTGTTGTAGTTAATATTTGCTGTTGATTTGTTCATATGTGTTACATAAAAACAAAATTCACCAAAACTTGTTTTTGACGGAATTATTTATAAAATTAGTGGTTATTACAGTTCACTGGAGTTCATAGATAATACACTCCTTGGAAATTGAAATAAGAACACCGTGAATTCATTGTCCCAGGAATGGGAAACTTTATATACACATTCCTGGGGTCAGATACAACACATGATCACACAGACAGAACCATAGGCACATAGACACAGGAAACAGAGCATGCACAATGTCGGCACTAGTACCGTGTATATCCTCCTTTCGCACCAATGCAGGCTGCAATTCTCCCATGGAGACGATCGTAGAGGTGCTGGATGTAGTCCCGTGGAACGGCATGCCAAGCCATTTCCACCTGGCGCCTCACCTGGCGCCTCACCAGGACCAGCGTTCGTGCTGGACGTGCAGACCGCGTGAGACGACGTTTCATCCTGTCCCAAATATGCTCAATGGGGGACAGATCTGGAGATCTCGCTGGGTAGTTGACTTACACCTTCTAGAGCACGTTGGGTGGCACGGGATACATGTGGACGTGCATTGTCCTGTTGGAACAGCATGTTCCCTTGCCGGTCTAGGAATGGTAGAACGATGGGTTCGATGACGGTTTGAATGTACCGTGCACTTTTCAGTGTCCCCTCGACAATCACCAGAGGTGTACGGCCAGTGTAGGAAATCGCTCCCCACACCATGATGCCGGGGGTTGGCCCTGTGTGCCTCGGTCATATGCAGTCCTGATTGTGGCGCTCACCTGCACGGCGCCAAACACGCATACGACCATCATTGGCACCAAGGCAGAAGCGACTCTCATCACTGAAGACGACACGTCTCCATTCGTCCCTCCATACACGCCTGTCGCTACACCACTGGAGGCGGGCTGCACGATGTTGGGGCGTGAGCGGATGACGATCTAACGGTGTGCGGGACCGTAGCCCAGCTTCATGGAGACGGTTGCGAATGGTCCTCTCTGATACCCCAGGAGCAACAGTGTCCCTAATTTGCCGGGAAGTGGCGGTGCGGTCCCCTACGGCACTGTGTAGGATGCGACGGTCTTGGCGTGCTTCCGTGCGTCGCTGCTGTCCGGACCCAGGTCGACGGGCACGTGCACCTTCCGCCGACTACTGGCGACAACATCGATGTACTGTGGAGACCTCGCGCCCCACATGTTGAGCAATTCGGTGGTACGTCCACCAGGCCTCCCGCATGCCCACTATACGCCCTCGCTCAAAGTCCGTCAACTGCACATACGGTTCACGTACACGCTGTCGCGGCATGCTACCAGTGTTAAAGACTGAGATGGAGCTCCGTATGCCACGGCAAACTGGCTGACACTGACTTCGGCGGTGCCCAACCGTTGCGCAGCTAGCGCCCTTCGACGGCCAACACTGCTGTTCCTGGTGTGTCCGCTGTGCCGTGCGTTTGATCATTGCTTGTACAGTCCTCTCTTAGTGTCCGGAGCTAGTATGGTGGGTCTTACACACCGGCGTCAATGTGTTCTTATTTCAATTTCCATGAGTTTAGTTATGAACTACTAGGGACAGACTTCTGGGGTACAACAAAAGAAAACATTAGGAACTTAGCTGCATACCATAGCGGAAGAATGAATTATGATGACAAGGTTCTTGATGAAAAATTAAATTCATACTCACAGTTCAGAAGAGGTAGTAGATTGGTCGTTATTCGTATCGAGTTACGTCTTCGCGGTGTCGACTGGAAGACAATTAAGGTAAATAACACAAGGCAGCAGAAGTTTGGAAATATCGCTCATTTGCTGCAACAACGTCATAACTAAAAAAATCACCAATTTTGAGATAATACCATAGGGATGATTCTAAAGATGTGAACTTTTAACTGGTAGAGTGTCACTTTTGAGCTGTCAAGATTCCCGGCGGGATGGCGGTATTGTCGATTTGGCTTAACTACTTTTCTTCCATTGTGTTAGTGCAACAATGTCTTATCTCAGTTGTGATCCAGCTGTTATACAGCAAACATTGTTCGTTTCTCTAGAACAGCGACATATTTAGTGTTGTGACGATATAACTGCAAAGGTAAGACCACTTTTCATCTTGCTCTTTTTATGTACAGTGTATTATTTTAAGATGCGACGTTATGCACGTAAAGCCGGAACCACACGCTTGCCAAACCTTGTCAATGTGGATAGGTCGCTTGGCTTGGCTTGAGTAGGCTTGCAGGCACTTGTGGCTGATCCGACCGAGTGTCGGTTTTCACGTTTGTGCGGTCTTAGTATTGTTTGTGTCCTGACGGCAGACAAACCGTGCGTTTCTTTTTGTTGTATAAAAGTTCTGCAATAGAAATGAATAACTTGTCCAACGAGGATATTTTAAAATTCGTCGAATGCTGCGAAGTAGAACTCTGCAAAGACCATAAAAAAGTAGCTCATGTTTGGAGTCGTCTAAAGTGATGTTTTAAATAAAACTGTCATGCAGATTAAAAAAAGAAAAAAGATAGAATTTCTTACTTTCACATTTCGTAAACATTTAAAGAAAAAACAAGATTCTATTCGCTCTGGCTCAGGTATAAATTTATTAATTTAGGTGGTATAGTACAGCTTCTCTGAAGTTGAATTTTCTTAAGAAGTCATAGGTGAAATTTCATTCAGCGAATATTCAGAATCAGCATATCTCATCAGGAAGAAGTTATCAAACTGACCAGATGGCTCAAAAAGAAGCTCATTAAATGTTTCTTCCATAAATTCTCTGCAATCAAAAATTAATGGATAAAGACATTATAATGCCGTTAAAACAATAAGTATTATAGAATCCTAATTATAAAACAGTATACTTATATTAAATGAAATACATACATGAAGCTAAATAGTAATCATAGTTGCATAAATGAAATGTAAATTAAATGGTACGGTTTCTATGGATTTTTAACATCGACGATCTTCTTTGCCGTCTTTCTCGTTTTTTAATTTTTTAAAAATAAAAATAGGTTAGGCTAAAAGTTTTGGCAGACACAACCTAGACGTCCGTCATGCTTGCTTCTCCAAAACATACAAGCGCACTAGCAAGCGTGTGGATGACGATGTTTGGCTCCCCAAAATTAACCAAGAGTTTGTAGAGGCTTGGAGTTTGTGACAATTGTCAACCGTGTGGTCCCGGGGTAAGAATTAGGAAGGTTCTGTTTGACTTGTGTAGTGATGTGACGTTCTTGGAGAAAAGTACCGTGTTTATTGCCGTACTATTTGATTTTAAGACGTTGTTACAAAGAAAAGTATTTGCATCCTTATCATCAGTTGTAGAATTATGTAACATTATTACACTCTTGTACTAATAGTCTTTCATATTCATGTTTCACACTGTATTATTTCTAACTATGTCAATATTGTTGCAATAATTAATTGTGCACTAATAATGTGTAACCATCGAACGGACTTGTGACAGTTACTATTAATGAGTTCGTATTGTTTACTTCGTAGTATAATTTTATTCCCAGAGAGAGGATCATGCAATCAAATAGTCGAGGAGTGAAAACGTTGTTAATAGTCTTAAGGAAACACGAAAGAATGGAAAACTAAGGCTCCATCTGCAGAACTGATTACAAATTCGTCCTCTGGCGAAGACACTTCAAATGAAAGTGGTATGTTAATATATTTTATTTCTATTTGTAAAACTTATATCCAACTTGATATATTTTGCCAGTTGATTTTTTAAATAAATCATACGTATCTCTACTATTATGTTAAATTATATTTTGTGTTAATGAGTTCTATATTACAATGCAGCATTATTATTTTTTAAAGAAATGTATTACAGTCAATCAATCAGTAACAAGATTGGAAATGATTAGTACTACTTCTGGAAGCTCATCTACTGGATCGACATCAAGTTCTTCATCACACTCAAGTTCATCTTCCGAAGATAATGACGATTTAATTTTTGATACTATGTACATGCCGCCCAACGTTAGCAGTGATAGCGACGGTGATTTTGAAGCCAGTTCCAACACTGGTTCTTGTGGTACCAATAATGGCGATATCGAAACTCCTTCAACTACTAGTGCGTCTCTTGAATCCACTCAGAACACTTCCAGTTTTTCCAGCACGCCTACTTCGATTATCTTAGCAAGTCCACTTAAGAAAGGAGTGAAGCGTAAAAGAAACGATAAAACCTGGATAAGGAAGAAGTTAAGAAACAGTGGAAAGGCATGTGAAATGCACACTGTAGGCAACAAGGTCCAAAAAGAGAAAAAAATGGGACCTCCATGTACGAAAAAGTGCAAGGTGAAATGTTCTATAAAGTTCACTGAAGAGGAAAGGATGCAGATTTTTACTTCATATTGGGACTTGGGTGATTTAGAAAAACAACGACAATTTATTACGAATAACATGGAACCCGTTCAACCAAGATATCAGTATGTGCGTGTTGGTGGTACCAGGAAGAGAAGAGAGAGTAATAATGCCTTCTATTTCCACATTAACTGTCAAATAGTCCGAGTGTGCAAATTATTCTTCAAGAACACGTTAGATATAAATGATCGGCCTATTCGGACTGTGCAAGAGAAAAGAAACAAGTTGGCAACAGTTCTTCTAGAGGAAGATCGCAGAGGGAAGCATGGAAAACAAAAGAAACTTGATGTTGATTTAAAGGAAGGGGTAAAGAAACTTTCTCGAGAAAATTCCAAAAATATAAAGCCATTACACGCGAGCCAATACTAGTAAACATTTTATATACGGGAGCAAATCCATTGCGGATCTTCACCGAGATTACATAACCGATTGTAAAGAAAAAAACATTCCTTTTGTAAACTACGTTATGTTTTATCGGATGTTTACGGAGTATTTTAATATTTCATTCTTTACTCCAAAAAAGACTTATGTGAAACGTGTTGTCCCTATAAAAATGCTGAGGGGGAAGAAAAAGAGAAGAAAAAAGAATGTTTTGATCAGCATTTAGTAGAGAAAGAATTGTCCAGAAAGGAAAAGAACTCAATTTTGCAGTGGCAGTGTATGACTTACAAGGCGTTATGCAAATTCCCAAAGGCGATGTCTCAGTGTTTTACTATAAGTCTAAATTAAATGTATTCAATTTTACAATTTACGATCTGAAAAGTAACGAATGCGAATGTTTTGTTTGGGATGAATCCAATGGACACAGAGGAATTAACGAATTGGATACCTGCGTTCTTCGTTATTTGAATAAAAGATTTGCTTCAGGCGATAAAGACTTCATATTTTACTCTGACAACTGTGCGGGCCAACAAAAAAATAAGTTCATGATCGCATTCTAGCTCTATGCTGTATCTTATCTCAGTGTAAATAGCATCACCCATAAGTACCTGATCAAAGGCCACACCCAAAATGAGGGAGATTCAGCGCATTCGTTAATTGAGAGCCAAGTAAAACGACAGTTGAAGAGTGGCCCAATGTACACGACGGAGTCATTCATTGCTTGAATCCCTAATCCTAAAAAAGTGGAAAGCCATTCAACGTTACGGAACTGTGCTTCGAAGATTTTTTCAATATCAAAGCTTTAGCAACTCAAATGGGACCCCTAAATATGTCACAGATAAAAATGGGTACAGTGAAGATTCTTCGTGTGGAACGGGAATCGCCAACTTCCTTATTTTATAAAACATCTTATAAGGATACCAACTTTAATGTGGCAAATATCATTAGAAAGAAAAAGATAAAGGATGATAATACACTGACACGAACATTTAACACACAGCCTAATTTAGCGAATAACAAGAATAAGGACCTTCTTGAACTTATTCAGAAAAATCACATACCTAAATTTTATAAACCATTTTACTAGCAGTTGTAAATTCTTGTATAACTATTTCTGTATAACTTTGTATAACGTTTACAATCTTTATCATAAGTTAAATATTATTTTGCTTTTCCTTTTTGTACTTTGATTTAACACAATCATTTTGTTTATAACAATAAATAGAGTATGCCGTGGATATAATAATTGTTATTATTTCATACCCTTAGCATGGTTGCATCGTTGTCATATTATTTTCAGTTCCTGAAAAAAAAATAACACTGGTCATAAGTAGAAATTTTTATTAAAATACCTTGTAATAACCCATTTTTATCAACAATAACGTCACAAATCTTCTTATATCTCGTTAGAAAACTGATTTTAGCAGCAAGAATGTCATAAGTGAAATTGTTTTCAGATTAATGGAGGCAGTGTAGTGTGTATTTCGGCCACTATTTACCTCCTCATCATAATCAGATATTACTCGACAGATTGTGCCGTTTTTTCATTTATTATTATAGTTTCCAAAGATTAATTCCATATTAAAATCTTCATATGCGTCTCCTGAAAAATTGCGATTTTACATGATTCGTACATATTTTGTGGTTTTAAGGTTTCTTTGATAGTTTAAGCTCACTTGATTTTTCGGCTGTAATACACTGCTTGTACCAGAAGAAAAATTTCCATTGGGGCCGCAGTTTGATAATGCATTTTTATGTAATTCCATGAGAGGTTTCCAGACTTCGCTTAGTTCTGGAGATATAGTAGGTATCAAATAGATTGTGCGGTTATTTCGAAATATGGCCTGTATAAGAAGAAAAAATTCCGTTGCTCCGACATTTTACTATGTCTTCTTAAGGCGAGACATTTCGACATTTCACTTAGTTCTTAGTCCTTAGTTTGTTAATTTGTTAAAATGCGACCAGGAGCATTCTTATGCATGAACACAAGACATTTAGTTATATCAGAGGCGATGTGATTATGATGATGTGCGACCTCGGCAAGATGTAATATTTCCCTCAGTGCCATGAGTTTAGGATTATTTTGAATTAAGATATTTAGAAACCTAGGTTATATATCGAAAGATTTTGTTCTTTACTTCCATATTATATTTGACGTTTGAATATGGTGGAGTGGTATGGGACACATGTTACGGGTTTCAAATTCAGGAGCTGGAGGAGATTCAAAGGAGAGCAGCTAGATTTGTTTGCGAAAATTACTGCAGAAAATGCAACCAATGACTGATATGCTGACGAACCTGAGTTTGTGGTCATTTCAGGACAGAAGACGGGCGAAAAGGATGATAAGATTGTTCAAGGCTTAAAGTGGTGATAATGCGTGGATGGATATTTAGTAGAAGGATTACGAGTTTTTCATGAAGGGAAGTAGATGATGATAATTATTTGCTGGCACTTGAATTCAGGCGAAAGTGTTTGTGAAAATTGTCTTTTGGGAGTCAGGGAGTGGAATAAGTTACCAAGGGTAATAGTGGACAGTTTACCAAAAAGACTGAGGGAGTTTAATGCTGCAATTTGTAGAGGGCAGGCAAAGGGAGGTAGTGGGGAGAATATAAGAAGGAAGTAAATAAATCAAGACATTGGAAAGTGAGTAGGGTTGTAGAAACATAGCAACAGGAGCGTGTGTGCTCCGCTGCAACTAAAATTAAATCAAACGTTTATTTTTCTCTTTAAGTTGAGTGTCGAGGAAACGCCTCATTACGCGTTGTTATAGCTTACGGAAAGAAAAGACAGGCTGGTAGGTCATATTTTGAGACATGCTGGATTGGTTAATTTGTTAGTGGAGGGAACAGTCGAAGGTAAGAACTGTAGAGGAAGACAGAGATTAGAATATATGAAACAGAAAATTGAGAACGTGGGCTGTAAGGGGTATGTAGAAATGAAGAGGTTAGCACAGGAAAGGAAAGGATGAAGGATTGCATCAAACCAGTCAAAACACTGACGACAGCAAAAAAAAAAAAAAAAAATAGCAACAATGTCGTTACCAGCAAGGCATTTACATTGGTGAGCCTAAAGCATTATGACCACATGCTTACAGAGTGTTGCTCCGTCTTTGTAACTAAATACAGCAGCGATTGGGCTTGGCGTAGATTAGACCACTGCTTAGTAGGTTCCAGGACGTATCTGGCATCAAATGTCTATACACATTTCACGCAATTCCCTTATATTCCCTTAAATGCGTTCTATTGGATGGAGATTAATTTGGTGTCCAGGACATCAACATGAGTTCACTGCGACGCCCCTTAGACCACTGCAGCATGATCCTGGCCTTGGGCACAGAGAGTTATCCAGCTAAATGATGCACCTGGTGGCGCGTTGGAAAACGGCGTATCCGTGCATGACAATGGCGTGGTGTGGCAATAAGCGCGATTAATCTGACCAGACAACGTGTATCTATTGATCCAGTGCACAGTCCTGATAACCTCGGTCCCACAGCAATCGCAATTGAATATGTCGTTGGACAGTGATGTAACTGTACCGGAGAGGCCCGTGGAAAATTCTTCGGACGTGCCCTACCGTCAGTGCCGGATCTAGTGGGAGAGGGGGGTGGAAGGAAGGGGGGGGGAGTCAAAACGGGACACCCAGTTTATGAGCGATAGGCGACTCTACTGCAGCCCCAGGCCGACAGTGGGGGAAAGCTGTTTGAAGGGGTGGCAAGAGGCCCCTGGGACTTGGACCTGTGGCATTGTGCTCGCCCTGCCACCCTATTGTTACGGCAATGTCGATGCAACAAATCGGAACGTGTATGGGCTTCCTGATGTGCAGTATCATGTTCAACATTGTGCGTTGAACTGTGTGCACCGCATTGTACTAGGACGTCAGATCCGCCGCATTTCGCTCCTTATCCCGCCAAGCCAGCCGGCTCCCCTTACTATAATGAATCGTGGAGATGCGCCACCGTGTCGCCTACTCGTAATGTCACTGCCCTTCAACCATTTTTATAGATGGTTACTACTGCACTACGTGAACAGTAGACCATTCGATATGTTTCGTACACAGGCACTGATCAATAGTCGCCCTACTTTCCTTAGCGCCTGACGTATCCGCGTCACCAGATGGCGTTCATTTTCGTGGTTAGCAGAGGTCGTAATGTTTTGGGTCATCACTCTATGTTCACTGTGCACAAGGCAGACTGCATAGCAGCAACTTTCACAGATCAAAAGAAAACCTCGAGTTACTTGGAGGAGTTAACTTGTATGTATCGTTACGGTCGCGTGACGGCAGGTGAAGGTCGATGAGGCGCCGGTATCGACCGCGCCGCCGTTGCCACGACGACGCCGCGCCGCACTGGCGCTCGCGCCGAGTCGCGCTGCCCGGCGCCAGTGCGCCATGGCCGCCGCCGCGGGGGAGCCGTCCTCGTTCCGCGTGCGCGTGCTCGGCAACAGCACGGTGCTGCTGGCGGCCGAGGCGCCCGCGGTGCCGCCCGCCGCCTTGCTGCTGCTGCCGCTCGGCGTCGCGCTGGGCGTCGGCCTGAACGCCGCCGTGGCCGCCGCGCTGTGGTGCCTGCCCGACGGCAGCGCCGCCTCGCTGCTGCTGCTGCAGCTGGCCGCCAGCCACGCCGCCGACTGCGGCCTCAACCTGCCGCTGGGCGCGCTGCTGCGGCTGCTGCCCGCGCCGCCCAGGCCGTGGCTCTGTGCCGCCAGCGCCGCCGGCTCCTTGCTGCCGCCGCTGCTGCAGGCAGCTGTCGCCTCCGCCCTGGCCGTCCTCGTAGCGGCCTCTCTCGCCAGGTCGCACGCAGACTCTGCCAAGGTGCTACAGGTGCGGCACACGTAACACATTGTACCGATTCCTTTCTCGTTTTCTTTTGCTTCTGTATTATGCCGACTCCATCATCTTGTCTTGGTCTGTGGTTGTCGATAATTCTATATCTTAACGAGAAATAAATTTTAAAGATGTATCACGAAACTTATATTCTAGTTATGCAGTTATGGTCACAAATTAGATGTCTCGTAATTTTCCGGCAAGAATTACGACTATGGGCGAGGCCGATGGCTTTTAGGGCAACGCTACTAAATAGGGACATACAGACAGCACACTTCCGCGATAGTAAGGACACTAATGCTGGCTTCAGAATTAAAATAATTTAAAACTTAGCTTGAATTTAACTGAACGCCGAATGTGGTATCTGTAAGGCTGTAAAAGCAATAATAACATTCGAACATACTGGCATAAAAAAGCTTTACGTTTTACCATACAAGTATAAATCAGACTTGAAGTCATATTTTCGCTTAGCAAACGAAAAAGCCTGTCTAGTTCAATTTCATCGTCTATGTTCATCATCTAGAATTTAAATTCAATTATCTCAAAACTTTGAGCACCACCTATAATGAATTTGCTTGATATCTTACTGACGGATATCTTCTGTTTTCTTACCTCTCTCTTTCGCTTCCCTCTTTTTTTATACATATACTAGCTTTCTTCGGCATGCGTTGCAATGCTTAGGCGGGTACGCATACGGGCAGCCCTAGCAAGACTCTCAGGTGGTGCGAAATCTTATTGTGGCACCCTAAATATTCACTCGCTCATTCGTCCATAGAGACTGTAGTTAACATAGATCTTTTACGTCAAACGAATATTATAAATGTAAAAGTTTGTTTGCTTGGTTGTTTATTACCGTTTCAAGACGAAATGGCTGAACGCCTTAGCATAATATTTGAATAACCCAAAGGCTACCTAATGTTATCCTGATCGAAAATGGAATTCCCATGTGATTATGAATGCGTTATGAATAGTGATGTGGCGGATATCCGTATCCGTATCCGCGGATATCCGAGGGGTAAAAAAGATCTGTATCCGTATCCGTATCCGTTACTTTTTTAGCGGATCTTTAACGGATCTTTTGTAAAGAATTTCACTAAGCAGGTACATAAAATTTTAAAGATATCTAGCAATGAAATACTATTAACTTCAATTCCAAATACTTCATATTTCTTAAAATATCATATCTGGCACATTTATATTGCAAAAATTAATCATTTAAACATATATTTTACTACAATGAAGTCTTCAAGGGTGTACCACAGGATTGTGTTGTGAAAACACGACATTTCGACTACTAGCTCCGCCGTCTTCTTCAGGTGTGGAGACATCTACACTGGTCGGCTGACTATCTGTGAAGATGGCGGACCTAGTCGTCGAAATATCGTGTTTTCACAACACAATCCTGTGGTACACCCGTGAAGACTTCATTGCTGTCGTACGCCGCGAATGTCTTCGTTCTTACATTTATTTTACTAGTTTGCCAAAGGTAACTGGTAACTAGTAAGTTTTAAGGTATTATTTAAACTATCTGTGTAGTGAGATCAGGCCTCTAATCTTTGTGATTTGTTGCTGAAATTATGTTTAAGGTACTGCTAAAGTGTTTACATAATCACTTTTACAGAAACTTAACAAAATAAATGTTATATTTAACATTAAGTTTGGTAAATTGTACTTCAAAAAGAGTAAATTGGCAGTTTTGTCACCCAAAAGTATATTACGATGAGCATCATAAATTATTCCTGCTGCACTGAAAAACTGCTCACTTGGAACGCTTGTTACAGGTGACGATAAATATGTGTGACCCATTTATTTACTATTATTGTTGACAGCTTTTTTAACGATCAGGTGCAGCTAATGTGCTCCACAATCAATATTATCTACGTCAGATAAAGTGCAGGAACTCTTCATGTTGGATCCTGCATCTCTTACCATGCAGTGCACATTCTGTTTCGGATTCCCCACCCTTCAAACATATTTTTAAATATTTACTATATGTAATTTCCCGTTTGGCGATCTACAAGTATCTCTGCTTTTAAAACGATATTTTCCCTTATAAAATCTTTTGTAATGTTCTGTATACCAATGAAACACCCTACCAAAAAAGCCTACCAGATATAGGATGTGAAGGAAACTCTCTTAAAATCCTTCAACACGTCTTTATTCACGATCCTAAAGTTCGCTGCAGATAAATTCCGTAAAATATTTCCTGCCTTTTAGAACATAATTTGCAATAACATTATCAGCAATCGTCGGAACCAAAAATCTTCTACGTGGTGTAAAGGTAATACAGATAAAGCTATCATTTCTGCAATTAAATAGTTTTAAATAATTTCAATTTTTTACTATCCCACATTTTGACTTTTTCTATGTATTCGTTAAAAAATGTTTTTCTAAATTCTCTTTTTACCGTTTTTAAAGACGTTTCGCCGGCAATCTTCTTAGCGGAGTCGTCTTTTAAGAATAACACAAATTTTTGTGGGTGCTTCGTCTAAAGATGAATTTTTAAGAAAGTTGTACATTCATGGGAATACATTCCTTCACAGAGTTTGCATTTAGCAGATTCGTCATTTACTTTCGTAAAATATTTCCATATTACACTACTATACTTTTTTTGTATAAATTGTTTTTATTTTAATTTAAATTACAACTTAAAAAAAAAAAACAGAAACGTATATCATCTACCCAATCCTATGTCATCCTAAGATATAAACATAAATACGCACAGTTCAAGGTCGAAACACGTCACGTAAGCTGGACGTTCGTCGATGATAGATAGCAGCCGACGACTTTTTCACTGTCGGTCCAAGTTGAGATCCGTATCCGTATTCGCGGATCTAGACAATAATGATCTGTATCCGTATCCGCGGATATACATTTTTAAAGATCCGGCACATCACTAGTTATGAATTCCACTCGAGCAAAGCTGGGCGCAGAAGATCTTCATATATTAATAACTAAAAAGTCATATTTGTATAGTATATTAGTAGTATGAATGAGAAACAAACAGAAAGTTAGGGTAGGAAATGCAGTATCAAAAAAAATGGAAGAAAAATGGGAGTGCCACAGGGTAACGTATTGGGACCGTTGCTATTCATTATTTTAATGAACAACTGAGTTGATTGTTCACTATCAGAAATTAGATTGTTTGCGCATGACATAATGCTATATAAAAGGATCAAAATTTCTAGAGGACAATTGTAGGTGAGTGCAGAAAAGGGGGAAGATGGGTGTGAAGGGAGATTGCCACTGGAGCGTGCGCTCCATTGCAATTAAATTAAATATTATTATAGTAACAACAAAAAGGAATACTATATGTTTTAAAAGGTTAATTTAAGCTCAAATGGCACACGTCACGTTTACGTAAAGTGACCATTTATCTTTTTCGTCAGACCGGGACATCTGAGGAATTTTTATTCTGTTCGCATTTTATTAGTTTTTATTCAAACGAAGAAAACTTCTAATAAGTACAAAGTATTACATGTTAGCTCAGTTCCTTAGCCTAAGTGTCTGGCATCTAACAAATAACTAGCCATTTGTTTTGCATTTATCAGCGGAACAAATCAGTTTCAAAATATTGAGTCTAGTTTTCAAGTAGGCATGGAACTCATATATGATTTTTTGATGTTTCCTGAGTGGGACGCTTGACACTTGTCCATATTTTATTTATCAGAGAAAATAATCTTTAGACAGGTGCGTTACCAGGCAGACACGTAACGTACTCAGTAGGTAAATGAAAGTTTGTACAGTTTAGAATGTTCCGCCCAACGGTCTTGAGCGGCAACATTCTCAGCTTTCCATTTAGTTAATTTTTTATCTGTGACATAGTTAAAAAAAAAGCGAAAACTTGTCCAACATTCCCATATCTTCGCTGCTGCTAATAAATCCTTGCGTGATGAGCAGGGGTCCATTCGTCGACTGTACCGCCGCGCGGCAAAATCCGCGTCGTCTGTTTTAGACCTTAATAGATAGATATATTTAATTGCGGTTTTGTTTGAGAAAGCGGGACATTTTTAGTCTCGCCGGGGACAGAGGGACAGACAGCCTGAAAGCGAGTCTGTCCCGCCCAAAGCGGAACGTAGGGTCACGTATACGTATTATTTAAAACAAGCAAATGAGGAACTTAAAACATAATCAAAAAGCCTAGATTGTAAACTTCCCCGTTTTGCGCTTGAGCAAGCAATATGATTTCCTACAGATAAAACTGCGAGATATGACAGTCCATCATCAGACATAGTTGTCCATAAATTAGTTTTGATAATATTTAATTTACTGAAACTTTGATCTCCTTTAGCGACAGTTATAGGTATGGTTATCAAAATACAAGGTACTATTTGCACATTCGGAAATATATCCTGAGAACCATTTTGTTTTATAAGTTGAAGAACCATTACTGTTTCCTCTGATTGAAGCCCCTTCAACGAATAGTTTCAGTTTCAAAGTTCCTCAGCCATTTTATAACCAGAATAGTAACATTTTTCTCCATCGGTTAAACTTATTTCTAAATCTGCACGTGCTTTTTCCAACTCGTAATTTTTAGTAATTGTTTTGATATTGTGTAAGAAAGACCACGTATCATTAAATTTGGATAGTTGTGTATATCCAGTGACCAACTCATTCTCAGTTGTAACGATGATAGACTAAATTATGTTCATTGTAAATAATTCTTCAAGATCTGTTGCTGTCTCATCTAAGGCCCCGTACCCCAAAAATATCTCAGTCAGAGGAGCAGGTTCTCTGCCTGTTATCAGGGCAGTGAATAATCACTATACTCTTTCACAAATTCCCAGCAGTTTTCCAATCGTGAAGCGTTTGAAACTATAGATTTAGCATATTTTCAAACTATCGATTTGCCAAAGTTTCAAACAGCTTGGATTTTCTGACGGTATTTACTTGAAACAATACACCGTACCAAGCCATCATTGTAACCCATCATCTGGCTCAGGGACTAGGCTTCAATTGCTTCAACGGAATAATTAGTTTCTTCATGTACTTCCAGAAGGGAGTTACGATGAAGAGTGTTGATAACCAGTGGCGGATCCAGGATTTTGGTTTGGGGGTAGGGGGGGGGGGGGAGTGCTAGGATTTGGTTTGGTGGGGGCTTGACTCGGGTGAGGAGGGGGTCGCCGACAGAAATCTCATTATTCCAGATTACCGCTCTTATAAGAACAGTAAGAGCAACAAAAAGGCTTCAGTCCCTTAGCCCCTCCCCCCCCCCCCTGGATCCGCTACTGTTGATAACGAACTACAAACGAGTATCGCTAACTTTTTTTTACAGCGATAGTCCTTCTACGTGCTTGGATTCCACTTCCAATCGCATTGTTGATCCAGAGAGAAAAAAAAAATAATCAAATTTAACTGATATTTTGGCGGCATCTGCTTATTGGCAAATTTATGCTGAGACAGCACATGGATTACAAAATGATCGTGAATATTGGTTCAGAATTCTGCTTTAGACGCCTTCATTTCCTACAGTCATATTGGTTCCACTGTAGTATCGTTGGTCTAGACAATCGTGCATATCAAAATCGAACTTTTGCATAATATCATCACTAAATGGGCTAATGACTCCAGCTCCCCAAGAGCCATTTACCGGTTTGCAAGCAACGAAACACTAGCTAACTTCATCTTTAATATTGTCAACAAAATACATTCTTAAAGATAATTCTTCGACGTCGGAACTACGACATTTTCATAGTCCAAATTTTATTGCGAACTACCAAGTAAGATGATCTACTCGTTCTGAATATGTTCATCAGAATAATATACTCGTATTAAAAATACGGTGGAGGGGCTCAATCATCACAGGATCTAATTTTCGTAGCAGTTGTACTATCCCCAGGATGCAAATATTATTAAAGGTATATAATGATCCAGAGCTTCCTCTTTACCTGCAAATTAGATTAAACAAGCTATCTTCTTTTATGGCTTTCTCTATTTTGCATTACTCTTTGAAAATATGCGTATTTGAAAAATGATGTCCATCATTTTTTATTGGATTTTTTGTTGTTGTTCGAATAATTATTTCATCTTTGGTAGCAGAATCAATGTGCGGCTATTTTAATGTATCATAATCTTTATTTGAAAATGGCGACGGTTGTTATATGTCTGGTATACTCCCTTCTGTAATATTCTGAACTACAGACGACATTACATCTATAGTTAAATATTTTCGTGTATGCTACTCTTCATCATCATCAGCTTTGTCCACTAAATAAATTTTCCTCCATCTCGTATTGAACTAGTTCTGATGACTTCTCAGCTCTGAAAAATTATGCAAGACGTTTTTAAACTTTGACCTTGCTTTTTCAGTATTCTTTTTGAGTTTAGAGCGTCAGACTGTTTTTTGTAGGTAGCGACATATCTTTTTTGTAAGAGACACATATCGTTTTCTAAATATTTTTAGGCTTGCAACGAATATTCGGCAACCATACGGCATTCGGCCTATTCGGCCACTTTTAACCTATTCGGCCGAATATCCACGTATTATTCGGCCGAATATTAGGTTTCTTTTTGTGGTTGGATAATTGCCTGAGATAAAACGATTGATTCAGTATATGATAATATTTTCTACTGATAATTACAATCATAATCGTGCATAATCAAGTTCCACAGTATCAAAACAAAACTAAAAAAACATGTTAAATATCCATTGACTTAAATTAAATTTAGAAGTAGATTTTACGGCACTGCTTGGCAGTAGTAGTACTTATAAGGAAACAGTCTGAATTTAATCAAATTTAGGCCATAATATAAGCTTTTATTGACAGAGTTTATTATATTTTTTTAATTTAATTTAATTGAATGGAGCACACGCTGCGGTGACAATTTCCCTACACTCCCACATTCCCCCTATCCTGCACCTACCTACATTTGCTCTCTACAAATTTTAACTTTAACTTCTTTTAACTTTTTCGGTAAGTTATTCATCATTTCCCTTGGTAACTCATTCCAATCGCTGACATCCTTCCCTAAAGAACCAAATGTTCCCATCAATTGCCAGCTTGTGGTCATGGTCATCGTTTCCCTTCCATGCACTACTTTTCATACCTACTGCAATATCTTTCCATGCCTCATCGCCACTGCACGCCCTGTACACTCCCATGACCCTCCTCATCCTTCTCCTGTAATGCAATGAATCCCATTCTACCTCTTTTATCAGACCTGTCACTGATTGCATTCTGCGATAAATTCCAGAAACAAATCCAGCAGCCCTTTTTTGCACCCTCTCTAATTCCTGTATTTGATACGCAATATGTAGGCCCCATACAACACTAACATATTTGAGCAATTTTCTGACCAAAGTTCTCTCGTGCATCCCCTCATCACTCTCTCCAACAAGTGCAGAATTTTGAAACCTATTCTTACCACCTGTCCAATGTGTCCCGCCCAGGTAAGCTTGTTATCAACTGTAATGCCAAGATATTTACATTTCAAGTCTTCAGCAAGCAATTCATTCCCCACCTTATATTTATAATTAACCTTTTGTTTTTTATTTGTGTATCTAATAAGCTGACTCTTCTTTGCATTTATCTTCATCCCATGTTTACCAACCAAACTAGATATCCTGTCCAGATCACCCTGCAACTGTTTACAATCCTCTATAGTTTTGATCCTTTTATACAGCATTATGTCATCTGCAAACAATCTAATTTCAGATAGTAAACAATCAGCACGATTATCCATTAGAATAACGAATAGCAATGGTCCCAATACGCTACCCTGTGGCACTCCCATTTTTACTTCCACTTCCTTTTGTACCGCATTTCCTACCCTAACTTTCTGTACTCTACCTTTTAAAAATTCTTCTACCCAGCAAATCACTTTCTCATTCACTGCTATAGTTTTTACCTTATTTACTACCATTTTATGGCACACTCTGTCAAACGCCTTGGAAAAATCTAGTGCTACGCTATCAATTTGGCCTCCCTTGTACATTTCATCTGAAATATCTTGCATATATCCCACCAACTGAGATTCGCATAAATATCCTTGCCTGAACCCATGTTGCCTACTTGAAAACCACTTACGTTCCTCACATATATTTCTGATGTGGTTGCATATCAATCTTTCCATTAATTTACCTACCACTGAAGTCAAACTGATTGCCCCAGTAATTTTCGACTCTATTTCTCACACCTCCTTTATGTACCGGTACTACTATCGCACTTTTCCAGTCCTGTGGTAAGCAGCAAGTATCCAGACTCAATTTAAATAATATTTCAAGATAAGGTACAATGTCACATCCGGCTCTCTTTAGTCTCTCTGTAGTTTAAATTATCTAGACCTGCTTCGTTATATTTTTTTAGCTTGCTTATTTGCTTCATGATTTCTTCAGGATGAATTTTTTTAGTATCTTCATTTCTAACCGTATTGTTATGCTCGTTCTTCGAATTAGACCTTCCCGTTTCTGATTCACTGTCTCTAATGCTCTCACTAAACCAGTCACTTAAAATCTCTGCCTTTTTAAAATCCTCAGTAACTAATTCTCCATCCTTTTCTTTAAGTGTCTCTACACCTTCCCTTCGCCTCAGTTTCCAGATATAGCCATAGATATTTCTAGATGCATTCAGTCAGTGGTCCTCCTGCACTGAATATACTCTTCATAAACCCATTTTAGCCACTTTCTTTGCTGTTATTAAGTCCTTGTTTAGTTGTTTTAAATATTCCCTACAATCCTGCTGTCTCTTAACTCTGTTATGTTCTCTTCGTACCAACCTCCTCACTTCCCTATTATAGTACACAGGTTCTCTAATTCTCTTTATTTTCTCCTTTGGAATCAATTTTCTTCACCGTTTCTTATTATCTCCTTGAACTCTTTCCACCTTGATTCAACTGTACTTGTGCCTTCCTTCCATTTGCTGAATCGTTCTCTGAAATATCTCTTCAAATTTGAAATCTGTGCCTTTTTATAATTGTACCTATTTCCCCTTCAATTTTGGCTGCTGGTTCACTGAAACCTCTAATATCCTTCAGAACTGCTTCAGATACTTGACAACGCACAAGGTTATAATCGGGTTTTATTAGGAATATATCCAAAATATTTCGACCCCTAGTGTTTTACTCTACCACTTGTGTAAATCCTCCTTCCCTTATTAAGGTATTTGTAAATCTTTGTTCCCGAGTGTTACTAATCTTATTTCCTTCTCTGTTTACACCTGGTAAATTTAAATCCCCGCCAATAATGATCATTCTATTCTCACCTCTGAATCTGAGAATGAATTTAATTTCTCCCCAAGATCCTCATTTTCATCTGTCATTCTTCCTCTGCGGTAAGCAGCCAACATCCTGATTTTTTCTCTTTTATTACCACAGAAATCTATCCCAAGTAACTCATGGTCTTGATCTATGAACGTCAGTGAACTGTGGTAGTTTTTGCTAACTAGTATGAAGACTCCTCCACCAATTGCTTCTCTATCTCTGCGGTACACTCTGTAACCATCAGGAAAACCTCACTTTCTAGTACCTCTTCTTTTAACCAACTCTCTATCCCAATTATTACTTGTGGTTCGTGTATCTCTATTAAGTTTGCAAATTCGACTACTTTGTTCATTATACTTCTACAGTTTACCATTAACACACTTATTAACGGCTTTATATTTTCAGCATTTATCTCCTCTTTCCCAGTTTTACCCCAGTCAGTTATTGTTTCAGCAACTTAATCTATTTCTTTAACATCTATGATCATTCTCATCTTGAATCTGCAATCAGTATCACTTTGATCATCTATTTCCGTCCCTTCACCAGCAGCCCCTAACCTAAAAAAGGCACAGTCTTGACCCCATCATCACTGGAAATGGGCTCCCTCACTGCGTTAGCTATCAACTAAGAAAGTACTTCCTTCCCCCTTCTATTTAGGCGTAGGCCATGCCTAATGATACCCCATCTACCAATGGTGTTTACAGGCACAACCCCCAACACAGAACTAATGCCTTTCCCAAGTAGCAGTTCCGTTTCCACATTAACCCGCCTCACAGCATAGTTCAATTGTGGTCGGTAATGGCGACTTAGGACCTGCATGAGCTCCACCCTGGTATGCTGTGCCTGCTTCACCATCTTCCTCAGGTCACTCTCTATACTATAACTCGCGTTTCTGTCAATACTATTCCCCACCTCTCCCACTATCACTACTGTATCTTCCCTAATGAAACTCGTATAAAGTGAACCTATATCCTTTGTTACCTGACCTAATGTTGCACTAGGTTTGAAAAAAGTTGTGACCTGGTAACCTGTACCTAACTGATCCTGCAGAAGAGGGCCTATACCTATCCCATGGCTACTACCTAGCAGCAGAACCATTTTCTGCCTTTTCTTGCCTTGCACGCCCTTATTCCTAAGGGCCTGCTGCATCTTACACACTCCTACATCTACGTGAGGATCTTCTCCTCCTGACTCATGCAACAGGTCAAACCTATTTTTCCCCACAATTACTGAAGTGTCTGGCTTCTTCATCCTGTTAACTATATTTAATCTATTCATGCAAAACATTGGAAGGAACGAAGTTTCCCAGTTCACCAACTTGTCACTGAAAAACTTCAAGAATGATGACGTTTTGGTTTATGTTAAACATTTATCCTTCATGTCCTTCTCACAGTCATAAAAATGAGGTTTGAAGATGTTTAGACTATTGAAATATTGCAATCGGTTATTTATCCATATAGTGCCGTTGAAGAATGGCATATATTACTACAAGAACTGATCGAAATAGTCATTATCAAAAAAGGTAAGTCGCAGTTCAGAAAGTGGTATCAGCAGTTCGAGGTTCACAAAGGTATACAGTAGAACCTCGGTAAGTCGAAATTCAAGGAAGACGCGAGAAAATTCGAGTTATACAGGTTTCGACATATAAAGGGTTTTGAGTTCGAGAGGTTTTTCTATGTACGTGTTAGACTTGCAGAGGTTTAGGTTTTATCCTAACTAATTTTGAGTTACAGAGGTGAAATAAATATAAATTCGTATTACAGAGGTAGTTTATCCTCAACTTAAGAATTTATAGGTACTAGTGATCGCCCAGCGATCGAAATTCGACAGTAATTCATTAAGTTGTTTAGTTTCTTTCATGGAAGAGTAATAATCTAGTAATTCTCTGCATTACCTATAAAATTAAAACGATACACTCCACGCGTGACTATGCTAAATTTTAGCTTCTAATCTAACCATAGCAAATGATGAAATGTATTTATCGATGGTTCATTTGAATTCAAAATATTCATTTTGACTTAAGGGCGGAAAACTGCTTTAGCTTTATGAAACATGTATCTATCAAAATAATTTCGTCATTTGGTGTGTTCGCTATTTAAATTTGGTCTATTATCATTTTGAATTTCACGCAAATAAGTATTCCTTATTTCTTGTCTCTCTCTCTCTCTAATGAAATTACTGAAATTAAAAAATCAAAAGACACTTAACCAAAGTTTAACATTTTAAATAATCAAATGTCCATATAGTATCTGGCAGAATCACTACATTCCTTTTCAAAGTATTCCTTTCATAACTTCAAACATTAATCTCTACTTTATCCTAGTCTTTCGTTTTACCAAAGACCACAGCACAGAGTGTCTCAATGCGGGGAATTCACGTAAGAACGTTGGCTCCGATCCTATTTCACGCGCACACACACATTTCCAAATTAATTTTTTTTAATAATATATTTGTAACATGTATTAACTATGCTTATTATATTTTTGGGTGGGGTGGGACATTCTCCGCCAGTGAAAAACTGTTACTGACCTGTTGAACTTTGGATTAACTGTTTCCTTATAGTGTCCTCTTCACGTTTAGCACACTCATTTTCTAGAAAAGTCGCCACGAATTAAATTAAAAATACCGAAATATGGGATGTTCCGCAACCGCGAAATGTTAGCAGCACTGTAAAAATGACACAAAAATTATCGGTACAGGGATCATATCAACCTAAATAGGTTCGTTTTGTCATAGTGATCGGTCTGGACCAAGAGTAAAAAGTTTACGGGAAATTTGTTCTGCGCAGCCCATGTCGCAAACCAGAGACAAACTGCGCATTTGTTTGAAACTGAAGCAATCGATTATCTCTGACTGCTTATATCGATTCCAAGGTTTGTAAAATATATCTATAATATAAAAATGAATCGCAAAATGTGTTGGTAAGCGCATAACTCAACAACGCCTGGACCAATTCGGCTAATTCTTTTTTTTATATTTTCGTTACGGCACCGGGAAGGTTCTTATGGAGAGATAAAACGTAAAAATTAGAAGGAAAATAGTAAAAACCACACTTTTCTTTTCCGTCAATCAAAACAAAACAAAGACGCGTTAGGATTATCTTTGGTATGACTTCACAGCCTCCATGGATATTAATGTATGTCTGCGTGTGATCAGCAAAAATAATATCACTGACGTACGTGTTATCATTATTTCCTCTGTGCGTGGCATTTTCTTGGATGCTTTTAAATTTTTGCTTCTCTCGAAAACCAATTGTGTGTTTATTTGTTCAGTGTGTTTATATGTAGACCCATGCCGCCTACCACGAAAGTTTCGACTATGAAAATAGAATGCATCAGTTTAGAAGGAAGCAATACTAAGAATACCTAAAAAGCAAAATCGATTACTGGTATTTCAGTTGAGAAGCGATATGCATTATCGTCTGACGATCGATCCACACTTATCCTTTTATTTTAAGTATGCAATGTTCTGGTAAGCCTTTTGGTGATGGGTTCCATTCGTTTTAAATTATGTTCAGGTAGATTTCACGATGATTGAATTGGCTGCAAGTAAAAATACTTTCTGTTCTGGTAAGCTTTGTGGTGATGGGTTCCATTCGTTTTAAATTATGTTCAGGTAGAATTCACGATGATTGAATTGGCTGCAAGTAAAAATACTTTCTGTTCTGGTAAGCCTTGTGGTGATGGGTTCCATTCGTTTTAAATTATGTTCAGGTTGAATTCACGATGATTGAATTGGCTGCAAGTAAAAATACTTTCTTACTTTTAAAATCTATATAAACAAAAATGAATCACCAAATGTGTTGCTATGCGCATAACTCGAGAACGGCTCTACCAATTCGGCTAATTTTTTTCATATTTTTGTTAATTCACAATGAAGGTTTTTATGGAGAGAAAAAATGTAAAAATTGCGAGGAAAATAGTAAAATTCAACACTTTTCTTTTTCCATACAAACCAGTCAATCAAAACAAAACAAAGGCACATTAGGATTATCTCTGGTATGCCTTCAAGTTGATTAGACTGTATGGATGGATATTAGTCTATGCCTGCCCAAAATAAAGTTCGAAGGAAAAAAAGGGTTTGCGTGCCATCAACGAAAATAATATTACTGCCAGTCAATCATAACAAAACAAAGGCGCTTTATGATTATCTTTGAAATTACAAAATGATCGATCTGAAGAAATGTTTTTAAAACAATTCATTGGCATTGGTAATGACAAAATCTCTGTAGACGTTTTGACTGGCTGCATTATATTTCCTGTCAATTTTTTGGTTGAACGAATGAGCTATATTATAGAGACAAAAACACGGATGTAAATGAAATTTCCGGTGAATTAAGGACATACTAATCAGTTGATTGTGCAACTAACCAAGATGATGTAGTCAACTATCCACCATAATTTTTGAACTCACTGGATTTGCCAGGATTGTTGCCTCATAATCTTCAATTAAAAGTAGGATCGGTGGTCATAATATTGCGAAACATCAACCAACTGCGTCGTTGTAATGGCAAACGGCTAGCAGTGAAAAAATTACTGAACAATGTGATCGAAGCAACCATTCCAAGAGGAAAATATGAGGGAGAAGATGTGTTAATACCTCGCATCCCAATTGTACCAATTGAATTTAAACGACTACAATTTCCACTGCTGCTTGCTTTCGCTATGACCATAAATAAATCACAGGGTCAGTCGTTGAGTGTTTGCGACGATAATCTTGAAAACCCATGCTTCTCTCATGGACAGTTGTATGTTGCCTGCTCCCGCGTTGGAAAACCGTCAGTTTTATTTATTTACGCGCCAGGTAACCAAACAAAAAATATCGTGTACCACAAAGCATTACAATAAAAATATCATCACATTATTACTAACGTCATGCAGTGTACGAAATAGAAAACACATTTTTGTAAGTAATCTTTGTTAATTATTGAGACATTAAATCATTAAATAAAGTGATCACTCTGTAATACGTTTTGGACTACGATAGGACAATAACATTTGACAGAAAGAAATCTGTCGGGGCAGCTAGTTATATATAATTTTAGCTTTCTGTATTTCTTTAAGTTCCTCCGTTCGCCCAATATTCTGGCCGCTAGCTGGCTCTCTACCAGCCCTCGCAATGTTGCTTCTTGCTTCTATATAAGTTCAGAAATGTAATTTCGACTGCTTTGTTTCACCAAAGAAGACAAAGTAAGGCCGCTAGCTGCGCCATCTACCAGCCATCTGAGCGAACTACGTAGGCGAGCGAGCGTTTTATTTTACTTAATTTAATGTATTTGTAACGCATATTATATATAGATTTTAGCTTCCTTCACTTCTTCTCCATATAATCTTTAACTATGCCAAATCTCACACTTCTCCGTGTGCGCAATATTCTTAAAAATGTAACACAAGTTTTCGCTTAGCATATTAATATATAGATATATAAACATAAAAAGACACAGGTTTAAAAATTTAGGATTTTTGAGCAATTGAATCCCATAATTTCGTCATTAGATAACGATCAAACAATGTTAACTTCATCATCGCAAGTAACGAAGTCCTCAAAAGATATTCCTGTGTCAGATACTACTGTTCTCCATTCCAAAGGAGACTGAATAGAAACTTCTTCAACTTCAGCTTCTTTAGTTGATTATGATGAAAAACCACATTGTACAAAACGGCTTTCATACTCATGGCTTGTAATACGTTGATAGTAGATCTTGTGTTTTCTTCTATATTATACAACAGTGCACATTCGTAAAAATTACTTCTAAGAAAGTATAATCGCACCGCTCGCACCGGCCTAGTACGCATATAGAAAACAGACACATTGAAATGTACCAATTAACTGAAAGACAATCATTTTTATCCATTAAATTAATACTGAAATAGTTTTTTCTAGTGCATTGGGTTATACAACATTTTTGGTCTTTCATCTTCTGTAAAACCAGTGTACCCAGCATTGCGGGCAGGTGGGTATGGAAGTTCTGATGTTGTATCCCATTTGATCGGAATGCCGTAAACATTCTGCATCAACATCCAGTTTAGAGATATTAACGACAAACTGACTGGTTTCATGTGTAAATTTTGTTTAAGAAGGGAGATGGGTGAGAGAGGGTGGGTTTTCTTAAGCCAAACGTAGATAATAATTTTATGATATGCAAATGGAGACTTTCCCGGCGTATTGATTCAATGAAAGTTGCACGGGTGTCCAGCCGGATGGTGTCATAAAACGACGACGTTTCGACAACCTGCTCGGTTGTCTTTATTAGGTCTATTTAGATGTTTCTTCTCGAAATCACAAACAGACTGGCTCCGCTGCCACCGAAATTCGAATGTCGTGTATAGAGAGTTGCCAGGACGCCCAATCAGCGCGCTGGAACTGATGAAGACAACCGAGCAGGTTGTCGAAACGTCGTCATTTTATGACACCATCCGGCTGGACACCCGTGAAACTTTCATTGAATAATTTTATGTTTGCTTTAAAGTATACGTGTCCAAAGTTCCTTCAAAATCGAATAGATACTGTAGCTTTGTATAAAGAACATTGACAAAAACTAACGGGATGGAAAGAGTGAGATTGGTTGGGTTTCTGAAAATCAAATTTTGACAGTATTTATCTGTTTGTTTTAATGTAAACGTGTGCAAAGGATCATAGAAATTGGGTGAAATCTGTGGGTATGTATAAAGAAAGTTTGCAAAAATTAAGAGGGTGGAATGGGGACACTATTTTTTTTGTTGGTTTTAAAGTCTACATATGCAAAAGTTTCGTCGATAGTGGATCAAAACTGTGGGCATGTGTACAGAACACTGAAAAAATTACGGGGGTGCAAAGGGGGAGGGGGATTGGGTTTCCGAAAAAGAAATGTTTACAGTATTTTTGTGTTTGTATCAAGGTTTACATGTGAAAATTCCTGTCGATATCGGATAAAAATAGTGGATTTGTATAGAAAAAAATACTGTCAAAAATATGGTTGTTGAAAGGGGGAGAGGTGTTTGGTTTCTGAAAACCAAATAGTGACTGTATTTTTCTGTTTATTTTAAAGAACATGTTTGTAAAGTTTCGTCGAAATCGAGTAAAAATGTGGTTTCGAATAAAAATAAGGGTTGTAAAGGGGAACAGGTGGTGATTTTTATGTTCTTTTTTATGTTAGAAACCTTCGCACTCGTGTCCTAAGGATGGAACTGTATAATACCTACTTTCGGTCACGTGACACAAATTGACGGCCTCCTTTCCCCTTTTTCCCCTACCTCCATGGCGTCACATCTTGTTGTGGCGATTCAAAATGGACCAATGGCAGCCGACGTCACAGTCGTGGGCGTTTCGAATGAGCCAATGGCGGCCAAGGACGTATGACCTTACTGTCGCTAGGTGGCAGCATCGTCCGAGGTGCCACGTGCGGCCACTGACGTCACACCCGTTGGGTGGCAGCACTATCTGGCCAGAGATATTTTACTCCGCCAAGTCATAGCGTGAGGCATTTGGGAATTCCTATGACGTCAGGATAATCGTATTTCTACATACGCGCTCACTTTATGTAAATCTACGAATACTTACCGGGTCTCAACATGCGCGTGACGCCAGTGCTCTGAAATTCAGTCGCTTCGTCGGCGAAAAGAATTTGCCACTAAATGTTGAAAAAGTGTGTAGAAATATTTATGTATTTCCGTCTGTCCAGAGACAAGGAGATTCCATTATCTGTTACGAAAGCAAGGGGTTATTTAGAGCACAGGTGTGGAATGTGAAGCTCACCATGTTTTCGTCTGACGTCACATCCGACCTGACAAGCGAGGTGGTGCAGGATCCACAAATACTTTTGAGAGGACTCCGGTTATTTCAGACCCCTGATAAATCATGTGCCTGGTGTCCCCAGCGCGGGTACACAGAAATGTTACAACCCACGACGAAGCATTCTAAAACAGGCAAATACATCGTTTGATAGATGTTATAATACGTATTTTCAAAACGAAAATTAAAACTTTAGTTTCAATACCGAGTGAGTATATAACCTGTTCGATTTATCGTAATTGAAAAATCTTAATATCACGCTCATCTTTTTTCTCTCAGCTCAACATGCTGTTCTGTAAATACAAAATTCACATGCATTCAGGAAAGGATTTGTTTTTAAAAGGATTTGGGACAGGTATTGGGCAAATGGATGCAGGTATGGACAGTGTAGGTAAAACAGGAATGGTAATTGTAAAGAATATAGAGCAAACAGCCGGAACAATACCTGACGTAGAGGTGTAAATACTACACAATTATTCTATTCATTCTCCCAGGAACCATCAAGGATCCATCGGTATCAGATGCCCCAGGTACCAAACTGTTCAAATCAGCACCGTCTCACATCTCACACACCTCAGCCCTCTCGAACATTTAATAACATGGTTCCCAGGTACCAAACTGATCACATCATCATCATCTCCTCTCTCACTTCACAACACTCTCTGCCATTCAGTAACATGTGCCCCCAGGTACTAAAAAGTGAAGAGCAGATTCATGTGCTATTCTTAACATGCTATATTTTTCATGGTGTTGCGGTATTACCTTTTTATACCCAGGTAATTTCCCTCTAAACAGCAGCTGATTATCGTTCTCTATGTTTCTTGCAGTATTATGCTGATTCTGCTTCACGTTTTTAGACAATCAGCACAATGGACAGTTATCATTGGGTTGCAGCGTCCCCATCTGAGTCCACCTCTCGCATTCCGAACCAGCTATGACATTGGTTTGTTTCTACATGCTTCATTCAACTAACCAGTGCACATGATAAAGTTATCATACCACTCTTAGTTTACGGATAATTTCCTGGTCGTCAAACAGACGTCATAACCAACATTGTAATAGAATATCCTCACACATCGACAAGCATCCAAAACGTCAACTTAGGTATAGATTACACTGAAGATAGCGTCCAAACTTGTACTGTCGTAATTTGTTGGGTCACGTGTGTTTGTGCGTGTTTGAATATTTTACCCACCCAGGCTTCATCGCCAATGTATACCTAAAATCAAGTATCAGCTTGTGGTTATGGTCAACTTGGGCTCCATAAACATACAGTCTTCATATTCTTACTTTTTAATACACCAAGCAGGGTGGATGAGCGGTTAATGCTCGGAATTTGAGGGACCTAAGTTCGATATCAGGGGCGACCATCAAGTTTTCGCTTATTCATGTTTTCATGGAATCATTCCTTCTGATATTTCATCCCGTTTATTGTCCCCAATCTCTATTGTTCTAATAACCTCGTTGTTGACTATTTCACAGCACTGCAATCCCGATTCGCAAGAAAGGCTAGAGATTCTCATCCCGAACCACAACACTCTCTGTAATCCAGTACCATGTGCCCCAGGAACCCAACTCTTTATACCAGCCTCGTCTCGGCAATCCTACACCATAATACTCTCTCCTAACCAGTAACATGTATTCCAAGTATCAAACTGTTCACATTAATATCAACTCGTTTCTTGCACACTGCAGACCTCTCTGCCGTTAAGTAATGTGTGTCCTAAGTACCAAACTATTCACGTTAGCACCATCACGTCTGTCACACACCACAAGCCTTTCTGCCATTCAGTAATATGTGACCCAGTTACCATGCAATAGAAACTTGGCTATTAGACAGAAATCATATATTCATACAAAGTCTCGCCCACGAATCCATACGTCACAACACAAACACATTAGTGGTGGAATAGAACAGCACATCCTGCGTGCAGACTGACTGGTTAAATTATGGTATCAACATATTTACGCGTACATACAAAAATAGAAACGCAGGCACACATGTCCATGCCTACGGCGAGTTCAGCACAATTACCGGAACCAATCATGGAAACGAAAAAGTGGGGCAGTACTCTCTTGTCTCATGACTAGCAGTAAAACAGAACTCTCCTTAGATATCATCAGTCAGACGAGTTAGAAGGTGTGAGAAGGATGGTATATTTTTACCATACACCTCATTGTTTATCCCATAAGTAGTGTTAATTACGCGTAATTGAAAACATGTACCATCAATACATAGATCACCACCACATCTTCCCTCATCGCAATCCATTCTGCCATTCAGTAACATTGACCCAGGTACCATAAGTTGCAATAGACACATGACTATCAGGCAGATATCATAACCCATATTCACCCACAAATCCATACGCTGCCACACACGCGGGCGCACAAACACATTAGTGGAGGAAACGGACAGCACATCACACATCCATACAGACAGGTTAAAGAAAGGCCGAGCAGGCTCCAATGACAATACTTACGCATACATACACAAAGAGAGACGCACACACATACACACACACACACACACACACACATACATATTTCCATGCCAATAGCGAGCTCGAAACAATAACCAGCACCAATCATGCCAACAACAATATGGAGCAGAATTCTCCTGGTTCATAACTGGCCAAAAATTCACCAGTCAGACTAGTTAGAGTGTGTACAAGGAATGACATGTTTTTGCCATACATCTCAGTATTGATCCCATGCAGATTGTTCATCAACAAAGTGGTGGCCAGTGATAGTGAAATGTTGAGGTCGAGTAGACTCCTTTCACGATAGACACACACAACTACGTAGGTAGACACACACATTCACATGTCCATGCATACACCACCTACACACATATATGTAACTAGCGGAAAATGACTGCACACCCAACATCTAGACTGTAAAGGATGGCATGTCTTTATCGTACACCTCAGTCGTCATCAATCCCAACTGATTTCATGAACCATCAATATAGATGGCCACTGGAACTGAATTCTAGTGCACTGTTTGGTCAAACTCATTTGTTAATAGCAGCTTCTGAAAGACAAATTTGTGTCAACCTGACCAGACGGACGCGGCGAGGGGGCCCTCTCCTCACAGCGGACGAGAATATCGTGGTTTTAGGTTGCTATACGGGCGCAAACAACCAATTTTGACAGCAATGAAAATCTGGTTATCGGTCGTGGTCGTGGAAATCCGGTAAGCTGAAATCGGTCGCTATCCAGAAAATCTGGTAATCGCTAACGATCCGCGATTTTAGTTCCGGTACACGGCGTACTAAGATAATAATGCCCGCGGTGGGTAGCTTGGCACAAGATTGTATTTCAGTCTCGCTGACGTGGTGGACACGAGGTGGCTCTCCCAAACTCTTTTCAGACGATAATTGAAATACGATTATTGAATAATCATGAATCAATGTAAGCTTCACGGGTGTTCAGCCGGATAGCGTCATAAAATCACAACACAGCCGCCGTCTTCATCAGGCGCGCAAAGCTTCATGTGTTGTAAGCTAGGAGTCACCGCCTAGACCGGCTTAGTATAAGTCCGTTACTTACGAAATGCAAATTTCTTTCTCATGTTTGTTCTGTCAAGACCCGCTACCTTTGGTAACTTTGCTTCTGTGTGTTAGGTTTTGATTGTTCTCTTTGTACTCTTTGGAGGAGAAAACCCTTAATAGGAGAAACCTCCTTGGTGTGTATGCAGGAGAACGCTGTAATGTATTAAATTTTATTTTATTCACAATGGAACACTATGCTTAATAGGAGTTTATATCGGTCCCATCTTTTTAGCAAATAATTACCGAAGTTTCATAAACATTCTACATTACCTCTATTTTTGTTATTTGCGTGGATTCTCTCAGCTTGCTGGAATATCACTGTGTTTTCGGGAGGCCCCGGGTTCATTTTTCGAAGATTCAGATTTTCCGAAACCGCTCGAAGGAAATGCTGCGGTCGTCAACAATATCTAATGATCCCATAAAATAATGAAAAACGTTACAGTGCTTCAATGCTTTGGATTCCTTTAGTTTTTCTTTTGCTCAGTAAGATTAGCGCCCTATGCTTGGGGGCCAAGGGACAGAGTTTCTGAGAATGTTTGTTGGTAGTAACACTGTCATAGTAAGGTTATATACTAGTTGTTATTTAAAGATGAATGTAATTAAAAATAATTATAACAACTTAATTCAATTACTTATTAAAATTCATTTTCATCTCTTGTAGTTTCAGGGTCAATATATATTTAAGGGTATTGCAACGTCGTAAGTGTCATTATACAACGCGGTGAAACTATCTAACGAATTCTTATAACAAGCTACGCATTGGGAATGTCATTTTAATATCTCCATTTTATTTCTCGATAGTTGTTAACTCATATGGCATTTACTTTCTGTTACTATAAAAGCGTCTAACATATTTACAAATCCTTTAGCGCAAAGTGGCTCAGTCGTTAAAGCGTCTGATTGGATTGGACAGGTAGCAAGGTCCCCGGTTCGAATTCCCGTATCGGCGGTGGATACTCAGAGGCCCGTAATCAGACCTTCACGTCTGACATATCTTGCTGTGAAGTATCCCATTGTTTGGATTCCACATTAAACTGTTGGCGCTCTTAAGTAAGCTTAGGAGGGAAGCAACTAGCCACCCTACCTCAAGTATTCCTCCTTCGGGAAGGTTTCAACCAGAAACTTAAACTACTTCAATTTTATTTGTGCCCG
This sequence comes from Vandiemenella viatica, assembly GCA_031002005.1. Taxonomy (NCBI): domain Eukaryota; kingdom Metazoa; phylum Arthropoda; class Insecta; order Orthoptera; family Morabidae; genus Vandiemenella; species Vandiemenella viatica. Next base: position 304,472,232 of record JARYHS010011408.1, read on the forward strand.
CTAAGAGTGAACGCCTGTTTACAAAATGTTACAGAGAAGAAAATAGTGAGGATTGTCAGTAGGCGGCTCACTGGGCTAAGATTATGAAAAACTAAGGTCATTAAAATTAAGGTATTTCGATTTTAGCGAATTATGAATAAAATAAATGAAAGAATTTCGTGCATCAACTAACAGGAAGCGCTATTTGTTTAACTACTGTTTAGATGTGCATGTTATCCTTAAAGAACAAATTACTGTTAAAATTCATACAAGAGAAACGCGAGATTTCGAGGAAATTCCGTCATCAGGGATCGATATCCAGCACAGTCTTAAAGTTAACTTTCCTAACGTTTTCCAAAATCACTCGAGGCGACTGCTGGAATAAATACTATGCATTATATTCTTTCGCTTTTTAGAGTTATTTTTTGTATGCCGTTCTGAATATCGAGCCTGGTGGATAAGGTTTTAAACCTAAGTAATGAATAAGCAGTTGTTGGATATGTAGGTTATATTGAATGCCTGGAGACGACAGGGGTAACACAAGATCGGCAAAGTCTGTTCTGAACAAGGGAATTTGGAGTAATATCAGCCTACAAACTTTACGAAACTAGGTTTCATATTCATGCTGTAGTATCTCTTAAGATCACTACAATGATTTACAGTGTTGTTTCTAACAGTTTTTACGTTAGCTATACTACGGTAAAGACATTTAAGATGTAATGATAATCTAAAATGTGCATCTGGTGTTGGATCATAGATGCGCAGCCTGATGGGTAAGCAGTAACGTTCCGATCTAACGTTCGCGAGGATATCCAGCATGTTTCTTAAGTCAGGTTTCCTTTTGCTTCCAAAAAATCACTCGATGCGAGTACTCGGATCATTTAAAAATATATATTTATTGGCATTTAAACTTTTGGTCATACAGCCATACCAATTTAAACTGTATTCTACTAAACTTCTAGGTTATTATTTCTTACAAATGATAGGATGAAGCAATATAATAACATTTTCAGTGGTCAGAAAATGTTTAATGTTGATTGGTGACTGGATACCCATTTAGAAAGTGTTTTCATGAAGTTTGTGATGTTCCAGTATTTCTTGCAGCAGAAGAACATGTGAATAATGTCGCAAAGTTGTGATGTTTCCGACCATTCTCTTTCCCACATTTCCCTGCAGTTTTATCTTAAGGAAGTTTGTGAAACCTAGACCTGGTACCTTTGTCTCTTCCTCACCGCTTCTCATAGCATTCTTGCTAGGCTATCTGCATCTTTGTTTCCTGGCAGGTCCACATTTGCTTTTATCCATTTAAATATAACTTCTTAGATTACATTGGTGTTTTGACTGCAGGTCTGTATGATCTTCATTATCATAGTGCATTATATTCGTCCTACTTTCAGAGATATTTTTATATGCCTGGTGAGTTTTTAACGTTCGGGACTGTCATGCGGAAGATGGAGGGTTCGATTCCCGGTCCGGCTATTCATTAGTAGCTATTGTAGTAGTACTTTAGACTCAAATAGATTAGAGTCAATGGGAACACTCCGACAACGAAAAACAAGTTTAATGGTGTTTGTACTGGTAAGAAGTAATGAGTTTTTATTCGTAGCCATTTGAGACAATCTTTTTCTTGTATTTTTGGCCGGGATTAATGGAATATTTGTTCATATTCGTATTCAAAAGTAAAAAAGTTTCGATTTGCCACCCACTCCGTCTATGTCGTGGATAACAAGCCTTCAGTATTGTGTTTCCAAATAGGCAGAGAAGCCATTAAACAATTTCGTTGTTGTAACTAGTTGATCGGATCTCCACTCTTCAGCTAGCAGATTGTCAAACGCATAAAAAATTTAAAATTCCCATGGTCGTAATACATGGGTTTTAGGAGGAATACGCCGAAGATTTTTTTTTTTTTTGCTGTCGTCAGTCTTTAGACTGGTTTGATGCAATCCTCCATCCCTTCCTATCCTGTGCTAACCTCTTCATTTCTACATACCCCCTACAATCCACGTCCTCAATTATCTGCTTCATATATTCTAATCTCTGTCTACCTCTACAGTTCTTATCTTCGACTGTTCCCTCCACTAACAAATTAACCAATCCAGCATGTCTCAAAATATGACCTACCAGCCTGTCTCTTCTTCCTGTAAGCTTCTTCCATAAACTTCTTTTCTCACCCATCATTTCTAAAACTTGTTCATTTCTTACTTTTTCTGTCCACCTAATTTTCAGCATTCTTCTGTAGCACCACATTTCAAATGCTTCAAGTTTCTTTCTTTCCGGTATTCCTAAAGTCCATGTTTCGCTACCGTAAAGTGCTGTGCTCCACACATAGAGTTTTAAGAAGTTCTTTCTAATTCCTAAATCAATATTTGAAACTAAAAGGTTTCTCTTTTTCATGAAAGCTCTTTTTGCTAGTGCTATTCTGCTTTTAACATCATTCCTGCTTCGGCCATCGGTTGTAATTTTGCTTCCCAAGTAACAGAACTCACTCACTTCTCCTATTGCATCAGATCCTATTTTTATATTTAATCTGCTAGTATTGGTGTCATTTCTGCTACATTTCATCACTTTTGTTTTACTTTGATTTATATTCAGTCCAAAATCTTCCTTCAGTATTTTGTTCATGCCATTCAATAACTTCTCAATATCCTCAGCCCTCTCTGCTAATAAGACAATGTCGTCAGCAAATCGTAGCATACTGATTTTTTCTCCCTGTAAACTTATGACACATGGAAATTTTTCTTTGACTTTCTTCATTGCTTCTTCTACATACAAGTTGAATATTAACGGGGATAGAATACAACCTTGTCTCACACCCTTTTTAACTGATGCATGTCTCTCGTGATTCTCTACTTTTATCACAGCCACTTGATTTTTTTATAGTTTATAGAGGATTCTTCTATCTCGATACTTTAGACCTGACTTCTTTAAAATTTTGAACATCTTGTCCCACCTAACATTATCAAAAGCTTTTTCTAAATCAACAAATGCCATAAAAGTATCTTTGTTTTTCTTGATCCGCCCTTCAAGTATTAATCTTAAAGACAGAATTGCTTCCCTTGTACCGCGATTTTTCCTAAACCCAAACTGATCTACACCTACTATCTCTTCTACTACCCTTTCCATCCTTCTGTATATTATTCTGGTCAGTAATTTTGAAGCATGTGATGTTAGACTAATTGTGCGATAATTCTCACATTTGTCAGCTTGTGCTTTCTTTGGAAGTGTGAAGATGATATTTTTATTAAAATCTGTTGGAATTTCTCCTGTTTCATAACTTTTTGATATCAGCTTGAATAATCTTTCGATTCCTTCCTCTCCTAGAGATTTAAGAAGTTCTGCAGGGATCTCATCAATTCAAACTGCCTTATTTGCTTTCAAGTCATTCAGAGCTTTATTAAATTCTGTCCTCAAAACAGGATCTTCTAAGTCATCCATGTCGACATCGCCTTCCTTTTCCAATACACTATTGTTCAAGTCATCCCCAACATACAGTTTCTCAATGTATTCCTTCCATCTGTTAGCTCTATCTTCTGACCTTAAAAGAGGTTTCCCATCGGCAGCTTTAATGTTCATACCTGTTTTCTTCATTTCTCCAAAATTCTGTTTGATCTTTCTATATGCCACATCTACTTTTCCTGCAACCATTTCCTTTTCTACTTCTTCACACTTTTCTTGTAGCCACTTTTCTTTTGCTATTTTGCATTTCCTATTTATTTGATTTCTAAATTGCCTGTACTGCTCTTTTCCTGCTTCATCCTGAGCATTTTTGTACCTTCTCCTCTGATCGATCAGCTGCAAAATTTCTTCTGTGATCCAAGGTTTTCGGGCAGCTTGTTCCCTAAAGCCTAAGGTTTCTTTGCCAGCTTTCATTATTTCGGTCTTTAATGCATTCCATTCGTCCTCGGTTGAGCTCCTTTCACAGTTAATTCTTAGACCTAAGTCTACCATTTCTGCAAATTTTTCTCTTGTGCTGGATTGTTTCAGTTTATTCACTTCCAGTCTGTTCAGCTTATACTGCTTCCTTATTCGCTTGAATTTCAGCCTGCACTTCATTACTATCAAATTATGGTCCGAGTCTATGTCTGCTCCTGGGTACGCTTTACAGTCTAGTACTTGATTCCTGAATCTCTGTTTGACGATGATACACAGACGGAAAAAAAAAATCCCAACACCAAGAAAAAATTATTGTAGAGTAATGAAATTTGGACAATGCATTTGTCAAGTTAACATGTTTAATTGATTAAATTTTCAAGATCACAGGTTAATTTAAGCTCAAGAAAATGCATTTCAAATGTGAAATACTGTTAAATTAATAGCCGGTGTAACCTCCAGAATTTTGAATGCAAGCCTGCAAACGTGAATGCATTGTGTCATACAGGTTTCGAATGTCACTTTGTGGTATGGAGTTCCATGCTTGTTGTACTTGTGCTGTCAATACTGGGACGGTCAGTGCTGGCTGTGGATGATGCTGGAGTTGTCGTCCAATGATATCCCATACGTGTTCAATTGGGGACAGATCTGGTGATCTCGCAGGCCAAGGTAACATGTAGACACTCTGTAGAGCACGTTGCGAGACAACAGCGGTATGAGGGCGAGCGTTATCCTGTTGAAAAACTCCCCCTTGAATGCTGTTCATGAATGGCAGCATTACAGGTTGAATTACCAGACTGACGTACAAATTTGCAGTCAGTGTGTTTGGTATAACCACAAGAGTGCTCCTGCTGTCATAGGAAATTGCTCCCCAGACCATGACTCCAGGTGTAGGTCCAGTGTGTCTAGGCCGCAGACAGTTTGGTTGCAGGCGTTCCCCTGGCCTCCTTCTGACCAACACTCGGCCATCACTGGCACCAAGGCAGAACCTGCTTTCATCAGAAAACACAACAGATCTCCACTCCGTCCTCCAATGAGCTCTGGCTTGACACCACTGGAGTCGCAAACGGCGATGGCTTGTAGTCAGTGGAATGCACGCTTCAGGGCTGGAGTCATGGTCTGGGGAGCAATTTCCTATGACAGCAGGAGCACTCTTGTGGTTATACCAAACACACTGACTGCAAATTTGTACGTCAGTCTGGTAATTCAACCTGTAGTGCTGCCATTCATGAACAGCATTCAAGGGGGAGTTTTTCAACAGGATAACGCTCGCCCTCATACCGCTGTTGTCTCGCAACGTGCTCTACAGAGTGTCGACATTTTACCTTGGCCTGCGAGATCACCAGATCTGTCTCCAATTGAACACGTATGGGATATCATTGGACGACAACTCCAGCATCATCCACAGCCAGCACTGACCGTCCCAGTATTGACAGCACAAGTACAACAAGCATGGAACTCCATACCACAAAGTGACATTCGAAACCTGTATGACACAATGCATTCACGTTTGCAGGCTTGCATTCAAAATTCTGGAGGTTACACCGGATATTAATTTAACAGTATTTCACATTTGAAATGCATTTTCTTGAGCTTAAATTAACCTGTGATCTTGAAAATTTAATCAATTAAACATGTTAACTTGACAAATGCATTGTCCAAATTTCATTACTCTACAATAATTTTTTCTTGGTGTTGGGATTTTTTTTTCCGTCTGTGTATAATCTAGCTGATATCTGCCTGTATCCCCTGGACGTTTCTAGGTGTATATTCTTCTTGCATGGTTCTTTAACAGTGTGTTCGCCACTACTAGCTTATATCTTTCACAAAATTCTAGCAACCTGCTTCCTCGCTCATTTCTTACTCCTAGACCAAAACTTCCTACAGTATTCCCCTCTTTTCCTTCTCCCACTATTGCATTCCAATCACCCATGATTATTAGATTTTCCTCCCCTTTCACATATTGGATTAATTCTTCAATTTCAGCGTATATTTTTTCTACTTCTTCGTCATCTTCCTGTGACGTTGGCATATATATTTGTACTAATGTGGTTGGGACGGGCTTAGTTTCTAACCTCATCAAAATAATCCTGTCACTAAATTGTTCATAATAACTAACCCGTTTCCCTACTTTCTTGTTCATTACAAATCCTACACCAGTGACTCCATTCACAGCTTGTGTGCTAATTATCCTGTGTTCCCCAGACCAGAAATCCTGTGCGTCCTTCCATTTAATCTCACTAATCCCAACAACATCTAACTTAAGTTGTTCCATCTCCCTTTTTAAGTTTTCTAACCTACCTGCCCTATTCAGACTTCTAACATTCCACGCTCCGACTCGTAGAATGTTTCTATCCATTCTGATGACTCCTCCCTGAGCAGTCCCCACCCGGAGATCCGATTGGGGGACTATTTTACCTCCGGAATATTTTACCCAGGAAGAAGCCATCATGATATATGTAATTTGAGAGGATTACATGTCCTCGGGATACCCTTTGGGTCTTTAATGCAGTGGTTTCCCGTTGCCTTCTGCATCCCCATGCCGTTGATCATTTCTGATTCATCCGCCTTTATGGGCCGTTTCCAACCCCAAGGGCAAGAGGGTGCCCTGAACCGCTCCCCGCTCTTCCGCCCTCCTTTCGGAGGCCGTTGGCAAGCAGTGGGTGACTCCTTATACCGGGAATCTTTCAGTCGCCAGAGCCTCGTCCGTGCAAACAGGTTGCACCACGTGAAGGAGAGGTTGACATTTGGTTGGAAAAGACAAGTATAGTCTCTCCCAAACCCTTACACCCCACGCCGAAGATAACGTCCACTAAGTTGTACATGATGTTAGATAATTTGTGAAATTTTTCATCAGTACTAGTGTACGAGTCTATTCCGAAGTCTAAGGAGATCTCGTGTACAACTTCCAAAAGGACAAATGGTGAACAACGCGATGTGGGCTGATCTTATCCAAACAAATGTGACAAAAGGCTGTACAGAGCACAGTTAGTGGGAAAATGGAAAAATGCATACTTCCTGGAAAAATGCATACTTCCTGTAAAAATAGCAGTTACAGGTGCATATTGTCGGCGATTGGTACATTATCCAAAGTTTTCATGAGCAGCACCATTCAAGAACAGGATAGGAAAGTCGTCGAGCACAAACTCTGACCGAGCGTGGTGGTGTAACGGATAGCGTTCTGACCTCGCATTTGGGAGGACGGCGGTTCGAATCCCCGTCCGGGCATCCAGATTTGGGTTTTCCATGGTTTCCCCAAATCACTCCAGGTGAATGCCGGGATGCTTCCTTCAAAAGGCCATGGCCGAATTCCTTCCCATTCCTTGCCCCCATCCTTTCCCGTCTCTAAAGACCACGTTGTTAAAAAGGGACGTTAAACTGTTAAAAAAAAAAAACACAAACTCTGAATATGCTTGTCTATCTTTAGTACCTATAGAAAATTGGTAACACGTACATATACACACCATTGTCGATAATCATAAAAAAATACGCAGTCTGACAACTATCGACATAAATTCCATTTCATTAGTTAGCGGTCAAGTCCTCATTCTATTCCTATTTCCCACATATTTGACAAGGTGCGTAGTGGGAATTCGCCTGGACTTAATTCAAGAAACTATTGAGAAAACAAAACTGAAATCTGGGAACTGAAGATGCATCTTGCCGAATGTGAGGCCAGGGTGTTACCGCTCACCCATTACCCTGGGTCCACTACCATCGTAAGTCCTCTATCCTCTGACGCACACCATGTCCACGGAACTAGATGCCGCATAAACAGTAATTCCATGGTAGAAAAATTCCAACCAATCTTACACCACCATCATTCCTCCCACATTTCGTGGATGAATTGACGGAAAGATGGTCTTTCATAGGCAAGATTCAAACGGTTTATCCCCCTACCACACAGTTTTCGGATATGGCCCGTCAGGTGTTCGTCTGTGTTTCAGCTGAACGTTGGCGGTTCAAAACGTTTTACGATAGGGTTATCGTCTAACACGAATTTGAACCTGTTGTAGTGCTCGAAAAAGTGGGGCACCGCACCACAGTTAAGAATGGAACAAGCTGATCCAAGTATTGGACAAAGTGTCCGACTTATGCAATACTGCGTGCATCCATACTGTAGCTCCTTTCGGCGAGCACACCATATTCTGCAGAACGGTTTCCGGGGTGAAAACAGTAATTACCCAGAAACTGATCCTATCGGCGGTGACTCGTCTTGGAGGAACATCATAAGCGCGCAGCCCGCAGTGACCGGCGCCTTGACCGTAAAGAAGATATGTGGCAACCTTGTTTTGAGATACTATACAGGGTTTGTGGACAAAAATCTACGTGACTATCAAAAAGGGTGTACCTAAATGAATATCGGGGTTTTAACGCTTTGTAGTATTTTTTATATAAAACGTAAAATTATAATTAATGCATGAAATATAAGAGAACTCAAACAGTTGTACCTACAAGCTTACAAGTGTTCAATGTTAGTACCTGTCGTCACACAGCACACATCAAGTCGATAGCCTACTTCTTCCCAAACGTTGATTAGTGTTTGTGGTGTAATTGTTGCAACAGCTACCTCAGTCCTATTTCTTAGGTCGGGTACGTCAGCTGGTATGGATGCACATACACACGATCCTTTATGAATCCCCAAACGTAGAAATCACATGGCGTCAGATCGGGAGAGCGTGGAGGTCTGTCTTTGGACCCTTTGCGGCCAATCCAGCGGTCGGGTACAGTGACGTTCAACCAATCGCATACGGTGTTATGCCAGTGAGGCAATGCACCATCCTGCTGCCAAATAAAGTTATTTGGTTCGTCTTCTACCAACTGAGGAAATAGCCATAGTTGTATAGCATCAATATATGAAGTACCAGATACAGTTGCTTCTCCAAAGAAAAAAGGCCCATAAACTTTCCGCCGAGATATAGCGCAAAAAAATTTAGTTTAGGGGAGTCATGGTGCAATTGCACCATTTCGTGAGGATTTTCTGAGCCCCAGATACGCACATTATGAATGTTCACATGTCCACTAAGGTGAAATGTCGATTCATCACTGAAAACAACATGATCCGAAAAATCTTCATCGCCGTGCAACAATATTTCTTGTGCAAATTTGGCACGTAAACCATGGTCTGAAAGTTTCAGAGCCTGTAACAACTGCAAACGATAAGGACGTAGTTTTAAGTGTTACCGTAAAACTTTCCGAACAGTCATCACCGGAATTCCTAATTCACGCGTGAAAGATTTTCTCACTCGCTCAACACACTCTTCACTAATCCTTGGTCGTCCTGTACTCTTTCCTTTGCAAAGGCATTCGGTATTTTCAAACTGATGATACCATTTACGGATGTTATTATCGCTTGGAGGATCACATCTGAACTTAATTCGGAACGCACGTTGCATAGTAACTACAGATTCCGTCTTTACAAACTGCAGAACACAAAAAGCTTTAATTTAATTTAATTTAATTTAATTGCGATGGAGCACAGGCTCCGGTGGCAATTTCCCTACACACCCATCTTCCCCCTATCCTGCCCCTACCTACATTTGCCCTCTACAAATTTTATCTTCAAATTCTTTCAAAGTTTTCGGTAAATTATTCATCATTTCTATTCGTAACTCATTCCAATCCCTGACACCCTTACCTAAAAAAGAGAATCTTACTACACCCTTGTGCCTGAAATCGAGTGCCAGCTTGTGGTCATGGTCATCTTTTCCCTTCCATGCACTACTTTTCATACCTATTGCAATATATTTCCATGCTTTCTATTTATCAGTCGCCATGTTTGCTACTAGCACTTTCTAACGGATGACGGGATGAAACATGCACATGCGCAAAAGTACCAACAAACAGAACTGTTTGAGTTGCTCTTTCATTTCATGCATTAATTATAATTTTATGTTTTATGTAATAAATATTACAAAGTGTTAAAACCCCGATATTCATTTAGGTACAGTGCAAAAACTGATTATATTCGTGTAGCTCAATGGACACTCAGTTCATCAATAGACTATACGCTTCTAAGACAAGACCTTATTACATATAAAAATTTACTAGTATCTGATGATGTTAATAATATAGCAATTAAAAATTTGGATAGTGATGGTACTACTTGTATTTGAAAAGTATAAATAAAAACATATTGTATTTAACTTATTTTTGTTTTATTTCACCACCACACATTACAAAATAAATATAATTTATCATATTGTTGTTTTTTAAGTTCATTTTTTTCGAAAGACGGAACTTGTATGTATTAACTGTTTTGGCTTACAGGGCAGTCTCTAGAATAACCTGCGGAACCAAAAAACACTTAACTTTGCCGTCATGATAGACCAATCAAAGGATGTACACAGGATGTCAGATACATAGGTATGCATCATAGAACTCAGTGTTATTAATCAAAAGTGATGACAGAATGTACAGACGGAATTCAGTCTGCGTTTAAAGAGATGGATGACACATACAGCCACCTGATATATATGCAGTCATAGACAGAGAAATGAATCAAGTATCGAGCATTACCGGGAGCAAGAGAGAAGCATAATTTTGGGAAAAAAATGCACAGTTTCAGTAAGAAATATGAAAATACTGTAAATTCACGATATTTCATGAAAATCTGTAAAAAGAATGATTAAAATATGTAAAATATTTCCAAAATTACGTATTTTCCCTCCAAAAAAGACGTCGTAGGTTGACATGGCAATTACATCTGCGTGAATCACAGAGTGCAGTCCCAACTATATGATGTGTTTTCATTACCACAAAGGGCTACAAGAAAGTGTCATATACGTACAAATATGTATGTTTCGGCTGTCGTGACAGTTCCCAAGGAAACCTGCACTCCGACCTACCTCACACATCACGTTACCGTCTTGATAATTGACTTATAAGGAGTATAAAGGATGAAAACTACGGATGTTATCGATTAAAGGGGCAGGCAGTATGTATACTCACATAGAAGCCAACATTCATACAACGAGCTGTAGTTGTAGCAGTATACACACAATCCATCATAACTTACATTGAACTCTGGTTAATGCAGGATGTCACATTAGGTTAGCAAATCCATTCGATGCATATTCACCACACATACAAACTTCCCATCGTGATAGGGTGTGCAAAGTATTGAAACATCAGATATGAGTACCATAGAACTCAATTTATTCGATCAAAGGTGCTCACACAACTTATCAGACATATTAACGCACATACAAGTGATATCCAAAACCACTATCATCAGTAGGTTCACGATCCATCAAGACTTATATTAAACTCAGGATCCTGTAGAATGTTAAACTGTGTGCCATATTGGATTAAGATACGTTAGATTATTGTAAGTTCAGGTTAGCCCAAGTTCGGCGAGTCCACCACATCTTAGCAATAACTCAGGTTACTGTAGACTGTCACATTGAGTAAGGCTTAGTTAAATCTCGACCGCGGGGTTACATTTATGTGCGCCGTTTATTCAGTTTGTTCGTGCTGTTCACGTGATGTCATTAAGCCTCTGAAAGCTAAATTTGCGTCAGGTGATCGCTCAAGTGGCCTAACAAAAGAGCAATAGAACAAGGGGAGGTGTGAGAAGATTGACAGGTCAATTGTGTCTGAGAAACCCCAACCATAAGATAGTACCGCAGCCCCCCTCGTCCAATTCGCCTTTCTCATTTGTATAAACATACAGGCTCTTATGGCGGAGCGCGCACTGCCAGGCAGTTTGAAATCTGCCTGACAGCACACCGCCCTTCTTCCTCTACTGTCATCAATTCCAACTGACTTTTTTGACTTCAAATCCTTGAAAGGTCTATAAATTTTTTTCATTAAAACATTTTCTCCTAAATCGTCAATGTCGACGTCTTTTATTCCGACCCGGCGCCATTTTACAGTCTTACAATTTATTCTTTCTATGTTGTGAAGTTTAGCTTAAATCAATGTTTGCCAAAGATGTCACAATCGACACCCAGATGTCTATTTCGTCTTGCAGGTGGTCTCGGTCAAGGACAAAGAAAGTTGGGCAAGATGTATATCATCAATTCAATATTTTCGTAACGTTGTCTGAAGTTTTGGTTGTTATTTGCATTTCTGAATTTGAGGCTGACAATTTCATTATTTTCTGATCCTAAATTAACGATATTGATAAATACATATTAATAAATTACATATCAACTTAAGGTCTTAGTTATAAAAGGAGTCAATTACGTATAACTGGAGAAATAAAGCCTGCTTTCAGTGTGTTTGTATAATGTCTCCCCTAACAACATTATTTACATATTTTTTTTTATCTTGAATATAAATGAGTTACCTTTCGTAAATTGTAAGAATTTTACCAAGCTCTGATTTTTTTTGTTCTAATTCCAAATATCCACTTACTTTTGTGTTGAACAATAATAAGAAATCGAGTTTTATGATTTGATTAACTAGTTTTAAAATTGAGCTATTTACATATGGTTTAGTAAAATCCAATTTCTGGTTTATTTCACCAATATAATCGTCATGCCATAGTGCCCTAGTTTTCATAGTAAACAGAAATATACGACTTTTATTTCGATCGTTTTCTGGAAATTGAAAGCCCTTTTTCTATTTATTATTTTTTACTATAATAAGGGATATTATGATTTCATTCGTGACATTTTTGTTTGATGACACAGTTTTCAGTTAATTCTTATGAACTCTTCACGAATGTTCTGCAATTACAATCACAAATTACGATGGTATAACCTGGAATATATCATTGTGATTATGCCGTTCTAAATGCATTTAGTTTTGGAAGACTGAAAATTATGTGATAGTTGCCATGCGAATAGAATGAAATATATTTTAAACAGATCACTATCTGAGATGTAACTAATATACATATATGTAAAATGCTAGATGGGTTGTGTTGGGGACAAAAAGATTCCTTGTCCATGAGTACATAGTAAGCAGTTCAAGTCTTGGGTAGGTTGAATATTTTAAGTACTTGCGAAACGTTATCAGCATTTAACACGAAAAGCTAATTATATATTAAGACTAATATGTTAAATTTTGAAGGGAATAGCTTATAATACCCCTGCCTGGAATATTGTTGTGCTCTATCGTTAGCGATAGAATGACTAATAGTTTCGAGCGATTTGAGACCGCTGTCAATTGTTCACATAGTTTGAGAAGTGATTCTCAACGACATATGAATTTATTGAGTAACATGCAGACAACGTTTGCTATTTATAAAATAATTATACCACCATCGCAAAGTTGATAAGATGGTGTACTGAGTTCATTCTTCCGTCGTGTCATTAAATACTGGAACGTAGAAGGAAGAGCCACCATCAATAATCCGTTAATTGCAAATTATAGATTTAGATTTATGGCGTATGTTGATTTAGAAAAAGCCTTTGATAATTTTAGTTGGAACGAGATGTTCAAAATTTTAAAGAAGTCGGGTCTAAAATACCGAGATAGAAGAATACTTTATGATCTTTATAAGAATCAAGTAAAAAATACGTAACTTAGTCCACAACCCGAAAGTTGGTTGGATCCTCCCGTAGGAGGCATACTTAGCCATTGTGTCAGAGGTAGGACGGCCAGTTCCTTTCCCCTGCGACCTACAGTTTAACGTGGAAACCGAACCACGGAGCGTCCTGGCATAGCTCATATGACCAAACACAACTCTCAAAATTCGTGCGCCTGCCGGAAATCGAACCGGGAGCGAATTTTTTGAAAGCAAGCGTCTTAAACGCTGAGCTACCACAACGATCAAGAATCAAGTAGCTACAATAAAAGTTGAGAATCATGAGCAACATGCATCAGTTAAAATGGGTGTGAGACAAGATTGTAGTCTATCCCATTAATACAGGGCGTTCGCCGGGAAACGCAACCCACTGTTAGCGCTACAAGGAAGAAACTGCTCGCGGCGAGCGAGCGGTCAGCTCCCGGCATTGTTCGACCGTCGGCCGCGGACTATTTCATAAACTTGTATGTGCTAAGCATTTAAATGTGACGTAATTCATTAGCTTACCTTATAAAAGATGCTGGAAGTGTTGACACTCTTGTGTAATGCACATTTCACATCTTCTGAACATATTTCGAGACACACGCTGCCCTAACTGACTTAATGATTTTTTGGGTGACTGTTCTAGTCGAAAAGCGATATCGTCAATTTTCTCCTCTGTGAGAATACGGTTGACCGACAGTCTCTTTTTGTTAAAAAATGAACCCGTTTCTCTTACTTTTTTAACCAGACGCAGAATTGTTGATTTAGCTGGCAGTAAAGCGCCAGGATATTCGCGACGAAATTTACTGCGACACTTTTTAAACGACTTCTTCTTCACATATGTATCGTAGAGAAATATTCTTTGTTGCAAACTGTAACGTACCATAATTTTACTCACACTCAAACACGGTACAGATTAGTAAGAGTATGAAGCCCCAAACCAGCCAAACCGCAAAGAAACGTTTATTCACAACACTGATTAATAAGAGACTGAAGTCACAAACTAGCTACAATGCAAAGAAACCGTTCTTAACAATGTAAGGGTCACTGCACTGCACTGTTGGGGCAGCGGAGGTGTTAAACAGTGCGGTGATTCACGGTGCCGTTTGGCGGAAACTGCTGGCACCGCTGTCCGAGCAAGTTGCCGACGGCAACAGACTGGGAGGGTTGCGTTTTCCGGCGAACGCCCTGTATTTAACGTGTATGTAGAAGAAGTGATAAAGCAAGCGAAAGAAAAATTTGATTGGGCCGTAAATGCTCAAGGAGAAATAATCAGTATGATACGATTTGCTGATGACATTGTCTTGTTAGCAGAACAGGTTGAGGATATTGAGAAGTTACTGAATATCATGAACAAAATACTGAAGGAAGATTATTTACTAAATATAAACCAAAGCAAAACAAAAGTGATGAAATACAGCAGAAATGATACCAATACTAGTAAAATAAATATAAAAATAGGGTCAGATGTGATAGGAGAAGTTAGTGAATTTTTCTACTTAGAAAGTAAAATTACAACTGATGGCCGAAGCAGGAATGATGTTAAACGCAGAATAGCACTAGCAGAAAGAGCCTTCATGAAAAAGAGAAATCGTTTAGTTTCAAACATTGATCTAGGACTCAGAAAGAACTCTATGTTCAGAGCACCGCTCTTTATAGCAGCGAAACATGGACTTAGGAAAACCAGACCCCAGGAAAATTGATAAATTTGACATGTGGTGCTATAGAAGATGCTAAAAATTAAATGGACAGATAAAGTACGAAAAGAACGAGTTTTGGAAATGATGGGGGAGAAAAGAAGTTTATGGAAGAGTCTTACAGAGAGAAGAGACAAGCTGGTAGGTTATATTTTGAGACAAACAATATAGGCCACCATCTGTTTCCCTTTGTGTAGATACTAGCCTCAAAGCCCGTCAAAAATGACGGGCTTAGCGGAGTCTTTTGGCAGTCTTTGCAGTTGCTTACCGAAATGGAATTGTCATACTATAAACTTAATGTAATTTCTTGGCTCTTGCGCTGTTTCATTTGTAAACTTGGCCCAGGTTGCATTTCAGCCTAACGATAATCTCCGCCAATATTGCCGCTAGAAAATCAAATATTCAATCATATGCGCATTAATATATTTGCATGTCAGTGTCATCATTCATCGCGATGTACACTTGATACAAAATCTTCACATGTTCTTACCTCTTTCTTTCGTATTAGTTATGATGAAGCGCTAAGTTTTAACAGATGACGTAGCTTACATGCGGTTGATACAACGACCCCAGTGAAAACGATGGATACAAAAAATAAATCTTCACAACTTACGTTATGCCACGTAATATTAGTTATAATTGTGATGAGGCATGGAAAGATATTGGTGTAAGAATTGAAAGTAATGCATGGAAGGGAAAAGATGACGATGACCACAAGCTGTAACTCGATTTTAGGCTCAAAGGTGTAGGAAGACTGTCGTTTTTTAGATAAGGGTGTCAGGGATTGGAAAAAGTTACCAAGAGAAATGATGAATAATTTGCCAAAAACGTTGAAAGAATTTAAAGTTAAAATTTGTAGAGGGTAGATGCAGGTGGATGCAGAAAAGGGGGATGATGAGTGTATAGGGAAATTGCCACCGGAGCATTGATTGAATTGATTAATTTGTTAGCTGAGGGAACAGTCGAAGGTAAGAACTACAGAGGGAGAGATTAGAATATATGAAGCAGATAATTGAGGACGTGGGTCGTAAGGGATATGTTGAGATCAAAAGATTAGCAAAGATAGGAAGAGATAGATGATTCCATAAAACCAGTCGAGATATTGATGACAGAAAAAAAAGAAAAAAATAGATGTAGCTTGGTTCTGAGACGTCTAAGGCAACGACGCCGTCGGCTGTGTCGGCATTTCTTTGAACACATTGTTACTGCTAGAAGCATGTTGTAACATCCCTCAAACCTAGACTTTAAATGAATTGTATTTTATGAAGTATTTGTAGCAAGCTAGAGTTTGATTGAATATGATTTTTTTATGTTTGTCTTGCAATTTACTGTAAATTGGTGTAAATGGATTTTGTTTTATGAAAATAAATTATTATTTAATATGTTTAAGGACAAAACTACGCAAGATAACTGCTTAAATGTTTGCAATTCTGAGTATTAAGGTGAGCTTCGATGTCTAAAGGACAATTTACGACAGTGTAAAATGATTTATGTGGATAATTTTGTGGTTAAATTTCTTTACTATTCATTTATGAGCATTTCGTAATGATTGTAAATGATTATGTATCAATTTTGATTGGTTTTAAAATGTTTTTAATTCTTTAAGTATTGTTAAATTTCGAGAAATATCTGTCGGAAGCCTTTGTGATGTTCTAGAACTTTCGATTAAACCTTTATAAAGTGAACAGCAGAGACTCAGAGACCTTACGGACACAGTTTTCGACGAGTTTTCGTCGGCAAAGACAGTTTTAAGTATACTGTGAAAGTGTGGAAGTTTTGTCTTTGGAGAAGTTTCGAATATAATCGTTTGAGTTTGTATATACTTGTGACCAGTATCTTTGAAGTTGAATTTGTTTTAAGTGAAATAAAAACAAATTTGAACTGTATCGTGGAAGTTATTTATCATATTAATTAAACCACAAGACACTTAATAATGTCCTCCACCATGTAACGACGAGTGGAATGTCTTTGGATTGTCGAAAGAGCTTATTGTGTTAGCATCCTATTAGTTAACTAGCTTCGAGACCTTCAAAAATAACGGTTTGAACGCGATATTTCGGCAGTTAATATTTTTTTTGGCAGTTGGTTAATTATACGGAATTGTTATTACATAATGCTAGTGACCTTGATTTGGTAATGTTCTACATATTTTATTTGCTGTTCACATAGAAATACAGTAGTAACTTCTATTGAATTAATGACGACAGAAGTATAGAACCAATAAAATTAAAAACAAATTATGAATCCCGAAAACTTTGGTTATCCATGTAACATCAGTTTTATTCCTGGTCCAGGCACAATTCAGCACGATATATATGGAAAAATTTTCACCCGCATTAATTAATACCTTCAGTAACGTGGCGCTTATGAAAGCAGTTAAATTGGTTTGTGAAACTCATTTCAGTGTGACTTATGCTGTAACAAAATGTGTCAGTGGGGATTCTGGTCAACTTAACCACAACCTCCACTAATATTGCTTTAGCTAATCATAACTTCTATTACCCTCATTTGAATAATGACGGGCATCACCTGTGGTGGTAGTACGAATTTATTCAGGAAAAGCTTGTAAGGAAAAATGAATAACTATCGGGTACACCTGGATAACTGCAGGAATAAAAAATTCAAGTCAAAAAAAGATACTGCTTCACAAAGTATACAAACAGAACCATACTACACCTGAATTTGAGGCCTACTATAAAAAATACTCAGCCATATTAAACATAGTTATAAAACAAGCCAAAAAACTGCAAAATGATAGATTCATTTATAACTCCACTAACAAAAACAAAGCTATGTGGGATGTAATAAGAAAGGAAACAGGTAAAGGTAAAAAATTAGACCAAAATATTTCATTAAAATGTAATAACGATGTAATTAGTGACCCAACTGTGGTAACAAATCTATTCAATGATTATTTTACTGGTATTCCTGAAGATCTATTTAAAAAATTAAATAATTAAAAAATAGGGGATAATAAGATAAGAACATGTGGTGGATCACATTTCATTGATAATGTTCAAGAGGAAGAAATTGCCATTGCCTTAAAAGAACTAAAAAATAAATTCTGTGCAGGAATTGATGGAATTCCTGATACAATCCTAAAGAAATGTGCTAGATACATCGTTATGTAATTGTTCATTACAATCTGGTACTTTCCCAGAAATACTAAAGATAGCAAAAGTTACTGCGATACATAAGAAGGGAGAAACAGATAAACTAGATAACTTTTGACCTATTACCATCCCATCTGCCATCTGAGAAATACTAGAGAAAATTATGTAAAAAAGTTAATAAGCTTCATTCACAAGAATAATATATTATCTGATTCACAACATGGTTTTAGATCAGGGAAATCAACTCAGACAACAGTTTATGCTTGCATTAACAGTACATTTAAAAAAATTGATAAAAAACAAAAAATAACTGGCGTATTTCTTGATTTATCAAAGCTTTTGATGTGGTAGATCATAAAATCCTCTTGTCTAAGCTTTGTCATTATGATATCAGGGGTATAGAATACAAATGGTTCAAGTCATACCTTGATGGAAGGAAACAGGTTGTCACCTTAAAATGTAAGGACACAGAAAGAGAAATAATCAGAGAGCATGTATCAGACATTAGAAGTATTAAACACGGTATTCCACAGGGTTCGGTTCTTGGACCCCTCCTGTTTCTTTTGTATATTAATGACATTAATGAAACTGTAGAGTCACATGATAATATTCTCTTTGCTGATCACACAACACTTATAATGAATGGTGAAACCGAAGAAGTTCTTCAGCAAAGTATCAATAAAACCACTAAACAGCTATCTGAATGGTTCAAAAACAATCATTTAATAATAAATTGTGAAAAAAACATTGCAGTAAATTTCCATACTGCTCAAAACAGGAACCCTGCCAACCCAAATATTATTTTGAACAATCAGACTTTAGCAAACAAATTAGATTCAAAATTTCTAGGTTTATGGATTCAATCCGATCTTAAATGGAATAGACATATTCAATATTTTAACTCTAAATTAAATTAAATCTGTTATGCATTACGTATCTTAAAATTAACCACTAGTAAACAAACTTTGAAAAATGCATACTTATCCCATTTTCACTCACAAATAAAGTATGGAATTATATTCTGGGTTTTATCATCAGATGCACTAAGTACTTTCAAAATTCAGAAGAGAGCAATAAGAATAATGACAAATCACAAATCATGGGAATCTTGTAGACCCTTATTTAAATATATGAATATTCTTCCACTACCAAGCATTTACATCTTTGAAACCATTATGTTTTTTAGAAATAATGTCATAGTTAAAGATGCAGCTCTTAAAACAAATAACGAGGTACATGATCATTTCACAAGAAAACAATCAGATTTACATATTATGCATACAAAAACAAAAATATATCCAAATGAACATTTCACATAGGGATTAAGCTTTACAATAAATTACCGCATAATGTAAAAGCAACAACAGAAAAGAGAAATTTTGAGAAATTGTTGATGTCATACCTTCAATACCATTCCTTTCACTCTGTAGAAGAATATTTGAATTGTACGGATTACTTTAATATAAATAATATAATATAAATGTAAATGATATTTTATACTTGACGTGTCTCACATCATTATGTATAAAGTACATGTATATGATTTAGAGGACAAATAAAAAAATACTACTACTACTACTACTACTGGAGATCTGGATTCCACCAAAATAACATTTAGTAATGACGTTATTATACTGCTGTAGTCATTCGCAAGCCATATTATTTTCAAGCGGTAATTCCGTTGTAATACAGCCTGTAGATTACCATTATTTTCAAGCAGAAACTAGGGTGTAATACATCCTGGACCGGCATAATACAGTTAAATGTACTTCGGAAAATATTTCTAGAGAATTCTTCCTTTTTACCACGGTAGTTCCTGGCAGAATCGCGATCTCCAGTAATCTCAATTCATTTTACTTTTAAATGAGAGAAAGTATAATATCAAAAACTGGTAACTGTCATTTATTTGAATGATATATTTCACGATTCGTACATTTCGTGTAAACTTTCTCTGAGTTTTTAATCATCATCATCATCAGTTTTCTGCCGTCGGGCAGGTTTTCACTTGGCTGCTCTCCATGTTCTTCTATCTTCTGCCTTTCTCTTTAGAACCATGTAGTTGCCGTCTTCCTTGATGTTTTTAATAAACTTTATTATTTCTTATCTACTGCCAAAAACATTCTTTCTTTCGTTATTTTTTAACCTAGTAGTTATAACTGATAAAGGTAATTTAACCTAAAAATAGAATACCCTTCTCCTTACATGAATTTTTACATCTGGTTATCGTAGATAAACAAAAAGCAATATGTAAATGTTAACGAATGTTCTAATTGTAACTTTGTGGAGTATAATTGCCACGCATTAATTTTTTTCCCCCTGCTCTTCGTATTTCTAATATCTCTGCTCACTGCTATTTTGCGGAAATTTATATCGTTGTTGAATTGCGAGTGTTATATATGGAGGAAGGAAATTTATGGAGGAGAAATGACGTTAAATCTGTGGATGCCGTCTCTAAACTCTCGGCTGATACTGCTAATGCGCGGTGGCGGCAGCGGCCAAAATGCGAATCCATACAAATGCATAGTTCACATTGTGTTTGATGCTGTGATTATTTCATTTTCTAATGTGTCTAAGTATTTTATAATGCCATCTTGTGCCATATAGGAATCTTGATGAAGCAAACGATGTTGTTACACCAAATGCAGTTTGCGATTCAGATACGCGTGTGTGGATACAAAGTTTGATTCTGTAGCGGCAATTTAGTGGAGATTGTATTTAGGTCTAAATGCAGTCTGTACCAGAATGGTTTTGTTGTTGCATATATTAGGGACAAATGAATTTATCTATTATTGTTGATAATTTCATGAGAACCATGTTAGTGACAACGTGAATCGGGATGTAAACTACTTCCAACTATTCCCAATTAAGCTAACAATTGATGGTAACAAGATAGCTATTCTGGTCTAGGCCGCATTTCAACCTAACCACAAGTGGTAGTAATAAAACTGAAATAACCATTCTGTATGTCCACCATGTAATTCATTGTGGCTTTGGCAGAATTAATCTTTGGTCCAGGCCGCATATCAACCCAATCCTCTCAATTTGGAGACAGTATATCCCGAAAACTAAGGAAGATACCGAAAACGTTTATTCTTTATTTTCGATTTTTCTCATCGTGTTACATAAGAATCTATCATCAAATTTGACTTTTGCGAAATTTTTCTTCTGTATTTCAACTCAAGACACCTCCCTTTTGATACAGCATATCTCGAGAACTATGCGAGATATCTAAAAAAAATATTCTTTATTTTTTATTTTTCTAGTCCTTTTAAATAAGAATCCATCATCAAATTTGACTTTGACTAATTTTTTCTTCTGAATTTCAACCAAAAACATCTCACATTTGAGACATAATATTTCGGAAACTAGGCAGGATATTTAAAAAAATATTTTTTATTTTTTATTTGTCTCATCGAGTTATACAATAATCCATCACCAGATTGCGGCGTTACGTTTATCCTAGAGTCCTCTTGAGGTTTTTGTACATATACCCCGTGTCTGTATGGATGTGGCCTAGTCCACCTACTCCTCCTACCGGCGTCACTTCAATGCGTGGTGAAGGTCTCCTGCGTCGTCTACATACATTTCTTTCATCTATGGTTTCATATCGCTTATACAGTAAATAGTCGTATCCTTGATAATTTATATCTTATAAAAAAGTTATCTTAAATCTCATTTAATAGCTAACACATTAATCAAAAACAAAGGGTATCATAATTATTTAATGGTAGTAGGAATTTATTATGGAAAAGCTTATAAGCAAAAACGAGTAATTATATCTTTCGTTGTATGAATACGTTACTCTGTTTATATTATCAGAGTATTTGGTTAGGATTTTACATAAATAAATGCATTTTACTTTAGATGACAGAGACTATAATTTCGAAAAAGGATAACTGTTATTTATTTAACTAAAACATTTCACACTACGTTTCTCCGAGTTTTTAATAAACTTCATTGTTTCTCACCGTCTGATAAAAAATTTCTTAGGTTATGGTTTAACCTAGTCCTTATAACTGGTACAGATAAAACAGCGTAAATATTGAATCCCCTTCTCCTTACCATACATGAATTTCTGCGTCTAAGTGATACTGATAAAATAGCTTAAATATTGAATCCCCTTCTCCTTACATGAATTTCTGCGTCTTGTTGTAAATAAATGAAAAGGAAGATGATGGAATGAATGTAATATGGTGGCTGTTGATTGGCGAGTGAACGTTTGCACGTGACCGTTCTCTTGCCAATAGCTATAGTAGCTATAGACGACGTACGCAGTCTACAGATTAGCGTTTCATATAATAGGATTCAAACTGCCCCGCAATAATCTTAATTTGCCACCACCACCAATTTAAATTTCCTGCGAAAATGTAATTTTCTCCGTATACACCCATTTTAATTTCCCTCGAAAATGTGAATTTCCTGCGAATGTTTGCAGTTGGCCGATATAAATATTCAAACATACTTAGAACTTAAACTGTAACTTCACTATGACGAGAGAGGTATCTTTATGTCTGTCAAGAAACTGAGTGTTCCTGAGTAGCAAGCGTGTGGTAAGTCGGATAGTTGAAAGCTTAGGCAAATTAATATCGCCAGTTTTTGATATCGAAAACAAAGAACGAAAGTGAGTAGATGATGGATACAGTCCAAGTGTCACACTAATCTACAATAAGGCAAGGATCTCAGTCCTCACATGATGAGAGTGGTACTGACGACAAGCTATGTACTGGGGTCTTGTTCTCTAATATGACAGATGCGACGACTAATATCGTTGCTGCATCTCACCATTAAATGGAATGTAAATTTGCAAGACACATCATCATTTCCTTAAATGCAGGTAGGGAATGGTACTTATTAACTTTTTTCTCCAAAAACTTACACAAAATAAAAAGGAAAATCCAAATATGTTGGGAGATTGGCGGGTTGCCAGCTATCATCTATCTACCTTGTATACTTATAAAACTCAAGATTTGGTGGCCTGTCAGGTCATGAAGTCACATTGTGACGTCGGACTATGACGTCACGCTTCTCACCTCCACTGTAAAACAAACACGAATGTAGGTTTTCGAGGTTAGGTGCGTTATTTAATAACAGTTCTATTTAGCAATGTATCTGCCAATAAATTAACTGTCATAACAATAAAAGAAATCTACAGATTCAAATTCACGTATTAATTATTAGTTGCTTTTACTTAATTAAAATTCTTAGGATGTAGATTTTTCTTATACACTCTCGATAGTGACACCGTTCTTATAGTAAGCTATCAAACATCTACATTACATTTTCAAGATAATGAACATTGTTTGATGAAAATTGTTCTTAAGTCAGCGAAGAAGCGAATTGCTAAAGTACTCCATTTACGCACGACATTTTTGACGGGCTTACAAGTTATTTCTATTCAATGTAGATATTTTAAGTCACTGTTATAATATACTGGAACGTACGATTTGCCGAAACACTGAAATAAAGATATGTACTGCGTTTAAATTAATATATTAATTATTACTTGCTTTTCTTACTGATGAGAATATATCAGATAAATATAAATATTTCCATTAGGTCAAATTCAGATCACAATACAATTAATGTATTCGGGTAATAGCATCTATACAATACAACAATACAATACATTCATTTTCCATTGATCCCAATATAAGAGACTGGCTCTGTGGGATGTGGAAAGTTGTCAATTTACAGATAAACTGTTGCATAACAAAATTATAAGTACACCACTAGATGCACAGTCATAGTATACATGGTACATTAAACACTTCCATTACAAAATAATACATACACCAGAAGATGTGCAGTCATAGGATATATGGTACATTAAAAAAAAAATTTTTTTAACAAAATAATACCTACACCACAAGATCTACAGTCGTAACATATATGGTACTGTAAACAATTACGTAACAAATTAAATGCATACACCAGGAGATGTACAGTCATAGCATACATGGTAAATTAATTATTTGAACTATATTTACACAAGATACTGGCAGTTATTTTTTAGATACCTTAGAAATAAATTCTTCGACAGAGTAGAAGGAGTTGTCAATTAAAAATTCTTTCAATTTTTTCCTGAATTTATTCTTATCATCTACTAGACATTTAATATGTGTTGGGAGCATATTGAAGATATGTATACCTGAATGTCGGACCCCTTTTTGAACAAATGACAATGACTTGCAAGTCTTGTGAAGATCATTTTTACTTCTAGTGGCATAATTGTGTATTTTACTATTTGTTTCAAACAAAGTATAATTTGTGACTACAAAGGACATTAATGTGTATATATACTCAGATGCTAATGTTAAAATCCCTAACCTCTTGAACAGCTCTCTACATGAAGTTCTATTGCTAACCCCACACATAATTCTTATTACACGCTTTTGGGCACTGAACACTTTGTCTCTATGGGTAGAATTGCCACAGAATATTATTCCATATGACAATAAGGAGTGAAAATAAGCAAAATAAACTAGCTGCCTCATACGGAGATCACCTAAAGCTGAAATTGTACGAATTGCAAATGTGGCTGCTCCCAATCGCTTTAGTTAAGTCAGAAACATGCAGTGGCGTAGCTAGGGGGGGGGGGGGGCGGTGGGGGTGGTCCGCCCCGGGTGTCACCCGTTTGGGGGTGACACCAGCATTTTGAAAATATTAATCGAAATTAGTGTGATACAAAAACATAATAAAATATATATGTATATATTTTTGATAGACTTTTTTTATCCTTTGGTGTCGAAAAACGTCTACCCTTTAATGTTCTGAATATTTCATTTTAAGTTGATCTATCGCTTTTTCAAATACGATCCAGTACAGTAGAGTATAATAATATTATTGGCTACACCGCGCGCTTAAACAATAGAACATCGCTCTGTTGCTCCAACAATCACACGAACTCGTTGTGCTTGCCGTCCGTCACAGTTGTTTGGTTTGTTACGAGCGGCGGTGGATATAATGTAAGTTTTCTTGTATTAGGAGAGGAAGTTTTAAAATTAAAGGACATATCTAAAATTGTTAAAATCATGGTAATTAGGCAGTTAAATTGTAATTCCTCGAAATTATTTCAAGAAAAATGTTAGATTTTCCTTTGAGAATGGAAAAAACCAACCAAGCGTATGCTGGAATACGCGTAGTCTAGGCTTCAAAATTGTTTTGCTTTTTTAGAATTCTATTAGCTTTCTAGCTAAGATTCACAAGTGACTTGAAGTATTTTCTAGTAATTTTTGAATTTATCATCTGACAGATTCGAATTGAGTACATTTCGTGTTATCCGATATACACTCCGCGTACCTTCCATTTGTCGACAGTGCACCTATACTCGACATGAAATCGTATCATGTTCGAATTTATGCAAATAAAATGAATCGGAAAACTGCATTAAACTAGCAATACGGTCAGGTTTCAAGTCAATCCTTACGAGTCCAAGTGTTATCGTCTGTCGGTAATCAGTTTTTGTAGGGCATGTGTTTAAAACAGTCGGAACCGCGTATCTTGCTAGCGAAATCATAACATTAGTAAGGGGACATCCATAAATTACGTGAGGTGTTTTTTCCGGATTTTTGGACCCTCCTCCCCCCTCCTCCCCCTCTGGTGAGACTTCGTGAGATCTGGTCCCGTCAGACCCCCCCCCCCCTCCACCTACGGATCGCCCTCGCAACTTTTTGAGACCTTTTTTTTTAGGTCTCACCTCCCAAAGCCGGTTACACCCACACTTTTCGACGAAATACCCCCCTAAAATCCACTTTCGTGTCATTTGAAAACCCTTTTCTTTTTTAGCTCTACAGTCCAACACAATTTTAAAAAATCTCACGTTAGAATTGGTGAGATTTCGCTGGACCCCGCCCCTATTTCACCCCACGTAATTTATGGATGCCCCCTAAGCACTTTAACTCTACGTTCATGAAAGTTTGATATGCTTTTTACTGATTGAGAATATACAAATATGATCGCGATCAAATAAATAAGCGTATGATTCTCTAGGAATTTTCCATCATAAATTTACAGAAGAAGATTTCTATTATGGGTAACCTCTTTGTCGAATACACGTACCTACATTCTTATGGGTTCCATAAATCGACAGGGATGTCGAACTTCTGTTCCTGAACAAAAATTGAGCTTTAATCATGAACTGAAAGAACATTCGAGCCGTTTACATCTTTATTTATACGCTACTGAGCGGTGCTAGAAATCTAAAATTTACACGTGGAGATGGGCTTCGATACATATCATATTAAGGAGTCTGTAGCTACTTATTTCTTAGGCGGGTAGTAAAAAACTTCACTTGTTAAGTACTTCATGTAAAGACGGCAGATATCTCAAAGGCATGTTCTTTTATTACCTGACCGTTGTTTTTTTTTAATTTTAAATTACGTTTAATTATGATTTTATATTTTATTTATTCCTCTATTTTTATGAAGGAACTTAATGTAGAGTTGCTTCTCTGACTATACAGTATCCCCCAGGGTCTCACAACTTCTGGGACCCGGAGCCTGGGTTTGCAACAATGGGACCCCATCTGCGTCTGGATTGCTTCTACTTGGATCAAGCCACTTCTGTTAACTTTCCTCTCAATATCCCTTGGTCCTCCAAATACCGAGGTTGTGAAGTTATTTAAATACAGCCTATGTTAACGTTTCAATAACAAATGGGTAGTTTTCGACTATTTTAAATTTATAGCGAAATCTTATGGTCGCCCTATAGTTACACTGGCGGAAATTAAAATCACAACACGCATACATGAATGGTAGAATTTTAGGAAACTTTGAAAATATATCCAGGGCCATACCTAAAAGAAATAATAACAAATGGAAAGGGATCAGGCTATGTTATTACCTTTTACAGTTGTCAGTGAGAAATGCGCCCAACTTGAGCACCAATACATTCGTGGATCCTTGCCGGCATTGACACAACAAGTGTTCGGATGTCTTCTTGGTGTATGTCTCACTACGCGTGCATGTCTTTTGCAGTCAGTTGTTTTACAATTTGTGCTGGGTGACCATGTGATCTAATGTGTCTACTTCTGGTATCCTAGAAATGCTCTATTTGGGACAAATCTGGGAACCGTGCTGTCCATATTGTGATCGAAACTCCTTGCAAGGCTTGTGTGACGATGGCCGCAGTATGAGGACGGGCAGTATCTTGTTGGAAAATGCGATTCGGATGTTGAACATGTAGGGTATCACAATAAGATGCAGTACCCCGTCCACATAGTGATGGGCTGTCATTGCCTTCAACAACAGACGACTCAGTCATGCTATCGAAACTGATTGCCACCAAAACATGACACCGGTGACAGCACTTGCGTGAGGTTCTGAAATCACAGCAGATAAGCCGTTCCTCCACTACGCCTGCGAACATGTCGTGGATTATCACTTTGCCACAGACAGAATCGAGACTCGTCTCTAAACACAAATGTAGGCCATTCACATGTCCATTTGTGTTTCGCATTATACATGGGTAGATGATGATGGCAATGAAATTAGATTAATGGGACACAATGCACAGGGGCGAGAGAGTGTAACCCAGCTTCAAGCAATTAGTTTACAATCATCCGGGGAGGGGCGGAGGCGGGGTGTGACTATGTGTAACCACTACTTGGACCTGGCATGCAGTCAACCATCTGCCAGCAACAACCACCCACACCATTTGGCAATCTTCACGTGCTGTTATCCATCTGTATGGACCTGTGCCTGCTCTAGGAGTATTAGAGCTTTTTTTCATCACTGTGTAACAAGTCTGTATACTGACATTGCACTGCGGCAAATCGTTCTGGATATTTCACGATATAATGCACTCTTTCAAAACACGTCAATTCTCCGACCTCTCTCACTGTTAGACATTTGGGTGTAGAGAGTTGTCACTCTTCGCCTTGGCATACTTAGACAACAAAAACTTGTGGGCAACCACGTGTCATGTGATACCACACTGTTCGCCACTTATACGCTAAAAAAAAAAAAAAAAAAAAAAAAAAAAAAAAAAAAAAAAAAATAATAATAATAATAAAAAAATTGCTATTTACATAATATATAGCACCGTAATTCTCACATTATTACATGTAAAACTTTTAATGTTAAATCATTTAAACTCTTCATGTGGGCATATTTGGGGCCAAATTTCATTCGTTTATCACAACACCGTCTGGGTGCTGGGATTTTAATTTGCACCAGTTTGTGTATCAGATAATCAGTTGCTAAGTGTAAAGGTCGAATTGCACTTTGCCAATACTGGTCTGTACCGTAAACGCAACGACAGCCGGCCGAGTGACGGCTCGCCCCCTCGCGTCCAAACTTTTCCATAGCTCGCCCGTGTTCCTACCCGGTCTTTAGTCTCCTTTAACGTTTACAAGTGATTGTTTCAGGGAATCAGCGTTGGGGATGACAGGTAGGTTTGACACCCTACTTTATTATAGAGTACTTTATTTTGCACAGTTTTGGTACGAATGTACATTAAAATACTTTTTTATCTGACTCACGTAATCACTTAACTGGTTGATATATTATGTACAAAAATAGTATCCCAGCGCAGTATTAACAGTATCAACGCAATCTCAATGAAATGTCAATCACTCGCACTTGACGTGTTTGTTTTGTCTGAGGTTCTTTTCGATTCACTCAATACTTTTGTTAGTGAAGAACGAGATTATAACATATTTTAATTTAAATATAAGTTGTAAAGATTTTGTATAGTAAAAATAATAATTTCATGTTATCTCAATGTTCTAGTCACAGAGTTTCGTATTTGGAAACTCGCAGTGCACCTATATCGTAGTCACCTAACTTGAAAAGAACACCTACAGATTAAAGTGAAATTCAAACCACCGAGCGTCCTTTGCATTAAAAGATAAAAGCTTTGCCATTGGTAAAAGTCAATTTTAAGGCCCGCAAAAATTACAGTCGAGACCGGGATTTGAACCCGGACCTACAGTTTTCAAATCGCACGCAGTAATCATTTGAGTCACCAGTCCGAATATAGGTGTGATGAAAAATAAGTTTTCAAACATGATAAAATAAACATATTCTTTTTCTATACCATATATTTTTGTTATGAAAAGACACGAATCCACTTTTATGTGATTGAATACATACTTTTCAGTACTTCTAGATTAGTCCTGCGTCTGGTTACGGCGTGCGATTCGGGTGTGGGAGGTTCGGTTACAAATGCGAATTTCGGCTGCAATTTTTGTGGGTCGTAAAATTGGTCTTCAACTCTGGCAAAGCTCTGATTTTTTTAATGAGAAGATGCTATGACTCTTTCTACATTTTACGAACATCTGATGAACATGGATGAAAATAAATACTTTTTTTAAGGTAAATAATAACATGAAAACAACATTTAGTCGTAAGGGAAGGTAAATTTCCGAACTCTCTCGATGCGCTTCTCCATATCTAGCAGGCCGATACTGATCCGCACCGTCAAAACATAAACCAATCCAATGACGGCCGAGTGTCGGACTGAGGCCCGATCTTCAGAGGCCTCTCTAAAACCACTTTCGATCACCGGTGAGCAACACGTGGCTAAAATCTTACCATATTAACTATTGAACATGAAGTAACTAAAATAGATAATTTTGAAGATGTGATTTACGAGTTTGCAGCTGTTAAAGCTAAAAAGAAAAGATTGTTTTTAGTTTATTGTGTTTTTTAAATGAAGTTAATATTACAATTTTATTAACTATAATTTTTAATAACAATAAATGTTTTTAATTATATTTTATTAATATGATATTTTATACTTACAAGATATTATATTTTACTTAATTTTGAATTTAAATTTTTGATATCCGCCCCAGGTGTCACCCACGCTAGCTACACCACTGGAAACATGTACTTTCCAATTTAAATTATGATCAATATACAAACCTAGAAATTTCACACTATCTACCTCTTGAATGGACTGGGCTGCAAATTTTATGTCTATGTCAGGTGTTAATCTGTGTGATGTACTGAATTGCATATACTGAGTTTTATCAAAGTTTAAAGACAAGCCATTAGCTGTAAACCATTTATTAATCAGTTCAAAGACATAATTTGAAATATATTCTGTAGATAAATCTGGAGTGTTTTTAATTCCTATGTTTGTGTCATCTGTAAATTGGACAAATTTTGAGTTTTTAGATGAAACACAGGGTAGATCATTTATATATATTAAAAACAATAGTGACCCCAATACAGAACCCTGAGGTACTCCACATCTGATTAATTTCCACTCAGAAAATAGTGGACCTCTTAAGGCAGCCTTAAAATTCTCCATTGACACTTTCTGTTTTCTATTTAGAAGGTAAGAACTAAGCCATTTATTAACAATGCCATCTATACCATAATACTTAAGTTTCTGTATCAGAATTTTATGATCTACACAGTCAAATGCTTTAGATAAGTCACAAAAAATTCCCACAGGAATTAATTTATCATTTATTCCTTCTAAAATATTGTCAGTGAATGCAAATATAGCTTGTTCTGTTGAATGACCCTTTTGAAAACCAAATTGTGATTTAGTTAGAATATTATTATTTTTTAGATGTTCATAAACTCTATTGTACATTGCTTTCTCAAAAACTTTGGAGAAGGCTGTTAGTAATGAAATTGGTCGGTAATTCGATAGGGATGCCTTATCTCCCTTTTTAGAGAGTGGTTTAACTACAGCATACTTAAGCCTTTCTGGAAAAGTACCCTCAAGTAAAGATATATTGAATAGATAACTTAGTATATTACTTAATTCTGTGGAGCACAATTTAATTAATCTGCTGGAAATCCCATCATAACCACTTGAGTATTTGCTCTTAAGGGATTTGATAATTTTTCTTATTTCTTCTGGAGTAGCTAATTTTATAGACATGGAGTTAAATTTTTCTTGGATGCCTTTTTTGACCAAATCCATACTGTGTGTCACTGAGCTATTAGCAGTCAACTTATCAGCAACAGATAAAAAATGTTTATTAAAATTATCAGCAATTGAGAAATTAGATTCTACTGAATTTTCTTTGACAAAAATATCATTACTTGTTTGATTACTCTTTCCTGTTTCCTTTTTTACAATGTCCCATATTGTTTTAATTTTATTTTCAGAATCATGAATTTTATGTTTGTAGTACATACTTTTAGATTCTTTAATAACGTTTTTCAGTATTTTGCAGTACTGTTTGTAATGTGTTTTAACATTAGCATTCTCACTGTTCCTAGAGGCAATATACAACTTCCTTTTATTAACGCATGATGTTCTAATGCCAATAGTTATCCAAGGCTTTTGTTCTTTTTGAGAAGCACGACACTTTTTCAAGGGGAAGCAACTTTCAAAGAAATTTAATACAATGTTACTAAAAATGTTGTATTTTTCATCCATACCTTGAGCACTGTATACCTGTTCCCAGTTTGTGGTATTCAGGCACTTTCTAAAACAAGTAACTGACTCATCATTTATTACACGCTGAAGTTTAAAGACATTACTCTTAGTGCTAGTTCCTATTGAAGTGTTGATGGTTAATAACTGGGCATCGTGATCCGAAAGTCCATTGATGGATGGCTTGATGGTATAACTGAATTTTGAGGTATCTAGGAAAACATTGTCTATAGCTGAGTGACTATTATTCATTATTCTAGTTGGAAAATTAACTACCTGAGTTAAATTGAATGAACTGACTAATGATTCTAACATGACTTTACAGGGTAAGTTATTTAGAAAATCTACATTAAAATCACCACTTACTACTATGTTGACTTCTTTTCTGCTTAAAAATGTTAATAAGAGTTCAAACAGGTTCATAAAAAGAGAAAAGTTTCCCGATGGTGCACTATATACTGTTACTATTATGAAAATTTCATTATTGAATCTTAGCTGTGTAGCACAGGCTTCAAAATGTTGGTCAACACAATATTTGCTAATACTTATATCCTCAAAACTATAACCATTTCTAACATAAGTGACAACTCCTCCTTTCTCCAAGTTCGTTCTACAATAATGAGAAGCTAAATTAAAATCAGTTACATTTGACATACCTATTCCTGCAGTTATATGGTGTTCAGACAAGCATAAAACATCAATTCTACTGATATCATTTAATTCATTTATGTGGACTAGCAATTCATCCACTTTATTTGTTAACCCTCTGATATTCTGATGTAATAAATTAATCCATACACAATTTTTAATTTTGGTATCTGAAAACTCATTATTGTTTAAACTAATTTCTTTTAAAACACTCTGCCTAATACATGATCCTAATCTAAAAAAGGAGCTGCCCTAACACCATTAACAACAGGTATCTTTTCATGTGAATTTGTGGCCCCAATTAATTGTTTTGCTATGAGATCTGAAAGAACCCCCTTCCCTCTACTATTGAGGTGTAGGCCATGCCTAGTATAACCCCACCTATCAATAGCATCTACAGGTACCAAGCCCATGCCAGAGCCAATATCAGACATAAGATACCGTTCCAGTTCCAGATTCACTCGCCTCACAGCAGAGTTCACCTTTTGCCGATCATAGCGTCTCAAGACCGACATCACACTGACCCGAGTGTGGCACGTTGCTTCTGCTATTTTCTCCAGGTCATCTCTGATACTATACCTATCATTCCTGCCCAAACTATTTGCCGCTCCTCCCACTATCACTATATGATCCTTATCTGTGAAATCCTTACACAAAGAACCTATATCTTCTACTACCTGACCAAGACTAGCACTAGGTTTGAAGAAACTCATGACCTGGAAACCTGATCCTAATTTTTCCTGTACCAATGGGCCAACACCTCGTCCATGGCTACTACCTAGCAGCAAGACTTTCTTTTTCCCTAATCCCTGCCTACCAGACTTAACTACACAGTTTTTCCTACAAGTCTGCTGCTTTTTACCTACACCTACAACTACAGAAGGCTCATCCCTGTCTAACTCTGGCAACAGGGCAAACCTATTTTTCACCCCAACAACAAAAGAATCAGAAGCCCTTCTTGTTCTAATTGCCCTTTTCCCTGTCACCAGTTCCCAACCATCTCTGTTTCCCTCCCTGCGCAGCCTATCCAACTCCTTTCTAGCCTCTATCAGTTCAGCCTGAAGGGCACTAATCCTTTCCTCCTGCTCCAATATCTTCCTACTTTTGAAACAATCTTTACAAAACCATGGGAGAGCCTCCTCAATTTCCCCAACTTCAACGCCACTACAAATCGCACCCCAATCAAACCATTTCTCACACCCTTCGCAAAAAATTCCAACCCTCAAAAATCTACTGCAATGTCCACACTTTTCACTCATTATTAGAAGAAACTAACAACAACAAAGTACACAATACGAGAAACAAAATTTGTTGAACTTAACCTTACAAAAAATCTGCTAAATTAATTCACAAGTAAGCTTTATCTAAATATATTTTCGCTCTATACCAAAAATCTGAATTTAAGGCGAGCGTTCAAAAATATAAACAAACACAGAAAGTAAACACGGAACAGACCAAAGCACTAAATCACAAATAAATTTGTTTTGCACGAATAAAAACACTCACTAACGCTCACAGTAGTAAAATGTATTACAATTTAGAGTTTCGAATTACTATTACAATAAAAAATAACTATTAACTATATTTATTTATAATTTAAATACACACGTTCGTGCGGTACGTGTTTCCACGGTATTCCAAAGATGAATTTTGAACAGCAATATTAGTAGTAGTTATGATTATGTCGAAATGCAGATAAGACCAGATAACTGACACATTTTTTTACAAACTAAATCACTATGAATTTTTTTTATAAATAATTTGAGCTGCTTTCATAAGTTCCCAGTTACTGAAGTTACGGTATATTTATACGGATGGAAGTGGTTCCGTATTTATCGTGTTGAATAAGACCTGGACCAGGAATAAAACCAATAACACGCGCTATTGCAGAAGGTTTTAGGATTCATAAGTTATTTTTAATTTAATTGGTTAACTAATTCTGAAATCATTCATTCAGTAGAACTTCCATCTGTGTCGCTGTGTAAACTACAACCGAAATATGTAAAGCTCACAAAATACGGTTATGAGCATTGCATGACAACAATTCTATTTATTTAGGCAACCGCAGATAAATGAAATGTCACAACACTCTGTTAAACTCATCGTTTCTAACGGATGTAAAAGTATTCGTTAAAATCTTTGTCCATAGATATGTAACATAAAAGCTATAAGTTTCGATTAGTAATCTTAGCGACAGTTTTGATAGATTTTTATTAGAACTAGCACTTGACGTTACATCAGAGGGCATTAGAACTTTTTAAAAAAATAATTTAAATTGTTTTCATGGGTGTTCTGTTATTAAAATCATTACTTCGTTTTAGCTAAAGTAGTTCCACAGTGATCGCCATCTATACTGCAAAGAGTTCAATTAAAACTAATATTACGTGGAATGACATAAGTTATTCAGATTTATTTTTAATTTCCGTTACTTTTACTGATGCCATATGTCAGCCGCTTTTAACTCTTTCAGCCATTCAAACATTGTAGCATCGATATGTATCACGACTATCAAAAAAGGAAGGTGTAAGAACACGTGAAGATTTTTGATCGAGTTTACATCGCCATATATTAATATGCGTGTGTTTGAAGCATTGTTTTTTCTGGCTGCAAATTAAGCGTAGTTTGTTGTTAGGTTGAAATACTACCTGGACCAGGATGACGACTGAAAGTGTTTGTCATAGCGCAAGGCACGAGGAATTATATTGAACTTTATTTTGTAACACTTCTGTTTAAGTTAAGCAACTGCAAATAAATGAATTGCCAGAACACTGAATTTTTTCGTGTAAATCGGCATATTAATTATCGTTTGCTACTTTTTACTGAAATAATTACTTGATTTGAATGAAATTAGTTCCAAAACTAACGCTATATATGCGCCCTACACCACTATTGAAACTAATAGTACATGGCTTAACGTAAGTAGTTAAGATTTATTTTTAGAATCTTTTGTTTTCACTGATTTCATACTACTGAAGTCATTATTTCAGCCACACGTAAGCGGTTTCAGCCGTTAAAACATTGATTTTCTTCAGGAATAACAAAAAATATAGATATAAGAACCTGTGAAGATTTTGAATCAAGTTTATATCGTGACGCATGATAACATTAATATGAGATACAGGGAATGTATTCATTCATGTGTGACTGCAGCTTTGATTTTCTAGAAGCAATATTAGCAAAGTTGGTGGTTAGGTTGAAATGCTACCTGGACCAAGTTGACAACTATTTTGCTACAGCACAAGGGACGAGGAATTACATTGAGATTTATTTTATAACAATTCTATTTAGCTATGCAACTGGAAAAAAAATGAATTGGCAGAACACTTCATTCAACCCGTCATTTTTGACGGGCTTTATTTTGATTATAATGAGTATTACGGACAGGAAGCCTCTTCTTCAGCAACTCACTAGATCCGCTGTAATTACTTTCATTCCCCACGAATTTTTTATACTTTATAATTGTGATGAGTCTAGTAAGAACTAAAGGAATGCGCAGTTACAAAGTTATCGTGTTTAAGGGTTCTGAAGTTAAGAGAGTATGGAAGTCGGGCAAAAGAGCTCAGAAGCTACTTATCCATAGAAATAGGGATAGATTCACGCGAATATGTCCTGAATATGTGAGACTATCACAGAAAACCATGTGTTACAATTTTTCATTTGGATTGTATGACCCGTATATGAGACTTTCCGGGCATATGGTTTCAATTAAGTATTGACAGGTGTATTTAACAAAGCAACCTATACAATGCAATGTGGACGTCTGCCTGGCTACGGTCGCTTTCAGATTCCTATTACATGAAAATCACATGCTAATCTAAGACTCTTAATTCGCTATTCGAATACACATCACTTCCACATTCGATAGGCATTCGCCAGTACCGCGCTGCGAGCGCTATTTTGCCGAAGTGGCAGTATCCAGTTTCAAATTAATTACTGAACTCGTTCGTGATCGTCTGGTTTTCAAAATAAAACGAATGCATTTCATAGACATTCTTGCACATATAGTTGTGGTTCTTCCGACTAGAAAAAGGAATAGTCATATAATAACTGATGCAGAGAATTACTATTCAATCAGTATTATGAGCTATTAAATTTATAAAATGGAAGCTATTTCATCAATTACCTCACGTAGGTTTCATCTATAGAAGCATCGGGACATATTAAATTGCAAACCCAGGTTTACGTGTTTCAACAAATAAACCTTAAAAATGTCGTTTCGAAGCACCGCCTAGACGATCTACTGAAATATTATTACTGACAAAATCTGACGCATTTGGTTTTAAACTTTATTCTCAATGTTACAAAAATTATTAGATTAAATCTTCAAAATAATAATTACAACGACATTGTTTTTATCAGGAAAAAAACATTTTATTAGATACTGAATATTGAAAAATACTTCGACCAGGAATCAAAAGATCAGGAGTGTTTTTAAAACGCGGACCTAGAAAAATGATAATGGTATAATCCGTTTTATCCATTTATGCTGAGTATTGTGAAATCTGATATGGACATCCAGCTTATAATAGAAGCATGGTAATGAGCGCAGTATGTATTTTTGGACTAAATATAAACCAAAGCAAGATTAAAGTGATGAAATGTAGCAGAGATGATAGCTATAATTAGAGGTGGGCGCCGCTTACCAAAATCTCGGCGGCGGCGCATCGAACAATTTCAGCCGGCGGCGTGACTACTTTATATATGATACTAGACGACCCGTGCGAAAATTTCGCTAGTAAAATACTATGAATAGTGAGGTTTAATGCTTGTAGTATAATGAAAAGTAGAACCGCACTTATGTAGCAAATATTTATTTGTTTAGTGTAATAGGTACGCTTTAAACGTATTACGAAACAGTTAGGAAAATTTAAAACACACTGTATGTACGACAAACTGTCACTGACCTTAACAGAATGCAAACAACCTGAACAAAATGCACACAGCATATCAACATCTCTATGATATGTGTTGCTGTGCGAATAAAATGTTTACATTGAAATTGTATAGCAAAATAAAAATGCTTCCGTAAGAGAAAAAAAAATCCCATTGGCTACTTATTATATAAAAAAAAGTTTATTGACATCGCTGTGATATCTGCTCTTGCAATCTAGGGACTTGACTCTGAACTTTCTCATACGCGCTACCACTTTAAGCATCAAATTCCGAAAAATTCTTTCTTAATTTATGATTTTACCTAATTTCACACCTTAAACTTTAAAACAATATGTCATTTATCGATTTCGGTTTGATATCGAAGGAGATAAATGGCTCGTAATTTTTTTTAAAAGTTGTAGAAATAATATTGATACTTTTGCCCTTTAAGGGTCGAAATCCAAAAGTTACTTTCATAAAATATGGTGTTACCAAAGCGGACACCTTGGTTTTTAAAATGATGCCTCATTTCTCTATTTCGGTTACGACAAAAAAAAGTTTTAGAAATGGTGATATTTTTTGCCCCTTGAGGGTTGAACTTGTAGAAAGTTCATTCTTAAAAAATGATGTGACCAAAGTGGATACTTTAATATTTTAAACTATACCTCATTTATTGATTTCGGTTTGGTATCAAGGGAGATAAACGGCTCGTTACAGGAAAATGCGTTGTAGAAATATTAATACCTTTGTCCTTTAAAAGGTTGAATTTTGAAAGATTCCTTTCTTAAAATATGGTGTAACCAACCGAAGACCTCAGTCTTTAAAATGATACCTCGTTTATCAATTTTGTTTAATTATCAAGGGAGATAAATGACTCGAGACCCAAAAAAGCATTTTAGAAATATTGACATTTTGGCCCTTTAAGGATCAAATTACGAAAAATTGCTTTCTTAAAATATAATGTGACCACGGCGGAGACTTCAATATTTAATATGATACTTCATTTATTTATATCGGTTAGATATGAAGGGAGATAAATAAATCGTGACACAAAAACGCGTTGGAGAATTATTGATATTTTTGCCCTTTAAGGATCGAATTCCGAAAAATTTCTTTCTTATAATGTGATATAACCAAAGTGGAGACTATAAGCTTTAAAATGACACCTCATTCATTGATTCCGATTATGTATGAAGGGAGATAATGGCTTGTAAAAAAAAAAAAAAAAAAAAAAAAAAAAAAAAAAAAAAAAAAAAAATGCCTTATAGAAATAATATATATCATATAGTTGTACATATCATTACTTCGTCTCGAAAACAGAAAATAAGTAAGGTTTTACTTATATATTCAAAATCTTGCAGGTTTTTGTACTCTTTGTAGTTATCATGTATAAAGATAATTTTATTTGGGCGAACTGAGCTTAAGCAAGACCTTTAGGTAGAAATGACTAACCTTATTTTTAACTGCTTAACGTCTCTTAACAGCGAGGTCTTTAGAGACAGGAAAGGATGGGGGGCAAGGAATGGGAAGGAATTCGCCCATGGCCTTTTGAAGGAAGAATCTCGGCATTTGCCTGTAGTGATTTGGGAAACCATGGAAAACCCAAATCTGGATGCCCGGACGGGGATTCGAACCGCCGTCCTCCCGAATGCGAGGCCAGAACGCTAACCGTTACACCACCACTCTCGGTATGACTAACCTAGTCATATAAAATACTCTTTCGCTCGGTGTGCTTGTGCAGGGACACAAAGAAAGGTCTCCATACACACGATATTTCATCGATAGTTTCTGCAGCAACGATGTATCATTGGTGGATTTTGTAGAAGCAATAGAATCCCTACTTTCATTTGTTTCTGGCACATTAATGACAGTGATTACTTCCTTGATATAAGAGGCAATAAAAGGAAGTACTGGTCTTTTGTATTGACTCCTATTATGTATCTACTTCTTTGAGACCCATAAAATGATAATCCAAAGGTGATACTGCTACGACCGCTCTTGTGGCAGCGAATCGCTTACTAACTTCTGCCACCATGTTGCGATTAAGCCGAAACATAGTCAATAATTCGTCATCTAAGACAGAATTCATGATCTCAATTATTTCAGAACCGAACAGAAGATTCACATTCATTGTACATATTTTTGAGATGACATGACCTCAACTGCTTCGCGAAACCTTATCAGAATTTTACTAGATGCTTTATCTCATCTTGTCCTATCTTTCTATACATCTTATTTATCATGTCACAGTTGCATACGTGGGTTAAACTTCCCAGCATCCCTGTAAATCTATGCCAAAGAATTGGTCTTTCAGTTTTTATAGAAATAGTGTATATAACACTTCCTGATTACTGATACGAATAGCGAGCTCTCTTCAACTACTTCATCCAATCTTTCTGTGTGTACTTGTTACATCTAATCATTTTCTAAAACAGGATCGGTCTCATCATTGAACGACGTTATCAAGGGAATCCAAAAACTCTTTTTCCATTTTTCGGCATGTGCCGACAAGGGGTATCTCTCTCTCTCTCTCCTGACAATATTCTTGCATTCTTTTTACGAGCCTTTCAATTTCTGAAACTCTGTTTAGGCCTCCACTGTAACGAGATTATGGAGTCCATGACCAAGACGCAGATTGATGTTCCATATTGGTTAGCCAACGAAACTGCTCTTCGCACGTTTTCTCCAGCATCAATGACAGCTAGAATCTTCTATTCATTTAGTCTCAACTGGTTCTTTTTCACTTATCATGCCTTCTATTTTGCCGCCAGTCTTCATTTCCTCCATACGTTTAGTACTCAGAGTTAAATACTTTTTTTACCGCATTTAGGCTAGCTAAGAAATAGCCTTGATTGGAATTCATGATTTTTTCTTATTGGCTTTTTCTATCACTAAACTTTCGAAATCTTTCCAACAAAAACTAGTTTGGCTTAGACAGTCATATAACACTATTACAGAGAGTTTTATAGAATTAGTTTTAGCTAATTCGGTCATTTTAACACCTACTTATTAAATCAATTTAACGAAACATTTAAAAAACGCCTCGTCGTGTTAGCAAGTGTTGCTCAAGGACACGCTGCGAAGCAAAGGGCAACGGCGGCGGCCGGTGCGGCGCCCGCCTCTAGCTATAATACAAGATTAAATATATAACAGGACCAGATACAATAAGAGAAGTAAGTAAATTTAGGGCCGGTTTAAGGCTACCGCAAGAACCGCAGTCACAGGGGGCCCAGACAGGATCCCCTTCAAAATTTCTCCTTGCTTAACGAACAATTTTCCTGCTAAAATAAGTATTCTACAAATTTAGAATGTTAACAACCTGTGTTCACAATATTCCTAGTGTCAAGTGCACCTTCATTGTTGATCCTATTTTCCCATAAACAGGACAGATTTGATGAATACCGCGAATGTCGAACCTGCTGCCAACCGACGACGATATAGCTTTCCATTCCTGTTCCAGTCGGTTGCCGGGTTCCTAGGAAATACCAGAAACGTTTGATGCCCCCGACAGGCGCAATAAGCCTTTCTGTTCACAATGCGTGTTGGCTGCTTGGGATTTCCACTGTTAATGGAGACAAGCGCTTTCGAATAAGGGCCCAAAACGTACCTTGATTCGGCAACCCAGTCAGGTGTGAAGTAGGAACGCAGTTTGTGTATATGTCTGGTGGTATCAGAACCTGCGATTTGTCTCACAGAAGAGTGTAGAATGGATCGTAAGTACTTGTCATGTGCTAAAAAAAAAAAAAAAAAAAAAAAAAAAAAAAAAAAATAAAAAAAAAATAGGTGTGATATCCTAAAAGAGCAGTTGCGGCAAAAGGGTTCATTAAATAAATTTTTAAATTGAACTAATAGTGTTTCTACGAATTTACATTGTGATAAAAAAAGAATGAAGTGTTATTAAAACGTCATCTGTGGATATTGCTGAACAATTATATGACTCGTGCAAGAAAGAATTAGTGGCTGACGAGAATGCCTCACTAATGGAAAGAGCTTCCAATAGTGAAAGTGTTCCTGCAGACGAAACCTTAGCTGGACGCCTCCGAGATGAAAAAACATCGTCTCAGGAAGCTAACGGGCTTTAAGTTGTCGATGATCTTACCGATCCGGGAACCTGGCGGATATTGTAAATGATAATTGTAGGATAAGAGCGATTAAGGAAGGTTTGCAAGACATTACTGAAAAATAAAAAAAAAAATAAAAAAATGTAAAATTTCCCATGGATAGCGAAACAAGAAGGTGTTTCTCTATTTTTCATTGCTTCCGTCATCTTTCAAATGATGAAAAAGTTAAACAAACGTGGCTTGTGTAATCTGCTGTGTATTGTTTTTGTTGCATGTTATTTAATTCGAATGGTGGCTCTATCACAAGAAATGGTTTAAGAGACTGGCACAGCTTGTCAATGATTCTCTCTAGCCATGACCTGTCACACAACCATATTATACAAATGTGTAAGTCAAAAGAGCTTTCACAGAGAATTAAAAATTAATTGATCAGCCAACTCAAGATCAAACTGACCAGGAAGAAAGGAGGTGGAGGTCGGTTTTGCTAAGATTGTTTTCAATAATTTGGTTCCTTGGCGAAAGAAATCTTCCTCTAAGAAGCGACTATGAAGTGCTTGGAAATCCAGGTAATGGAAACGTTTCAGAACAAGGAGAATTAATGGAAAAGTTCAATCCCGAATTAAATGACCACATTAATCGTATAGCTAAACCTGGAAGATTGGTTACTTACTTAAGTAAGGACATTCAAAATGAAATTATTACCATATTTTCTGATGAAATAGTATCCATCATGAAGGATACCATACTAAAAAATAAATATTATCCAATAATATTGGACTGTACACCAGATTTAACTCACAAGGAAGAATTAAGCGTGGTCTTAAGAGTGGTAGATGTATTTTACAAACAATTGAACACCAAATTGAAGAATATTTTTATTTTAGTTTTTGAAGCGAATGACAGGAAAGGGTCTAAGAGAATTGCTCCTTCAGATACTCTATATATACTCTTGGTATACCGCTTGCAGATTATCGCGGTTAATCCTACAACAGCAGAAGCAATATGAACAGCAAGAAGAATGGTACTCAAGCTCTTAATATCGAATAAATTCCAAGGGTCCTTGCTGTGCTCATACTTTGTAACTAGTGGTGCAGTTAAATCATCTATAATTGCGCTACATTTTTTTGGTATAGTTCAAAGACTTTACATTATTTTCTGCTTCTGGGAAGCACTGAAGAACAATGTGAACTTAAGTCTGAAGCCACTGTGTGATAAAAGATGGGAGACTAGGATTGAAAGTGTACTTGTTGAGAAATCTGAGCTTACTAACGTAAGACTTGCCTTAGCAGAGTTAAAGTACACATTCAAAAACGATCCAATATGTTTCAGTAAAGTATTTGGTCTTCTAAAGAAATCACAAAATTTAATTTTTCTTTGTGTGCTGTGATATGGCATATCGTCCTTTGCCTTGTCAACAGAATCAGTAAAGCAGTTCAGCATGAGGGTATGCAGTTAAATACTACAATAACATTGATAAAATCAATGCTCAGCATCATTGAAGAAAATAGGACCAACGGTTTTGAAAAGGCTAAGAAAGAAGCAGAGGTCATGGTAGCAGCTTTAGGAAATGTTGCTGAATTAACAGAATACAGATTTGTAACAGCTAAAACGCAGTTTAGTTACGAATTAAAAATGAACTCATTTAAGGAGATGAGAAATACTTAAGAGTAAACTTCTATGTCGTCGTAGACACCGCTTTTACGTCTTTGAACGAAAGATTTCAGCAGCTCGGTAACTGCTGCGACGTGTTCGGTGTTATTTTAGACATTAAGAACTTGGCATCAAATAAATACAATCCAAACACAAGATGCAGAAAGCCTGCAGATGCTTTGACAGGCGCTGGAACGCAGTCAAAAGATGTAAATTCGGAGGCTCTTGAAAATGAATTGGAACTGTTGTCACCTATGCATCCACAAGAAACCAAGACATGTTTAGAAGTTCTTCAGTACATCTTCAAAAAAAAACTTGCAAGAAATGTTCCCAACTGTATCAATTCCGTTAAGTATTTTTTTGTGTATGCCAGTGTCTGTTATCTCTGCAGGGCGTAGCTTCTCCAAGTTGAAGATAATCAAAAACTATCTCAAATCTTCACTGGGCAACGAGCGGCTAAGAGGTCTTGCCGTAATAACAGTGGAAAGGCAAATTGCGCGTTCCCTCGACGTGGAGAATTTGGAGCAGGTCTTCGCTACTCA
This sequence comes from Vandiemenella viatica, assembly GCA_031002005.1. NCBI lineage: Eukaryota > Metazoa > Arthropoda > Insecta > Orthoptera > Morabidae > Vandiemenella > Vandiemenella viatica. The sequence goes on from JARYHS010011408.1 coordinate 304,515,468, forward strand.
TAAATCAAGAAAAGTGATAATTTAGGTCAGTAATTTTTAAAGAAATGAATTTTAAAATTCAGTAGGATTTTCGCAGTTTTGTTTAGCGTTAGACAAAATCAGCTGTTATACTGTATGCCTAATTTTCCATGGTTATAGTAGTCCATGTGAAAGTTATTACAGACTAGTCAGCCTAGATTCACTCGGAACCAACGCTGAACCAACCACTTTCTGCTTCTTAAAAAAATTAAAGTTACGATGAAACGCTCAGTAGTTACAGTCGTTGCAATATCTCTATTAATTTTTGGTTCCATCAATTTATATGAAATAATTGTAAGTATTTTTTTACTCATATCAAAATAAGTTTATTCGAGCTTACTTTTAAGATTGCGAATTAAAAGCATTAAGGGCCATATCAGATTTTATGATTCCAGACGTACTTTTTGAGGAATACTATGCAAGCGTCATTCCAACACTGAAGTTAACACTAATGACGTTCTGCTTCTAATACAGTATAATGGGACGCAAATGGGCTGTTCCAACTTGAAAACGAATTTTATGGGGTCCTGTACAAGGTATTGAAGCGGTACATTCTCTTACGGTGTAAGAAAACCACTTAGATTTTTTTTTCATACTTAAATTTCTGAATACTAGTTCATTACATAAATAGTTAGTAGTAATACTTGTTGTCGAAATTCTAAACTTAATAAAAGACAGAACAAAATTTAAATGAGCATAATCTAACGCTCTTATTAATGATGTTATTTATAACATAGTCATAATTTATTTCCTCAGCAATTCAGCATCCAATGGAAACCCTCGCTAGCGATGACAGACGTTTCCGAGGCGTGGAGTTCCACGAGAAGTCCTTCATCAGATTCAGTTTTGAGAAAGTCGTATCTGATGTAATAGCAATAGGCCTATATATTTAAAGGCATGTAAGGTTCAGAACCTGTTTCAGCAATTTATGTAATTTCGTTCGAATAAACTCATTCATCTTTTGACATTTCATATAAGATATTGGATTAAAATGTGTATACCTGCCCACGTGTCTTCAGCCCCAAAAACCTATATGTACTACCAAAGAAAGGCAAGAAAATAACTGTCATATACAAAAAGTGTATTATAAATATATTAGCTATAAAATTGAATACAAAATTTCATTTGACACAATGGGCAGCAGGGTTTAGCCAGAAATGAAAGTGACAGTAGTTGGGAGATCCATATGAGATGCATTGATAAAACACCAGAGACTTCGGTGTAGTTGGTCCCGTTCAGCTAATACCCAATAAACTGCTGGCCCGTTTGTACACAGATTTAGAGAAACCTCAGTCCGTCTCTTTAATTGTTGTTTGAGTTCTTTAAACAGACACACACACACACACACACACATATATATATATATATATGTAGGGGGCCCCGAAATCATACTTCGCAGAGGGCCCCAAAATTCCTTAAGCCGGCCTTGAGTAAATTCATTTACTTAAAAAGTAAGAAATTAAAACTGATGGCAGCAGGAATGATGTTAAAAATATAATATCACTAGCGCAAAGAGCCTTAGCAATGTGTGCATTAACTTTTTAATAATTTTCATTTGTTAATGGTACCTGTTTACTATAAAAATGTAATAAAGATACGCTGGTCCACTCGAGAGCGAAAGAAACAACAAAAACATTGACAATGTACAAAGAAAAAAATATACAGGAATAATACACTGAAAAATACATTACATTCTCACTTCTTCCCCTACTACACTGTGATACACGCACCAGATTTTATTATTATTATTATTGGCATTTGGTCTTTGTAATCTCAGTCATATACCTGTCTATAAGTTTTTTTACTGGAGCAAATTACAATACACACGTTTTATCTATCTATCTACTTATATATATTAAAGAGATATGCACATGTCAATGGCCCACAGTAAGTTCACATCGATTTTTTTTCTAGCCAAAAAATTGGTGTCGTTGAGAATTATCCCAAATGTTAGTCGTTTTTAAAGAGTCTTCATAGAGCGTCACCACTCGAAAAAATGAACCAAGCAGTACGAAAAATAATTCTCCGATGTAAGTAGCAGGGGTATTCATATAAATTAAACTTATGTCCTCTGATGGAGCTAAATCTTAGAATCTGACAATTTTCTCCTTTACAGACATCTTCTAGAGATGAGTGGTATGTAACGTTGACTGGTAGCTGCTGTCCTAATTCCAGCAGCTCTTATATGAACTACGTAGACATTTGCTATCTCTCTTTGCTGGCAAAAAGAGAGAGAGAAAAAATGTTTTATTTGGCGCTGACTAACTCCATCGCAGATGCGCTGACGATGATTAGGAAATCATCCGTAGTGGAATTTTAGTCTAACAATGGTAAAAATTATTTTTCATAATGTAAATTTTGTTTAGTGTAACTGCGCCTTCAGAATTATCGGATGAATTGTGCCATAATATTTCCTCATCCTCTGGAACGTGTATTCCCAAGATGTTTCTCGCAGTTATTTGCTATAATTTGCAGGATAGAAAGGAATTCCGTTACCTTGTCTACAAAAAGCAACTAGCTACTGACAGTAAGAGGGAGTATCCTACTACTGCTTTCCCCTGGTCACTGACACGACGGTCAAGTAGGTCATACACAGTCTCTCATTATGGCTTCCTGACAGTGAGGTACAAGGTGCTTTAAAGGACGCAAGCTTCATATTTGAATCCGTTGCATAACTCCGGTCAACAGCTGACCCAGGGAGAAACATGGAACAAAGGCCCATGCCACTATTCGTTGTCTCAATGAAGGATACGGTGGAAAACAGAGCAGTCGTAGAGCAAAACCACCTATCAGCACAGTGCTACAGGTGCCAATCTTATGGTCATTTCAGTAGGCATTGCAGGCTGCCAGTGGTGTGCAGTGGAACTGACTCATCAAATGACTGTTCACTGGTGAAAGGTGAAAGACGACCTACATGTGTGAACTGTCAACAGCCCCATGTTGCCATCTATGAAGGTTGGCCTAAAAACAAAAAGGTAAGAAGAAGGCACGTCGGGAAAACAACCTACAAGAAGAAATCAGCTCCTAGAACACTTCAAGAAGAACCAGTAGACAAAAGCCATCTCTTCCGAACACAGCATCACGGAATCCAGCAACAACAAAGACAGCGCTGGGACCAGGCATCGAAAGAGAAAGAATCCTAATTCAAAGTAACAGTGCTGCACATAACTTCACAACAGCCACCTCGTCCACAACTACGACGGAAAAGACAATGAAGGAATTACACGAGGCACTAATCCAGTTGACAGGAATAGTGCAGAGCCTAGCTGCCATAATACAGCAGCTTACCGCCACCATCTACACGGCTCTAAAAACAGAGCAAGCCATCGCAAGGTTATCGGCCACTAGATCCATAAATAGTCTCAGAATCTGTACTTGGAATGTCAACAGCATTTACAGGCAGCCAACAGAGTTCTGGGAATTTATAATCGTAGAGGACATTGTCATATGCTTGGTAAGCGAGACCCACCTCAAGCCAGGTGTTTCAGTCTCGGTGTCAAACTACTGTTCTTATAAATAGTGACAGGGCCACCGCTGACGGAGGAATCACAATCTATGTAAAAACATCGGTAAAGAACCACGTAAGATGTATTGAGACCCCTGCTATAATGGTTACCACCACAGAAGGATTGGTAACGATGATCGCAGCCTAGCACCCGCCGAGGCGCTTCATCTGCGGTGTGGGGCCCGGAGAACCAACCCACTTTCCGGCTGCAGAGAGGAGTCGGGCAGACGTCCTCGACGTATTCGTCACGCGAAACATCCCAGCCTTTCCTACTGTCTAGTCGATAGCCAAGATATCATCCGATCATAATCCAGTAATAGCTGACGGGGACTTGGAAGGCAAAAGGGAAGAGTAAAGCGGCAACAGAGCCGACTGGAACAACTTCCGCCAAGAACTGCAGCCAGTGATGCTACAACAAATCGAAAACGGAACGGACGACTAAACAACGCAGTAGCAATCTGGAGTGAAGCAACAATCACAGCTGCAGACCGAGCAGATCCGAAGAAGAAAAATGATGGCGGAAAGTAGCTTCCTCCGAAGCTTCCGGAACTTATCTAGGAAATCAACCAGGTAAGGAAGAACTGGCAGAGAACACTAGACCGAACATAAAAATCGCTTCTCAATACCCTCCAGTGGACAATAAAAGCCCGATTAGAAGTCCACCGGAGAGAACAGTGGGACGATAGGGTGATTCAGTTGCATATTGAGGATGGCAGCGCCTGGAAACAGAGCAAAAGATTCACCAGAACAAGGACGAGAACTCAATCTCTGCACAGGAGGCAAGGCCTAGCCTTCACAGCGGAGGTTACGGCCAGTGCTCTTGCAGACGTGTATCAAGACAACTACCGCCCAGTAGCAAAACCCTACTACGATGAACATATCGCCACAGTCAACAGGCAGCTGCACCAGTATTTCGCAGCAACAGCAGCAACAGTAGAAGAGGAAGATTACATCATAGAAGACGTAGCCGAATCCGAAATCATCAGCGTAATCAAGAAATCGCAGCTGAGTAAAGCGTCGGGCATGGATGAAATAAACAACATCATCCTAAAGCAGCTTCCAGCCGCTGCATTCCAGATACTTGCTCTAATATATGGCTGACTTATCAGGCAAAGCCGATACCGGGAAGCCTAGGAGAAAACGGTGGTAGTTGCACTACCTTATCCTGGGAAGAACCTATCCTCCCGCACAACTGAAGTCAGGTGGCACTGCTACCAACCTTGTCAAATACGTTCGAAAAAATACTTCTGAGCCGAATGATGGTTTCCGAGCCAGGCCACGTAGCTTTCCTTTCGTAACATTTTCCACAGTTAAAATGAGGAACAGAACACACAACAGCATGGGAATATTTATTTCCGTCAGTTAATTATCTCCATATGTAATTTACAATAGTCTGAAAGGAGAAAACAGTACAAAATGTATTCTGGAATCAAAAGGGGAAAAAAACTACGTGCTATATGAGGGAGGAGGGTAGAAACAAAAGCAACGTATGGCTTCGTGGGGGGGAGGGGGGTTCACAGAAGGCCAAAATGGAACTACGTGGTTTGTGCACGCTCCCGAAGATACAGAGCGACAGCGCAAGAATTCTTGATAAAGGCAACAAAATCAAAAACGAACCCATCAAACGCATTGGACAATACGACACCGGGGACTGAGGTATATGAAGCCAACATGTAGCACGACACGTCAAAGTAAGGACAAAAACCTGTGAGGCAACAATAAAAGTAAATAATCACCAATAAAGACATCCAACAGCAACAGGAGGGTAAGATGTTGACAAGGGCAACAGGAACCTCTCCACTATCACAGCCGAATCCATCGCCGTTGGCAGCAACATTGTTCTCTCGCTTGATTAGTCGGTATGTTTTGTCTCTAGTAGCTGTCGTCTTTGACAGCTGGTCCGCTTTCTAATTGCCATTAATTCTCCTGTGCTTTTTGGTCCATATCAGTACCGTCCATTTTCCCATTTCTTCTGACTCTGTGACAGTCCCAAGGATCTTGTATGTCAGAAGGCACCTCCGCGTCTCCACCCTTCGCTATGGAGGTGGCGGAGGGATTCAAGAGAGCTTCCTGAGTCTGAGTGACAATACTCGTACAACCGCTGTTTTGATAATAATATTCTTTCAGTGATCTAGATCCTTGAGAATCGCATCTATTTCTGCAGTGATGACTGCAGCTTCACTGTGTAGCGTGTAGAATGATTTTTTACGCTCGTGCATATCCTTCAGGGAGCAGCCTGCCTTACCGCCTGTCCCAGAACTATCGGTATAGGTGTGCGCAGCAAAGAGTTTGGGCTAGAAGCCTTATGTTTCATGTCGTGCTTTCTGTGAGTGACATTTCCAAGCGTATCTCTATTTTAACCGTAGTTAATTCACTTAGAAATCAAAGCAAGGTATTTTCAATGAATTCTATGAAAACCGAAGTAAATTAATATCTGACACAATGAAATGGGTTGTAGAAATCAAAAAAGACCTCAAATTATCAGGAATTGTTCCAGAAGATATTGAAAACAGAGACATATTTAAATCCAAAATTCACAAGTGGCAAGTTGACCGGGAGGAAAGATTTAAGAAAAGACCAGGAACAACATGGTCAGATGATAGAAAAGAATGCTACAGCAAGCGTATGAAGGAAATATGGGTACAAAGGAAAGCGAACAAACGCTTCTGAGTACTTTGCGTAGTCCTGATGGGCTTATCCGCAAATAATAATAAATAAGCCACTGATACAGAGCTAGAATAATTATGGTGAATACCCACAGGTAGTTGTATATCCTCCACCAAGAGTTCTTTTGTGGGGTAGACCACGTTGCACCGAAGCAAATGCGCAGTGCTCTGTACTGAATCTTGTCTCATTGGTTTTCTGCTGCAGTATCATATCAGAGGCAAACATGATCAATAGATAAATCATACTCTCGCATTTGTTTACTCTCAAGTTATGTGCGAATTTCAACTAAGTTTGCGGTCTATTTTCATGCAAAAATATTGTACCACGCTATTGTTTGGAAAATGATATGGGTCTAGATGGTTACGTACGAAAACTGGTATAGACTACAACTGCTGATTTTGCGTAAGGAATCTGCTTTCAATTGTAAGAACGAAGACTTTCCCGGAGTACGACTGCAATCCAGTTTACAAGGAAGAGATGTACCACCAAGTGAGGCACTTGGAGAGACTACGCAAGAAGAAAGCAAGGCTGTTATGCTCCTTGGCTTTTCTCCAGGGATGCCGCTCCAGTGACATCGTACCACGTTTTGCGAACATCAGCCATCACACCGACAGCGCGAAAGCCGGAAGAATACTCCGACGGACGATTCTTGCACTTCTTAGGGAATGGATTCGTTAAATCTGGTGTGAGCTCGATCGTAACGCAATATCTTTGTTGGACTGCCACTTAAACTTGTCTGGAAAAATGTCATCTGATTTGCGGGACGGGGTAGACGCTACTACTTCCGCTCAAGAAAATCTGTAGCGGGAGCGAACAACAGCTAGAAATTTGTCTAAATACAACCGGCTGGCGGGAACTCAGCACACCAGGGAACGTCCTGACGTGAGTCGCACAGTGTTAAACCTAAGCGGGATGCAACTTGACGACTGCACCGTTTCTGTCTTGTCCAAAGGCCTCAAGTTTTCTCCGGCGCCAAGACGAATGCCAACACTTGACGTCATCACCTCTGTCGAACAGGCTGTTCGCGTCCTACCAGGGGAGACAGCGGAAGAGGTCCGCAGAGAGATCTGCCGAGCCCTGGATAAAGCAAAATCCCCAAAGACCAACATAACCAAGGAGGGACGTGAAGCACTTCGTGTCTTGCGTCAGAACAATGAGGTGGTTGTATTATCGACGGACGAGGAAAATGCTACGGTATTGCTTACGGCAGAACAGTACGAGCAGAAGATGAGGAACATCCTTGATGATCCTTCCTATCGGAGTACCTACAGGATTGCGAAGAAGACTTTATTGAAGAAGGGCGAATTTTCTGAAGAGACCAACAAGAAACTCAGACCTCGTGCTGCCAGACCACCTCAGCTATATGGTCTGCCGAAGACACACAAAGAAAGCGTACCTCTAAGACCAATCGTCAGCAATATAGGAGCTCCGACCTACCCGCTGGCTAAATATCTGACCCGTCTTCTAAGTCCATCAGACGGCCATTGCGACCACCGTTTCAAGAATTCCACTGAATTTGCCAAGATCATCAAGACCATGGAACTGAACGATTCAGATATAATTATTAGCTTCATACGCCACCAGTTTGAACCAGCCGTTGTGCACCTTTTTAAGCATGTACTGACGTCCACGTATTTCACATACTTAGGGAAATACTATGAACAAGTGGACGGGGTTGCCATGGGATCCCCACTTTCTCCTGTAGTCGCCAACTTATTCATGGAGCATTTAAAAGAAAAAGCCTTGCAGGTCGCAGTTCTCAAGCCGACATGTTTTTACAGATATGTCGATGAAACGTTTGTGGTGTGGCCCCATGGTAACAAGCCGTGTACGACTATGGCCTCAGAGTAGAGCTCAATAACGTTAGAATACTGGCTAGAACATCACATTTTTCCAAATCTGTTATCAAAGAAGCGATCGAAATTCGACTGGCCAACACATTCAATAGAGACAGTGGTCTATGGCTTAGTGAGGCATGGAAACCAGCCGTGGCAAGAATCCGCAGAGAACGTTGTACCTCTGTCCAGCTGCCGCCATACAGGGCTCCATATTAGGTCGGGCCGCGACGAGAACTATAGCCACGCCCACTGACAGCCAGCTGCTGGATGCGGACATGTATAAAAGGAAGTGCGGCACCTGAGCTATCTCAGGACATGAGAGAGAGAGCCTCCAGAGAGGCGCAGAGCCAGTGATAGGCGGCGAGCGTACAGCTGATTACGACGATGATCCCCAACGGACTTAGTAAAACCTAAAGGGGTTTTCAATAAGGATGTCACCTGATATTCGCAAGGATATCAGTGACATACCATAGCCATTTTCCCCCTTAAAGAGAATAAAAAGCGTCCCCAAAAATAACCCATCCCAAACAAGTGACACAGTAGGTAGAGCTACTTAAGGTAGCGGGGCCACAAACATGCCGTTGAGACAGTGAAAAAAAAAAAAAAAAAAATGATCTGCACCGCAAAGCAAATTTGTCGTTCAGACAGACAGACTGACTTGTTAGGAGTCCAGAGAGCTGGTCGTAGGGCTGGTTAGTTAGGGAATTTGCAAGCCAGGGCCCTCTCTGCGGAGAGACAAGCCCGCGTTTGCTGAGGCAAAGGCCAGGCAGTGACGACTGACGAAAGACGAAAGTAGGTCCCCCTCTATTTACCCCAGTCCGCCGCGGCCCCAACATGGGGCCCCGCAGCCATAAAAAGCCAACAACACCAAACAATGAAAAAAAAACACTCAAACAAAACAAAACTTCACACACACAACAAGATATGTCACCGGAAGCGTCAAATCAACTCTCGCGAAGCGACAGCGATTCAGATAGGGAAACCGCTGCTAGGGAAGTGGTAGATGTACCGAGCATCCCCACATCAAATAGATACGAGGCTCTCGATGGTGCCTCAGATACCGTAGATGCCCCAAGGCAACCACAGCCGCAAAGGATTAGGGTTCCACCAATCTTCTGCTATGAGACGAAAGGCTATATGGCCTTCGTCAAAGAAATTGAAAGAGGTCTAACTGGAGACCTTCACTCTGCATATCGCGGAAATTGTATTAAATATCAGGCTTCAAACCTGAAAGATTTTAAATTCATTATCCAGGCTCTAAATATCAGGAATTTTCAATATCATACTTATGATGAAGACCCATTAAAAATTCTTAAGGTTGTCATCCGCGATCTGCCCCCAGACATCAATCCAATCGAGATTCAGGATGACCTCATTAGCAAAAAATTCACAGTGCACAACGTAGTGCAAATGTCTGCCGCAAAAGAAGGGGGGACTAGAGTCAAATTGCCCTTATTTTTGGTACAGCTTCAAAGAAGCCCAGAGGCTCAGGAAATATATAAGATTCAATACATTCTCCGCCTCAAGGTGAGGGTAGAGTCATATAGATCTCCATCAGGACCCATTCAATGCCATACATGTCAAAATTTTGGCCATGGGTCCAAAAACTGCCACATTGCCCCAAGGTGTGTAAAATGTGGCGGGGGGCACCTCACGAACACTTGCCAGAAAAAACCCGAAGAGGCTCCCAAGTGTGCAAATTGTAACGGGTCGCACCCGGCAAGCTACCGCAAATGCCAAACCTACCAAGAAATCCTCAAAAAGGGTCTTGAGCAAAAAAAAGCTAGGGAGGAGAGAAAGAGGAAACAGCAGGAGGAAAAAAATCAGCAACAAAACTCCACCACAACAAACCCGCAGCAAGAGGAGAAAACACAAGCAGGAAATACTAATAATCAACCACACGAGTTTCAACTGAAGGAAGCTCAATTCCCACCTCTCCCAAACCAATCAACAAGCTCTGAGCAGGCACCTTCGCCCGCAACTCCAGCAGAGCCTCCTGAGCAACCAACTGACCATTCTTGCGACCCACCTGCAGGGTGAGAAAGCTCAAACTCCTCCTCGCAGAACCCACCACAATCTTCTTCACCATTCTCTGATTTCAAGGAGATCATTAACTTTATTAAATCCTTCAATATCATGAAAATGATAACCACAATCAAGACAACTTTAGAAAACTTTAAAAATGCACCAGACGCCGAATCTAAAATATTCGCAGTTATTAATGGTTTCTCAAGCTATTTCGATGGCGAGAAATAGATTGCAAACTATAAATGTCATGAACTGGAATGCCGATGGCATTTTACACCAAAAACAAGCTCTAGAGCTATTTCTTGAAGAGCACAACATAGACATTGCTCTAATAAGCGAAACACACCTGTACGCAGGTCAGCGCTTCCAAATACGCAATTACACACTGTACAGGACTGATAGACCGAATCAACAAAGGGGTGGGACGGCAGTACTCATAAAAAACCGCCTTGCACATAGACCAATTGATTTACCTGCGCTCGAGCGTGTTGAAGCCACGGCTGTTGAGGTCGGAATAAATGGGCAGGCAATTAGATTTATAGCAGTGTACCATCGACCAGGCCGTAAAATACCGGAGCCCGACCTGGTAGCACTGACCACAGCCGACAGAATAATCCTCGGGGGTGACCTTAACGCCAAATCGCTTTCGTGGGGCTGCCGCGCTGCCAACTCAAGCGGCCGTGTCCTTCACGATTTCGTCTCAAAGAACCCCCAGGTGACTGTAGTGGCGCCTGACGAACCCTCGCACTATCACAGGGACTCCAGACTCAGGCCTGATATCTTGGACATATTCGTGTTCAAAAATATCACCTGGTCTGCAGCATCCACTGTATTTAATGACCTCGATTCTGACCACAATCCAGTGGTATTATACATAGATGCAGCCGTGCGCCGATCAGAGAGTAAAAAGTTCTCTCTAACCACTAACTGGCAGAAATACCAAGAATTAGCAAACCACCACATTGTAGGGCAGCCCGAACTGGAAACTAAGAGACAAGTTGAGAGACATATAGACCAGTTCGTAAACATTATCAAAGAATGCGCAAAAAAGGCCACAGTAAAAGTTACATATGAACCTGAAAAAAAAGACCTCCCACCCCACATTTCGGAACTGATAAAACTGAAAAACCAATATAGAAAACGTTGGCAACAATACAGAGATCCAGCTGACCGAACAACAACTTACAGACTAGCAAACCAGGTCAGATGGCACCTACAAAAACACCGGACAGAAAGTTGGGAGAACACTCTCAGTAGAGCGGAGTGCAATCCGGACTTATTCTGGAAGGTCGTAAAATCTAGGAAAACACCACCATTGTCGATAAAGCCAATACACGGACCAAATGGTATTGTATACACAGCGCGGGAAAAGGCCGAAGCTTTGGCAGACACCTTGGAACTTCAGTTCCAGACACATGTCATCGATGACGAGGATAGTGATATCCACGAAGAAAGGGTAATTAGAGAAGTGCCTCGCATCTTGCGAGAAAATTTACGTACCTCTTTCAGTCCTGTAGAGCCGTCTGAAGTGAGCTCAATCATAAGGAAGCTAGGTAACAAAAAATCCCCTGGTCCCGACGGCGTAAAAGCCACGTATCTTAAAAATCTACCCAATCCTGCAATAGCACACCTAACCAAAATCTATAACTCCTGTCTGAAGCTATGCTTCTTCCCTTCCTCCTGGAAAATTGCTAAAATTATCACTCTACCAAAACCAAACAAAAATCAACTTTTCCCTCAAAACCATAGACCAATTTCACTCTTAAATTTCCTTGGCAAAATCCTTGAGCGCTTAATCATGACCTCACTCCAAAAATTCCTTGACGACAACAATATAATCATTCCTCAACAATTCGGCTTTCGTGCACAGCACAGTACCATCCACCAAGCTACCAGACTGGTTGAGCATATCTGCAAGGCGCGCTCTATAAGGCACAGTACAGGCGCTGTTATGCTAGATATTGAGAAAGCTTTCGACAGGGTTTGGCACGATGGATTAATCTACAAATTACATACATTTGGCTGCCCTGGACACTTGACAAAAATCATAAACAGTTTCCTCAGAAACAGAAAATTTTACGTCGTGGTGGACGGAACAGAAAGCCAGTTGAAATCAATTGAAGCAGGCGTACCACAAGGATCGGTTATGGCTCCAACCCTGTACAGTGTGTATACTAACGACATACCCCACCAACCAGGCGGAGAAATGGGAATATTTGCAGACGACACAACCGTGTACAGGTCGAGCCGAAACTTAAATTACATTGCACGTAAATTAACTCAGCACCTCGAAGCAATAACACAATGGTGCAACGTTTGGAAAATAAAAATTAATCCAGATAAAAGTCAGGCAATTCTATTTACAAACAAATTCAAAAAACCCAACCAGAAAATTTCGCTCGACGGGGTGGACCTCCCGTGGTGCAGCTCAGTAAAGTATTTAGGCCTCAAAATTGATAGCAGATTGACATGGCTCAGCCACATCAAAAACGCATGTAATATAAGTTCGGCTCGACTCTACCAATTGTACCCCCTCCTCAAGGGAAGGAAACTTAGCATTAAGACCAAACTTAGGATATACACCGTAGTTATAAGACCTGCCCTGCTCTATGGGTCAGAATTATTTAGTATGGCAGCAAACTCAAATGTAAAGAAATTGCAAACCGCACAAAACAAATTCCTGAGAATCATAGCAGACGCTCCCCGGTACATGTCAAACCAACATATTCACCACGATTTAGGCATCCCAAAAATCACTGACTACATAAAAGACAAATCGACTAACTTCTACCAGAAATCACAGCTTTCGCCCCACCAACTAATTCAAAACATAGGACAACAAACTGACGCCGATCAATACAACTGCCCCATCACAACTTTAACTAGAAACTATAGGGTCTGACAACAACAACAACTTAATAAAACAAAACAATGACTTTCATAAAAAACCAGCTCACAACCCCCTATTCAGTCAAAAGTCAGGGGGCTACAATGCCCTGGTACTTTAGTTCTTACATGGGTTTCGGCCCAACCAGGTGTATGTCTGTCTGTCTGTCTGTCAGCTATCTCAGTATCTGTGGGTCAGCTGACCAGTGCACATGTCTCCACACCTGCTGAAGACAGCGGAGCTAGTAGTCGAAATATTGTATTTTCACAACACAACACAATCCGACGGTACACCCGTGAAGATGCAGCCATGAGTGTAATCTTCCTATCGTTGTACTGAGAGAGTTTTTACATCCCGTCAGAGTTAGTCCTTCTACACAGAAACAAACACTAATGAGATAAAACATTATAACTACTGCTCACAGCGAGATTGACTTCTGTCTGGCGACGTTGCGGGTGCGTCGTGCACTAGCGAAAGTATCGGATCAAAGACGGACGGGGAGTCATTATTATGGCGATAAGTATGGAAAATTGGGAAATCCACCGAAATAAGTGAATTTGAGAGAGGGATGATTGCCTGGGAATGAGAATCTCGGAAACAGCGAGGCTGGTCGGTTATTCGCATGGAAACTGGTTGCAAGAGGGTGAAACCATGAGTAGGCGACAAGATAGTGGGCGTCCACGTCTCATTACAGAACGTGGAGTTTGGAGACTTGCCCATCCCGTAAAGATAGATGGGGGCATCTGTGGTAGAGCTGACGGCAAAGTGCAATTGCTGGTGCAAGTGTTTCGAGCACACCATCCAGCGCACATCACTGGATGACGTGTTCCGCAGCAGACTGCCGCTACGTGATCCCCTGTGATCCAGCGATATCGACAATTGCGATTGCAGTGAACTGTTAAGCAGGAGGTCATATTGTTTTGGCTCTTCAGTGTAGTCGACATAGTACTACATAGTTACTGCACTCGACAATACTTAACCTATTCTGAAAGTGTATTTGTTCAATAATATCAGCGAAATTATAGAAACTAATGGCAGGTGCATCCAAACGAACAAAAACTTCATCAGAATGCTATCAATTGTTATGCTGAAAATACTCAGCAACTCATCAATTTTTTGGGACTGTTTATTCTTATTTCTGACGCCACTATCATACGTTATTTAACCAAGTTTTCCTGGATCTCCAGTGATCTTCCTAATGCGGAATCATCTGCTATGCTCGTTTTTCACCGTTCATATGCCGACTGTTGTTACCTCCATGGCTCTGTTGCAGACCTCGCCTGCTCTCGCAGCGCGCCGCCTGCGCTGGCTGATCGCCGCCGCCTGGACCTTCGCCGCACTCCTCTCGCTGCCAGCCGCCTTCCAAAGCCCCACGTTCTTCGTAGACAGGTAAACAGAACATTCTCACCAAAATTCATTTTTTAATTTGATTGGGCCTTTTAGTTAGTTGGAAGCCTCACCACATGATCGTAGCAACCAACGCACAATATATTGGTACGTACATCAGGAAGTTGTGAAAAATGGTGGTGAGAAATTCATACTCACCAGTTTGCTTAATAAAAGTTTCGATTAACCCCCAGATACTTCAGGAGGAGAGAGAATGTGACATTGTCTGTGGTGATACGTCTGCTGGGTCCTAGTAACAGACCTGAATGACCTGGCGCCGTATCTCACCTACTCCCTTCCTATCTATCTCATACGTCCACAATGAGAAACACTTCACATTCAACATCCGTTTTCCACAGTCATCCATACAAATGCTAACCGTCCAAGTTACATTACACCCCTTCCCTGCTCACTGGGTATAGCGAGCATCACCGACGCAGGTACAGATAGTATTTTATTGATGTTAAGAACTCTTCCTAACAGCCTATAACAAGCGTTAATGTTATTGGAACGGTTTTCGTATTTTGAGATATGTGATCATGAATAAAAACAAGTCAAATGCTATGGGTTAATACACTTAAAAGAGGGAGAACTTCACCACTTGCTAACAGCAATATATACATAAGTGGGATGAAAAATAACTGAATTGTGCGTTTATAAGATCATCGTGTCAGACAGAAGAAAGGCTAATAACATCATTCACATTTTTTCGTGTTGTAATTTTTTTTTTATTTTTTTATATTTTTTTTTACTTACTGCTTTACGCCTCGTTGACGTCGAGGTCATTAGAGGCGGGATGGGACTGGATACAAGGAACGGGAAGGAATTCGGCCATGGCCTTTTTAAAGGAAGCATCCCGGCATTAGCCTGTAGTAATTTGGGAAAACCTTGGAAAACCCAAATATGGATGCCTGACGGAGATTCGAACCGCCGTCCTCATGAATGCGAATCGTGCCGTAATCTGGGTTTTGTCAGCAAACGTATCTTCCAACTCTGCTTGTCAAATTGGCAGCATTTCAAAAACATTCAAGCTCGTCGTGGTGAAAGCCAATTAGTTTAACATCCTTAATGAAATACACGATTTGTGCAGCTGTTGGATATAACGCCTACATATACTGGGAAAATACAAAAATATATCAAAATGTTCATTCCTATTCGCATGGCAATAGTCAGCGAACTGCATGAAGTGGGGGGGGGGGGGTTTGCCTGTAGCACAGTTTGAACCAAGTAAGACCCGGAAACAATACGGCAACTGTGAAAAACTTATACGTAAAAATCTATATATATAAAGATGAATGTATTTATGTTTGTTTGTTTGATGGTTTGTTTGTTCTTCATACAAATCCGCAGTTTTCATCCGATTTGTATGAAACTTTGCACACTTATCTATTCTAACAAGGAGAAAAATACTGCCTATATTTGGTTGAAAAATTATCTCTATAAATAATACATGTTGTCTCACAATTTCGAAAAATTACCGTGTAGCGGTCATGTAGCTCAGTTTACTAATGTTTCAGTCGTGGCCTCCGGTTCAAATATCCATGGAGGCTAAGATTTTTTTAAAAAAAATTTGATCTTAATAGTCACGCCTGGGCCGTCGGTTATTCGGATTGTATGTTGAAGTGTAGATATCACAAAGTTATGGGTGCAATGCGAGGAAAATCGTAGGTAGTCTTGTAATGCTGTAGGTGTACACTTTCTTACGTTATATTGATCCCTCAGGGGTGATTCGCAGTCAGTGTATGTACTGTATGATCTGCAGTAATACTATAAATGCGGAAGTCTGTCTTTTGTTACGTTTTGACAACTAAATACCTATACCGATATTGACGGAATTTAGCAAAAAAAAAATCTGTAGGGAGGGCACAGGACATTTTTTTTCTGTATGATTAACACTTGTAGTCTCGAAATTTTAAGAACTTATCAAATGTGTGTGTTAGTCTGCAATGTTACGTCGCTTGCTCAAGCTATGCTTCTCGCACATTATGTTAGTGCATAATTTGTTAATAAATATCTTTTAGAGAAAAAACGTATTGTTTAGTATAGATTCGATTTTCTCTGTCCTATTACATTGTGTCTGCTTAAATGTTTCTGGCACCAGTTTATTTTGCCTTCTTTTTTGACATGCCTTGCGGGCGTAAACCTACCGAGCGTGGTGGTGTAACGGATAGCGTTCTCGCCTCGCATTCGGGAGGACGGCGGTTCGAATCCCCGTCCGGGCATCCAGATTTGGGTTTTCCATGGTTTCCCCAAATCACTCCAGGCGAATGCCGGGATGCTTCCTTCAAAAGGCCATGGCCGAATTCCTTCCCATTCCTTGCCCCCATCCTTTCCCGTCTCTAAAGACCACGTTGTTAAAAAGGGACGTTAAACTGTTACAAAAAAAAAAAAAAAAAAAAAAAAAAAAAAAAAAAAAAAAAAAAAAAAACGGGCGTAAACTGGCCTAAGTTATAGCACGAGCAGCTAAAGTTATTAGAACCCAAGAATCAAATGCTCATGCTGAAGAAAGAAGAAAAGACCAAGCTGAGATAAAGCTGCCCTTAGTTAACACCCCCTCCCCCACATCCCCTTACTTTCGTTTGTTTTTCTGTTTTTATATATGTTGGAAATTGATTCTCTTCAAGAGACAGGTTCGATGGTAGAATGCTATAGTCATATTATGCCACCTCGGTGTTGTTTGGGACCAATAATTCGCTACCAACAACTTTCTATATTCAATTTTGGCAAAGAAATTCTTAATCCACTCGTACGAAGTCGCGGGTATCAGCGAGTACTGAATAATGATAGGCTACCAAGACAGTATAAACTTTCATTTTAAGGGTTTTCTAATGTCTGTTAGTGGTTTTGTACAATTTGTAATTATTTTTTATGGATTTAATTGTTAACGTACGTTCCAGAAATGTCCGTCGGAACTGTTTTTGGCGTTCTGGATGTTTCTCCGGTGTTTATTTAAACGCGTGGAGATGGCGAGCAGAGTCAGTTGTTTTCAGAGATTTTACTGTTGTTAATCGCTTTAATATTTGTATGATTGTGCTTTAATATCATTGTAGAAGTCTGGTGTCTTATGATATCTGAGAACTCACGGAAAAAATAATTATTAAATAAAAGCGATTCGTCAGTGTTGAAATTTGGCAGAACTATTTAATTCAGTAAAAACAGTAATAATCAGTAACCTTTGGGGAAAGGTAAAACCCACTGGCGATCGATGGCAGCAATCTGTAAATTTGAGGACGAAGTGAATCATAGAAATCATCATTAAGGGACGACCGGACGAATAGGTTAGTTATCGAGGAGTCTATCATGTCGACCGTTAACTGACAGGTAATGTAGGACATCTGGAAGTTAACAGATGTCTTAAATCATAACACTAAACGACCTGTGACTAAAGCGCAATACATTTTTTGAGATGTAAACTTGGCGGCGGCTGTGACCCACCTGCGTAGAACTAGTTAAAAGCGCAGTTACGAGGAGGGAATGACGACGAGCACTGGGATCAACTGTGGTGTCCCGACGGCAAGACGATTCGGCAGGTTTCGACCATCAATGGCGGAAGTGCGTGTGTAGTGTGGAACATCCCACATGCGCGTCTCTTCTCTTTCTCTCACAAACAAACTTAATTACTTTCTTACTCTTTTCCCAATTCAGTTCTCTTTTTTAAACTTCCAATGATTGGTACTGTTACCGTAACAAATAATAATACGAAAATGCACTTAACTCCATTTATTGCATAACTTGTCGCAAAGCAAATCAAAACACACATCCTTAAAAAATTCTTTTTACTATTAAGGTTTCATATTCACATCTTCCGAAACTCTCACACTATCCACTCATACAAGTAGAGGCTTTGCAGCTATCGAAATCGTCGATATGACCAGTAAAAGGAAAGTAAACATGATATATAACGTATGTGTTAGCCCCGTTCCACTGAATTATATGTGTTGTCAGAGAAGGTTTACCGGTATAGCTACTGACATGTTCGATCTAACCAGCAGAATGAAAGCACATCGAAATGAATATAACACATTACGTCTGAATTAAGTTTGCTATCATTTCAAATCATTAAATTCAAGAAGGAAGCATATTGGATCAGGTGCTTGAATTGTAAAGTCAAATTTCCACTATTTTTATTGATTTTGTAGTGATTTTTGAATGATTTTACATTCTCACTGCTCGACTCGGAAGGTCTAAAGCTACTGAAATCCTCGAATAGACCCGTAGGAAGAAAGTAATACCAAGTAGGCAACATAGAATGTATCTATTTCTTTATGAAACGCAATGTTGGTATGTGTTGTCGCTATGGGTGTTAAATCACCAAACGATCGATCTACCGTATATTTTACTATAATATTATAGGGTATTGCAAATGGGTAAATTATTGCATAAACGGTTACAGTTTATTCTTAAACGAATATATTTCTTTACATGTAGCTACGTGAACTTAAATCTCCTAAAACATCTTATCCCAAGAGAATTACAATGAACTTTAAACTGAATAAAACCGTAATTACAATTTATCCAATCCAAAACACAAAAATAATAATGTGTATGCGGGTGTACGTCGAACAACTCACCAAAGCTTTATCTCAATCGAATAAACATACAAAGAACCATTCATTTTTAATGGGGTTGAAAGGAGGGAAGGGATCGGGTTTTTGTAAACCAAATGTAGGCAGTGTTTTTCTGTTAGTTTTAAAGTGCAAGGAGTCATCAAAATCTCATAGAAACTGTAGCTTTGTATAAAGAATATTGAAAAAATATAAGGTGTGTGGAAAAAAACGAAAGTACAACGTAACAAATGTAACAGATTATATACGTTCCAGTCATGTGTTACTAAATTATCACAGCAAGAGGCACGACATCAATCGAATAAAAACTATCAGTTAGTATGAAAATTAAGTGATGTTAAGGGTGAACGGGTGTCGTTTTTTAATTTTTTGATTGGTCATAAACCACCATGAAAAATCAAGCTGATCGGTTAAACGGTACCGAGTGTAGCTTTGTATATAAAAGATAGACAAAAATTTAGGAGGAGAGCGATTGGTTTTTTGTAAACAAAATGACGACGTGTGCAAAGTTTCCTGGAAATCGGATTAAAACTGTGCGTTTCTATAAAGATCATTGGAAATTAAGAGGGGATGGGATTAAAGGCGAGAGGGGTGGGGTTTGGCAAACTAAATGTAGACGGAATTTTTCTGCTTGTTTTAAAGTATACTTGTGCATATTTCCGTACAAATCACACAAAATATGTGTTTTTTTTTTTTTTTAATTATGCGGTGTAAGGGGCAAGAGAAGGTGTTTGTGGGTAATAAAGGGGAGAGAGAGTGGGTATTTGTAAAACTAATGTCTACTATTTTTATAATTTTTTTTAAGTATACGTATAAAAATTTCTATCGAAATTGGATAAAAGTGTGGGTTTTGTAAAAATTAAGGGTGTTGGAAGGGGGAGGAGGGTTGTGTTATTAGCAACCATATGTAGGCAGTATTTCTCTGTTTGTTTTAAAATATACCTGTGCAAATTTCCATCACAATCGGGTAAAATCTGTAGGTTTTTTATATTATGGGGTGTAAGGGGGAAGACATAGTGGTTTTTTCGGTGGAAAAGGGGAGAGGGGTTGTGTTTTTGTAAAACTGATATCTGTAGTATTTTTCTATTTTTTTAAGGTATACGTCCCCAATGTTCCATCGAAATCGGATAAAAAATTACGGTTTCTGTCAAAAATTTAGGGGTGGCAAGGGGGACAAGGCATGTGTTTTCATGAACCACATGTATGCTGCATTTTTCGATTGTTTTATAGCATCCATGTCCATATTTCCGTAGAAATCGGATAAAATCTGTGGGGTTTATTAAATTATGGGGTGTTATTGGGAATTGGGGGAGGTTTTTAGGAAATTTTATTTTTGAGGAACCTTCTCCGTCGCGCACTGGATTATTGGCCAAAGTTTCACTGTAATCGGAAATACGGTTTAGGAGCGCATAGAGGACAGACAAACGTACATATGTACTTTGATTTTTATATATAAGACTAGCTGACCCGGCAATGCTTTGATATTGCTGGACTTGATATATAGATTAAACGAATGCGTTTGAAAGTTTGTATTTAGTAAAATTTAGATTTTTATGTAGATATTTTAATTATTGTTTCATTCAATTTCAAGTTTATTGTAATGGTCTTGGATATGCAATGTTTTTGATGTTTCCAATCACCATATATAAAAAAAGATCTGAGTTAGTTTTGGAGATATACTCTAAACAGAGAAAAGTTGCACGTATAGATCAGTCTTAAGAGGGGTGAAACGGGAGAGCGGGTGCACTTTTGTAAACTAAATATAAACACCATTTTCACTTATTTTTAATGATATGTATACAAACTTCTAAAACTTTAGATTTGTGTGATGTAACAAAAACTATAAAATTTTTAAAAAAATTCAAGTCCGATTGTAATCTATCCAGCGGTATTTAACGAGAAATATTGTATAGTTTAATAGTGTTGCTATCAACTTTGTCTAATTTCCCCACCGTTTGAGATTTTTTTTTTTTTTTTCTAATAAAAACTGAAAGGTTTCAAGCGTAAATTTTGCTTAATTAGGGTGATAGGGAAAGTGAGTGGCTTGTGTGAACCAAAGAGCGACACATTTTTTCTCTTTGCTTTAATTTATACATGTGCAAAATTCCATCCACACTGAATAAAGTTCATGGAAGGAACATTGGAAATTAAGAGTGGAGGGAATAAAGGGAATGAGGCGTTGGGATTTGGGAACCAAACGAATGCAGTAATTTTCTGCATGTTTTAAAGTATATGTGTGTTATGTAAATGGAGACTTTCCCGGCGTATTGATTCAATAAAAGTTTCTCGGGAGTCCAGCCGGATGGTGTCATAAAACGACGACGTTTCGACAACCTGCTCGGTTGTCTTCATCAGGTCTATGTCTTAAAAAACAAAAATCTTCCCAACAAGGCCAAATAGAAGCAAACTGACGCCATGGACATAGTTTGCCAGCACTTACGTCTACAGGTTAAGCAACGTTGAACGTGGCGAGTACTTGGATGGGTGACCGCGTATGGCTCAATACGCAGTCCGCAACACTGATACCCTCGGCTTGCGGTAGATCGGTTAAGCAACGGTGAGCGTGGTCAGCGCTTGGATGGGTGACCATTTTGGCTCCATACGCAGTCCGCAACACTGATACCCTCAGTTCCAGCATGCCGTTGTTCCTGGTGGTGGCTCCAGATCTACCAGCTAATAGGAATCTGTTTCAGGTAGAGTCCATATCACACCTCAAGGTCTCTACTGAAAAGCTTAGATCATCGCCTGGACCTCCAAAATGTTACAGGTGCCAATTGTATGGTCATGTGGCCAGGCATTGCAGGATGGACCCTGTATGTGTAAAATGTGCGGGGGGACATGAGTCAAATGAATGTACATTGCAAAAGTCTCTGGATGCAGCCAAATGCAGCAACTGCGACGGCAAGCACGTCGCTAGCTACAAGGGCTGCTTTGCATATAAGAAAGCCCGTGATCGATATAGAGGAACAAACTCTTCTCAAAAAACGGAAGATGAAGGAACAAATTCTACCCAATCAAAAATGGAAAGCAACCATCCCCCGGCGACTAACCGGGCCAAAGACAACCTCTCACAAGTTCCACCGACCAATTCACATCCCCGGCATGCGCCTATGAATAAAAAGACCACCAGCCGGCGGAAGGCCGGACAATCCTACGCGGCCACTGCAGGGACAGGACCAAACTCCACAACAGATTCTGACTGCAACATAGCCGCAAACCCAAAGTCTGTTGATCAGATCACTGAAGCCTCCCCACCAGCAGAAAACCAAAAACCACCACGGTTTTCTACTTCAGCTACCAGACAACGCACTCGTCGTCGCAACGGACCACTCAGAACCGCCGCATCAGCTCAGAATGTTGGAGTCGAAAGGCTTTTTAGCATGATAGAAAAAGTCTTTGACACTCTATTGCATCTTATAGACAGGATGAACCGTCTGCCTGCAGATATCCAAGCTGCAGTAATGACAACCACCAACACCAGCACCAATCCTACTAATTATGGATAGAAGACTTCGTTCCAGCAGTCTCTCCATCTGTGTATGGAACGCTAAATGGTTTATATACCCAACTCCAAGAGTTTAGAAACTTCATCGCTGAATACAACATTGACGTGTGTCTCGTCAGCGAGACACACCTGAAACCTGGTCTGCGAGCGTCGGTCGCAAACTATGAATGCTTCAGAAGGGATCGACCCACTGCTGGAGGTGGTGTCGCTATATATGTGAAAAGAAGCATTCCTCACTTTGAAACCCGTCTTCCGGACCTTCAATTCACCGAGGCCATCGCCATAGAAGTAAGCACAGCCAGAGGGAACATAACGATCATCTCTGCCTACCGACGCCCGCGTGGACAGTTTCCGGAGGCAGAAGTAGCCCAGCTAGCTTCTATAAGAGGCAAACTTCTTATAGGGGGAGACCTAAATGCTAAGCATGCTGACTGGCATTGTAACAGACCCAACCAGGCGGGCAAAATTCTAAGAAGAGTTGTCAATAGACACAACATGTGTGTGTGGGCCCCCGAGGAGCCCACCCATTACCCTTACCACGCTGGTAGACCAGACATCCTCGACGTCCTCGTCACAAAGAATATTCCCGGTTTCATTGCGGCCTCCACAGTAGACACCCTGTCCTCTGACCACCTCCCGGTCATCTTCGAGGTGGGAAACAGGTACCCTACAGCTTGACGATACTCCAAGCTACGACTTCAAAGCTACAGACTGGAGGAGATACCGACAAATTATAGCCGATGCTCTCGAAGACATCCCTGCAGACGATAACCCGGACGCTGTCCTCGAAGTATTTGAAAGTGCGGTAATGAATGCCATCACCAACACTACGATACTAAGGAATAGCCCTGAACTATCGACAAAACTCCCTCCTCACCTGCTAGCAGAGATCCGGCACAAAAACCGAGTCGCGAAGGAGTGGAGGCTTACTAAGAATCCAGCTACCAGGAAACTCTTAAATCGCCTCCAGAAGGAATTGAAGGCCTCACTAAACGACCACAGAAATCGAGAATGGAACGCCCGGTTATCCATGTTACGACCTGAGGATGGCACGTTATGGACCCAGACTCGCAGGTTCACCAAAAAACGCCACAGAATTCCACCATTACTAGGAAATCACGGACTTCTTTATCGTCCTGAAGACAAGGCAAATGCCTTGGCGGATGTATTTGAAAGTAATTTTCATCCAGCCCCTGGCGATGCCAACCGCTTAGAGGAAGTCAACAGGCGACTCAATGTCTTCCTAGAAGCCGCGGATGATGATGAACATGACATCGAGCCAATCACGCCTCAAGAGGTGCACAGCTGTTTGGCCACCCTCCATCCTAAGAAGGCTCCGGGATTGGATAGGATTGGTAACATCTGTCTGCGTAATCTGCCGCCGGCAGCTGAGGACTACCTCGCTGCCCTCTTCAACAACATTATCCAAACACAGACATACCCATCAAGCTGGAAGCACGCAGTAATCGCAGCGATCCATAAGGCTGGGAAAAATCCATCGCTGCCACAAAGCTACCGACCCATCAGTCTGCTCCCCTCAGTAAGCAAGGTGTTCGAGCGCCTGCTCCTGAAGCGATTAAATCGCCACATCGAACAGCAGGGAATTCTACCCAACCACCAGCTAGGGTTTCGCCGTGGACATTCGACCACACAACAGCTGATGAGGGTGGTTGAGACTGCCACTCGAGCGTTCAATTTTAAACAATACTGTGGAATGGTCCTACTTGATATTTCCCGAGCCTTTGACTCTGTTTGGCACGCTGGCCTCCTGCTGAGACTATATGAGCAGGGGTTTCCCGGCAAATTAATCAAGCTGATCAAGTCATACCTAGAGGAACGAACTTTCAGCGTAAGAGTCGACAAAGCCACCTCAAGCCGACGCAGAATAATGGCTGGCGTACCCCAAGGATCGGTCCTCGGCCCCTTGCTGTACTGCCTGTATACTGCCAACGTGCCCACCCAAGAAAACGTCAGCACAGCAACCTACGCAGATGACACCGCCTTCTTCACCAGCAGCCGCAGTAAGGCCATCGTCACCCATCGCCTACAAAACGTGTTACAGAAAACTGAGGCCTGGGCGAGGCGTTGGAGAATTGAGATCAACCCTGCTAAAACCCAGGCCATCATGTTAACTAGAAGAAGAGGGCCACGCCTGCGACCGCAGCCGGACCCTCAGTTGAAACTAAACAATAATTTGATACCTTGGTCCAAAACGGTACGATATCTGGGAGTTACTCTGGACTCAAGACTCACGTGGAGAGCCCATATAGAGGACCTGCGTAAACGTGCCAGCGCAAGGCTACAAACACTCTACCCGCTGATCAATAAGGACAGCAAGCTACCTGCGTCCACGGGCGTGCGGATCTACTGCTCCCTGATCAGACCAATAATTGAATATGCCTGCCCTGTATGGGGTTACGCTGCCAACTCTCATCTGCACCGTTTACAGGTTGTGCAAAATAGAGCATTAAAGAGAGCCCTGCACGTAGATAGCAGGTTCCCCACTAACGCCACACATGAAGCTACAGGTCTCCAAACACTAAGGAATAGATTCAAAGAAATCGCTGTCAAGTTCTACAAACTTGCTCAAAACTCTGCTAACCCCCTAATAAAAGAGCTGGGGAACTATCCAACTGGCCTAGGACCACATGCCGGACCCATGGCACTCATTATGAACCATTAGACACTCAGAATGATACGACAGACAAGTAAGAACGCCAAAACTGATGACACACCTACAGCCAGGATATGACTCACCCAACAAACTTGGAGGAAATGTCTAACGACAAAGCCTCCAAAACCCTCTGCCAGATATTAATAGGCAGTAAATTGGCGTGGCTGCTGCTGGATTGGGCGTCCTGGCAACCCTCTATACACGACATTCGAATTTCGGAGATTAGACGTGATGAAGACAACCGAGCAGGTTGTCGAAACGTCGTCGTTTTATGACACCATCCGGCTGGACTCCCGAGAAACTTTTATTGAATTATATGTGTGTTAATTTACATCGATATCCGATATAAATTGTGGAAATGTATCTTAAATATTGCAAAACTTGGGGGTTGGGGTAAACGAGGCGAGCAGTTTGTTGTTTAAAACCAAATGTAAACAGCATTTTTCTGCTTGTTTTGAAGTATACAAATGAAATGTTCCATCGAAATCAGATAAAAACTGTAGGTTTCGATAAAGATCACTGGAAGTTAATAGGGGAGGGGTAAAGGTGGAGGAGGTGAGGTTGGGCTTTGGCAAAGTGAAAGAAAAGAGAATTACTCTGTTTGTTTTAAAGTATACGTGTGCGAAATTCCTTCAAATTCAAATAGGAACTGTTGCTTTGTATAAGAAAACTTTGACAATAATGATGAGGAGGAAATGGGGAGAGGGATTAATTTTTGTATAACTAATATCTAAATTTTCTATTTTTCAAAAAGCATACGTGTGCAAAGTTCCTTAGAAATCTAATAAAAAGTGTCGGTTTGTGTAAACATTAAGGGGTGATAAGGGGCAGAGGGGATGCGTTTTGGGGCAACCGTATGAAGGCTGGATTTTTCCGTTTGTTTTAAAGTGTATGTGTGCCAATTTTCATCAAAATCGAATAAAATCTGTGTGTATTTTTTTTTTTTTAATTATGTGATGTAAGGGGAATGAGGGGTTGGTTTTAGGGTGAAAATGGAAGACGGATTTGGTTTTTGTAAAACTAATATCTCCAGTATTTTTTAATATTTTTAAACTATATCCGTGCAAAGTTCCATCGAAATCGGAAAGTGTCGGTTTGTGTAAAAATTAAATGGTGGGAAGAGGAAGAGGTCATGCGTTTTGGGAAACCATGTGTAGGCTAGGTTTTCGGTTTGTTTTACAGAATCCATGTCCAAATTTCCGTACAAATCACATAAATTCTGTGGCTTTTTTAAATTATGGGGTGTAAGGGGGAACGGGGGGTTGTTTTGGGTAGAAAAGGGGAGAGGAATTGGGTATTTGTAAAACTAATGTCGACTGTATTTTTCTACCTTTTTTAAAAAAGTATATGTTGGCAAAGTTGTATTGAAATCGGATAAAAACTGTAGTTTTTAAAAAAATTGTGGTGGTAAGGGGAAAGAGGTGGTGGTTTTGGGGTAGATAAGGGGAGAGGAATTGGCTTTTGGCTTCTTATAAAACTAATGTCTACAGTATTTTTTCATTTTTTTAAAAGTATACATGTGCAAATTTCTATGAAAATCGGATAAAAATGTGTGGGCTTGTGTAAAAATTAAGGGGGTGGGAGGAGGGAAAGGGTTTGTGTTTTCGGAAACCACATGCAGGCATTATTTTTCAGTATATGTGTGCAGTTTCCATCAAAATTGGATAAAATAGTTTTATTTTTTAAAAATTAAGGGGTATAAGGGGGGAGAGGGGGTGGTTTTAGTGTGTAAAAGGGGAGACGGATTGTACTTTTGTAAAACTGATGTCTAATTTTTCTATTTCTTAAAAGTATATCCGTGCAAAGTTCCATCGAAATCGGATAAAAAGTGTTAGTTTGTGTAAAAATTAAGGGGTGGGATGGGGGACAGGTGATACGTTTTTGGAAACCATTTGTATGCTGTAGTTTTACGATTGTTTTACAGTACACATGTGTAAATTCCGTAGAAATCGGTTAAACTCTGTGGGGTTTATTAAATTAAGGGGTGTTATGGGGAAGAGAGGGTGGTTTTTTCGAAATTTTATTTTTTAGAAACCCTCTCCGACGCGTACTCCACAACTCACCAAAGTTTCACCGCAATCGGACGTAACGGCTTAGGAGCGCATAGAAGACAGACAAACATACATTGATTTTGATATATAAAATAGTAACTGACAGGTTGATTAATACATAGTATGTTTTAGGTCACGATTGTAGATTGGAGGCTTCCAGTTGGTTGGAGTTAGTTGAATGATGTTGTACAATACATCATAAGACAGCGTTTAATCAATTTTCTGTTGGTGCCACTACTTTGCTGGGGTGCAGGTTCGGCAGACATGTCGCCCATGGAACACATCTGGGACATGGTTGGTCGGCAATTTGTTCGTTCAGGACCTCCTGGACGCGCTTATCGTGGCCGTGTGATTCCTAGCACCAGATGCAGGCTCTCCTTGATCCCATACCACGACGTGCGATGGCGGCGGACGCGTTAGACGCTATTTTGGTTATACAATTCTTCTCATTTCCGTATTGGTATTTCGCTAATTTGTGGAATAAATTTCAATCTAATCACAAGTCCCCTTCATGACGCTGCAATTTTCACAAGCAGTCGCGTATTTAGAGGTACCGACAGAAAGTTTTACTGAGAATCCTGATTGAAAATTAGGCCAATTGCGAAGAGTGCAAGTATCCCTTGACGAGTTAGTTGTTTGGTAGTTTTCTGTTGTTGGTTGCTCTGTACGCTGACGTGTCGCCTCGCGTGCAGACTGTCGTGCGGAGCGACCTCCGGCGGGCGGTGGCATGCGCCGCTGCTGCTGGTGCTCGGCGACGCCTGCCCGCTGCTGGTCACCGCGGCCTCGGGGGCGGCGGCGCTGCGGCAGGCGGCTCGGCGGCGGCGGCGGCGGCGCCACCTGCTGCACCGCTCGAGGGACAGGCCGGAGCCGCAGGCGCCCGCCGCCTGGCTGCTGCTGTGCGTCTGCGGCCTCCACCTGCTGCTCACCGCGCCGGGCTCTGTCCGCGCACACGCAACGCATTACGCACTCCACGTGAGTACCGCAACACTACTTAATACAAACAGAATCACTCGTCAAATAAGATTCGCACAATGTTAGTGACTGTAATAATTTTTCTGTACAACACTTTTTAAACTTTGAGGTCGTTTACCATGCAATTTTGGAATAATAGTACATTTTGATATAATAAAAATTACTTCCTAGAAAAAATTTTAAAATAGGATTAACACAATGATGTTTATTATGTGAATGGTGTCTTTCCAGGCGTACTGATGAAATGTAATCTTCACAGGAGTGCAGCCGGAGATAGTCGTAAAAGACAACGTTTGGACAGCTGGCTTTGCTGTCATCATCAGGTCTACAGATTCAGATGATGCTACGTGCATATTACAGACTAGACTGGCTTAGCTACTTGACATCATCACTGGGGACGTCTTTGCGCTTTCGCGCATCACCTTTCATATTACTTTGTGGCTACCCTGAGATTGTGTGTCTTGTCGCGATTTGTCGATATCCGGTATTTTATTTCATGGTCTGGGTCTGATCATTTTTTCACTGATGGTCCAGGAGTTTCCGTGGCCATTTTAGAGTGTAGTCGTAAATCGGTTCAACTCCCAGAGCCGTTATCAGTGGGTTGGTAGGGCTTCATTTGCATTGTAGAACTGGGCTGCTAGCTTTTCAAATCTTTGGCGAAGTCGTGGTAGACCGCTTATCTGATGGAGGACGTCTACCGTCGTCTCTCTTAGCAGATGGTATGCATTCCTGATCGCCCTGTTCTGGATTACCTGCAGCAGTTGAAGGTTGGGGACAGCGGTGCTGCCCCAGACGACTGCAGCATACTCCAGTATGGGTCTGACGAGAGCGACATAGAGTCGGATGCCTAGGTCCGGTCTCGGTGCTGATGTAGGGTTTAGGAGAGGGTTTAAAGTTCTTAGTCTCCCTGATGCTTTTCCACGGGCATGGGGCTTCCAAGTCATCCTAATACCCATTTTGACTATTAGGTAGGTGGCAGTCCTTGTCCCATTTATGTCTTCCCCGAAGAGGGTCAGAGGCGTTAGGTGTGGCACGTTCCTACTGGTTTCTTGACTCTTTGACGCGTTAAAGGCTAGGCGCCACTTGTTCGCCCATTACTGGACTTTGTTGTAAGGCTTTTCCAATCTTGTTCGCAGGGTATTGACAATTAGGCTCTTGCATATAAAGCTGTGTCGTCGGCGTAGAAAGCCTTCAGAATGCGGGCTGTACTAGGAGTGTCCACCGTGTACAGGCTGTAGAGTATTGGTCCCAAGACGAACCCTAGTGGGAGTCCTGCAGAGATATTCTTCACTGAAGAGTACGCGCCGTCCAACACAACCCGGAAGGTTCCTGGTAGCTCCTAAGCAATCTGACGTGGGAGAAGGGGGCCCGGTGGGCAAGCAGCAGGTAGAGGAGGCCCTGGTGCCACACTGAATCAAAAGCGTGGTTTACATCGAGCCAAACTGCACCAAAGATTCTCGGCGCTCGAAGGCTGCGAAGGCTTCCTCGGCCAGGCGGAGCAGCTGCTGAGGTGTGGAATCCTGCTTCCGGAAACCAAACTGTTCTTCCGGTAGCAACCACTCTCCATCGATAATTCTGCATAGCCTCTGTAGATAGATACGCTCTAAAGCTTTTTATAGCGTCGGTAGGAGGCTAATGGGGCGATAGGATTTAGGTGACCTCCTATCCTTGCTCGCTTTTGGAATCGGAATCACCTCGACGTGCTTCCATGTTTGTGGATATTCGCCTCTTCGAATCACTTCATTGAACGCATCCGTGATGTATTGTATTGCAGATGGGGATTCCATCATGATCTCCTGCTTTCTTGTAGTCTTGCAAGCGAAGACGAGACCTCTTGGATCGTGATTATTTCCTCCTCAGAGGGTGCCGCTCCATGCCGCATATGTTCGTCATCCCTTGGATCCTCAACTGGTTATAAATTAGTTCTGAAAGTCTCTACAATGGCCTCAGCCTTCTACACAGTTTCGCAGATGTAGGTATTGCCAACCACTGACGGCGGGATCCTCACTCTTCGCTGGAGTAGGGCCTTACTGGTTCGCCATGCTGATCCATCTTGCAAGTCCAGAGTGAAAATGATATTGGACCAGTCAGATATGCTATGTTGCTCCACTTTCGCCTTGATCTCCCGTTGCTTGTGGTTGATGATCCTCTTGGTAGCCAGATCCCTTGTGATGTGCCACTTCCTAGTTAGTTGATTTTTGGTGGCAATTGCCTCTTCAATGTGTGGAGGCAATTGTCATGAACGGGGAGGGCGGTTGCGTCGTGGTCGGGTGGCTGCATCCACTGCCTCGTTAATCCAGTCTGCCAGGTAGACCACTGCGGCAGAGGGACCGGTGACTGAAGGTGATGGTGCAGTTTCAACACGCTGGGAGAGATGGCCTTGGAAAGCTTTCCAGTCAATGTCCCGCAGGTTTCTATTTAGCCTGTTTATTCTTGACGAAATGTCTGTCGCCATGTAGAACATCACGGGAACATGATATAATGATAATGCAGTTTTAGTTGTCACTACGATGTTGTGCCGCAGGCCTTTGGTGATAGCGACATCTAGTACATCCGGCAGGCCATATCCAAATACAGTAGGTACTCTAGGTCTCCAGATTAATGCGTCGTGGTTTCCGACAACGCGCAGTAGCCTTCGGCCGTTCGCGTTAGTAGGGCGCGAGTTCCAGGAAACGAGTTTAGCACCGTATTCACTTGCAATGAAATAGTTGCTCCTTAGGCGGAGAAGAGCAGAGATTTCATCTTCATGCAGGTTTCCTTGAGGTGGTCTGTATGCGGCTTTACATGCGTCTCGTTGACTAGGCATACATCGATGCTCTCATCTCTTATAAATTCTCTAAATTCACCTAACTCTCGCCATAAGCAGTTGGCGTTCCAAATGCAGATAGTCTTCAATGGTATTCGCCATGGCTTACTTGATATTCTTGTTGAAAGGCAGTTACTGCCAGCCTGACTGGCTCCACGATCTGTCGTGGCAGGTCTTGAATCAAGGTTGTTACTACAAAATCTTCTCGGGTGTTTTTAGACCACCATCCGGCTGGACACCCGAGAAGATTTTGTTGCATCGATACGCCAGGAAAGTCTCCACTCACACAAGGTAGTTACTGTTTTAATTAATGACTGCACCATGTTCAGAAGATTGGAGCTGTCTTCCTTCTGAGAGGCCATTTCAGCTGGGCGGTTGGCATGAACTTCGGCTTTCTTACTCCACCTTGGCGGTTTTCTCTGGGCGGAGGAAGTCTCTTCCTTATGGTCCTTTGTATCCTTCGTCTTGGGTCGCGACCTGGTAGGTGAGTTGGTTAACGCTTCCGCGAAGATGGTACCTGGTCCAAGCTCGGGATTTGGTACCTCCACGTCAGCAGACGCGGTCGTCTCCTCTTTCTCCCTCTCCTGCTGCTGCTGCTGCTTCTTCTTGAGCATGGCAATGTATGAGGCGTTATTAGCCTTCTGCCTTTCATTAAATTTATTGACGGCTCTGCATTAGCGATAGCTCGTCACTTAATCACCACCGCAGTTGACGCATTTCGCATGTGCTTTATCTTTTTTAAGGACGTACTGATGTGATGTGTGTTCGCCTGCGCACTTCACGCACTTAACCGGCATCACGCATTGACGAGCACGTGTCCCATCCATTGACAGATATAGCACTGAGGGGCTCCTCGAGTGCTGCGCAGCTTTTCTATGTTGCAAAATGAGATCGCCACCATTCCCAGCTCTTCTTTCACATAGTAAGGTGCAAAATTAAAAGGCAGACCTCTGATCACAACTTTGTGGTTCTTGTCAGCCTCTGTGGGATAGGTGTAGAAGGGTATAATATTTTTTGACGCATAGCCTGAGACAGCTTGGTGTGTCACCCTTGGTTGTTAGGAATAGCTTATCCAGCTCCCTTCCAGCTGGTTTTACACGGAACTTGTCCATGCAGAGTTTCTTGAGTATCATTTGTAGGTTCCTAAAATCCTCTTTATAGGAAATGTTCAGAGGGGCCGGTTTAGGCTCCCTGGTGGTCCTTGTCGGTTCCATTTCCTACACTTCCATTCACTGTCTACACTTCTATAGTAAGAGCAGTGAAGGAGTTGCTTGTAATAGGAGTACCAGCAGAGCCGCTGGGGCTCAACTGTGCGGCGGGCACAGCCCTCTTCATCCTTACTTGCCCTTGCTGCTATGGTGTTGGCGGGCTGCCGCCTTTGATGTTGTTGTTCTGTTTGTCGCTGTTGCTGTTACTGTTGCTGCTGCTGACGATACTGCTGCAGTAGTTGTTGCTGCTGCTGTTTAGGATTTTCCTGATCCAGCACTTCGTACTGGTTGCTTAATTATATTCTGTCGGGGTCTAGTGATGGCGGAGGCTTGCTGGCACAATGTGTTAGCATATACACCTCCCTATCTGGCTGACCACTTCGCTGCTTTCGTCTGCGTAGTGGCGTAGATTCTTGGTCCGTCTGGATGTCTGTTGTTGAGGGTCTCTTCTGTATATCGCGTAGGGACGATATTTTTCGCTGCAGTGTCGTTAATATCCTCTCCATCTCCACTGTAAAGCATGATGTTAAAGACAGTGGAGTGGCTCTGTTAGATCTTGATGGCTGCCTCAAAGTCGTTGGGGCAGCAGAGCAAAATCTTCACCTCTCTGGGTTCTGGCCAGCAGAAAGTAGGCAGCTTCATGCGCCGCTGGAGGTAGGTAAGAATGCTGGCGTAGCTCCTACTGGAGCGGGCATAGATGGGTGGAACTGGACCCTCCTCTACCTCGAATGATGATTTCTGCGGTGACTGGCTTAGCATTGACATAATTCATCCAGGTTCCATCTTTCCCGGAGTGTGAGGAAGTTCTTACAGCGGCACTGTATCTCCTTCCATTTCAAACTGGTTATCATAATCGGTGTGGCTTTGGTGGATTGTCATTTCCGGGTTCTCGTTATCGTGTTAGGTGGACGGGCCACCTAATGTTGTCATTAATTCTTGCAGTTCTGCCAAGTTGCTCAATCAACGGGTTAGCTGATTGGGAGCAATTTTTGTAGAATTGCCTAGCTAATTTGGCAAATCTTATTTTTAGTGGCTCGAGACCGCTGATTTTGTGAAGGGCGGCGGACGGCGTACCCTTTGGTAGCTTGAATGCAAAACGAATTGCTCTGTTTTGTATAGTCTGGATTCGGTCAATGTGGTTGGAGGCGGCATTGCCCCAAACCACTGCAGCATAATCTAGAACTGGTCGCACTAGAGCAGTGTACAGCCTGATGGCCTGGTTAGGCTTGAGTGTCGACGATGGGTTTAGGACAGAATAAAGAGATTTCATCCTGCCCTCCGCTTTTGCTCTCAATTTGTTTACATGTTGCTTCAATGTTAGTCTTCTGTCGAGTGTGACTCCAAGATAAGTGGCAGTTTGTGTCCATGGAATGGGCTCATCAAAGAGTGTGATTGGCGGTAGTTGAGGGACCTTCCGTCTAGTGATAAAAACCGCTTGACTCTTTCCTGCGTTAAATGCCAGTCGCCATCTTTTGGCCCAGTTTTCGATGTTTTTGCAAGCTCTTTGTAGCGATGCTCTAGCTATATTGGGTCTCATGCTCCTGGTAAACTGGGCCGTGTCATCCGCGTAGAGCGCAGTATGGACTCGGTCAGTTCTTGGCAAGTCAGAAGTGTACAAGTTGTAGAGTACCGGGCCAATTACTGACCCTTGTGGGACTCCGGCCTCTATTGCTCTTGCAGAAGAAAGGGCGTCTTCGAGGAGTACCCTAAAGGTCCTGTTTGAGAGGTAGCTCTTCAGTTGTCGCACATGCGACAGGGAGAAACCTAAAACTAATAGCTTGTAGAGAAGCCCCTGATGCCAAACAGAGACAAAGGCTCTACTAACGTCTAAAAGTACGGCCCCGAAGAATTCTTTCTTCTCAATTGCACTGAATGCATGTTCCACTAGACGTAGTAATTGCTGTGAAGTTGCATGCTGTTTTCTAAAGCCGAATTGTTCATTCGGTAACAGATGGTCCTGGTCTATGTGCCGGCTGAGTCTTTTTAAGTATAATCGTTCGAAAATTTTTGACATTGTTGGTAACAAGCTGATTGGCCTATATGATTTTGGAGATCTCCTGTCCTTGCCTGGTTTAGGTATCGCCACAATGTCAGCCTGCTTCCAAGAGTCAGGAAATTCGCCAGTGGTAAGTATCCGGTTGAATACTGCGGTAAGGTACTGAACTGCTTGGTCAGGTAGCTGTTTCAGTAGGGTGGCTCCTATGCCATCATGACCCGTTGCTTTGTTAGGATTACATTGTCGGATAATGTTGGATACTTCTTCGCTAGTTATTGGTTCGATTTCTTCTTCTTCAGGGATAACAGTGTTGAGGAAACGTTGAAGTCGTTCCTCCACTAGCTGGATATGTTGAGCATCGAGATGTTCATTGACTGGCCTGAAGTTCCCCTGAAAAACCTCCGCCAGGGCTTCCGCTTTCTCTATGGGGTCAGAGATGACGTTGTTGCCAACATATAGGGGAGGCAATTTAGCCGTTCGTCGGAGGATCCTGCGGGTGAGTTTCCAGGCAGAGCCATCTTCGATATTGATTGTCGCCAGGAGACCAGCCCATTCACGATTCCGATGCTGTTGGACATCAGCTTTTATTTGCCTTTGCATCCTGTTGATGAGACGTTTAGTTGCAGGATTTCGGGTGATCTGCCATTCTCTTGTGAGGTTGTTTTTTATTGTTATGGCCTCTCTTATGCGTGGTGGGAGTTGCTTGGAGCGGCCCTGATGGTTTGTCTGGAGGGGTGGAGTAGCGGAGTCTGCTGCCTCATTGATCCAGCGGGATAGGTTTTTAATTGCCGTGCTGGGATCAGAGTTTTCAGGTAGAGTGACATTTCGAAGTTGTTGTAAGATACTGTTTTTGTAGTTATCCCAGTTAATGTGGGAGAGGTTTCTGTGACGTCTACTACGGTGTGCAGCTCCCTCAGATAAGTAGAAAATAACTGGGAGATGGTCCGACGAGAGCGCTGTCTTGGTAGAGATGGCAATGGTGTGTTTTAGATCTTTGGTGATCGTAATATCAAGAACGTCTGGAAGTCGCCCAGCTGGAAAAATTGTTGGTTCAGTAGGCCCCCAGACTACTCCATCATTGGCTAGGACTGCACGGAGAAGCTGTTTGCCTGCCGCATTTGTTACGCGCGAATACCAATCATGGTGTTTTGCGTTAAAGTCGCCCGCAATGAAGACGTATCCACGAAGGCGGAGTAGTTTAGCAATATCATCTTCGTTAACTCTGCCTTTTGGTCGACGATAGGCAGCAATAAAGAGCAGGCGGCCCCTAGTTGTTTCAGCAGACACTGCTGTGGCTTCTAAGCTGGTGAGCTGTGGAAGAGCAACCTCGTGGTGTTTAATTGAGGAGCGAATGTAAATGGCAGTACCTCCACCTGCTGTTTGGCGGTCGTTGCGGTAGCAATTGTCATTGGGGGCAGCCGCACGCACTCCCGGCTTTAGGTGAGTTTCGTTAACGAGACACACGTCAATTTGTTCGTCACGTAGAAATTCGACGAACTCCCCCACTTGTCGCCAAATGCCATTGGCATTCCATTCACATATGGTCAGCTCGTGTATCTTACTGGCCATGTTGTTCGGTTGATATAACTTTTTGTTGTGCGGCCTCGACCGCCATCTGCACTGCAGCTGATATTTGCTGCGGAAGGTCTTTAAGTTTTATTAATTCTGTTATTAGGGTAGTGACAGTTACAACCATGGACTGTACCATTTGTAACAGGACGGTGATTTCATTATTTTCTAGGCGTTCTGATCTGCCCTTCTGGAGATCATTGGTCGTGTTCTGGTTTTCATCTTTCCCTGGAGGTATATTCCTTCCTCGACGGCTGTTATTGGGTCGGCTAGGTATTACCTTCGTCAGGGCCGTGCTGTATGTTTGGTCTGCAGGTTGGCTGTTGTTAGCATTTTCTGGTGTTGCTTCAGCAGTTTGGTTTTCCTGCGTTGGAAGCGCCGGAAATTCGTCTTGAGTCAGCTGTTTTTGTTGTTGTTGGCGCTTCTTTTTCATTAAGGCTGCGTAGGCAGCGTTGTTGATTTTCTGCCTTTCATTGAAGCGGGAGAAAGCCAGACACTTTCTGTAGCTGGCAACATGTTCACCGTTACAGTTTGCGCACTTAGGAGGTGCTTCACCCTTAACAGTGGGGCAGTCCCTGGTAGGGTACTCACCGGCACATTTGACGCATTTGTAGGGCATGGAGCAGTGCCTAGCGACATGCCCTACTGCTTGACATCTAAAACATTGGGGTGGGCCCCGTGAGGTGCGTAAGTTTTCAGTGGTGATTCTGACTGAGCAGAGAGAGGTCATCTGGTAGATTTTTCTGTTCTCCACAGTATCCGTTAATACAACAAGGAAAAGAGGTATCTTTTGATGTGTTTTTGGTGACTTCAGGCGGGCCACAGTCCTGGGGACTATATCAATGTCTTCGAGTTCTTCCTTGACGTGTTCTGGAAGCATATTAAAAGGTAACCCTCTTATGACAACCTTCAGCAGTTTTTCCGGTATTGTCGGGAAAGAGTAGAAGGGCAGTTCATGTTTGGAGAGGTAATCTGTAACAGCAGTGTAGTCTGCTGTGGTTCTTGTCATTACCTTATATAATTCACGGCCAGATGGTTTAACCTCATGGCCTGCTTTACAAAGCTTTCTAAGCAAGATATCTAGAGACTTGAAATCTTCTCTGTAAGTCATAACAATGGGAGCTGGCTTGGGTTCACTGGGTGCTTTAGGAGCTGCAGTTTCTTCTTCTGCTGCGAGCTGTTCATATCTATTGCTGGTGGCTAGATTTGTCAGATTCTCCTTGTTTGTTCCAGCTGAAGTGAGCCTCGCTGCCGGCGCGGTGTGTCGGGGTTGTTGAATATATCCATCCGAATCAATAACTGCGGCTTCTTTGTTTTTCTTGTGGTTCTTCTTGGACGGGGTCACCGGGGTCACTTTTCCGGTGATGATGTTATAGGCTGCAATGCGCTTCTTCACGTTCATAACATCCGTTGGCGAACCTAGTGTTCGCTTTCGGGTTCGATCAGGTCCTTCTTCTTCTTGATGTTCAGGAGACAGGTGATGCAACTCGTTCGATTCGGCAACTTCCATTAAATCCTCTTGACGTTCCTCTTGATTGTTAGAGAAATCTTGATCCAGCTGGCACGTGTCTAGTTCTCTGTTGAGTTCCAGTTCATTTTCCGGTCTATCGACTGGGGCGCCGTTGCTGCTCATGATGCTGTGGACATCAATGTTGACGTAAGAAGTACCCACCAATACAACAGGAGTGTTGTTCTGATCCTTGGTTGCACCGTGAGGTATCCGGATCAGAAACAACCCTAAGCTCTCACCAGGGGGTTCCACTCCCGCAGGAGTGGGCCGTGTGGTGGTTAAATCCCTAAAGCCTCGGAATGGGAGGGCAAAGGATCCCCAAGAAGAGAAGCAAGTTATACCACTTTCCTTCGCTGAGTAAGCAAAACAGAAATCGCATACACGAGAAAGCTGCTAGCGTGCACGCATATGCGAATACTGAGTGCAGTAGCTGGCGAAAAGCAGACTTCATCTACTGCTGCTTGTAGAACCGTCCATCGAAACACAGTAGCTGGCAAAGTTTTGACCCCGTCTACCGACAATTGCCAGTCCACCCAACCAGCACGCGGCAAAACTGGAATACGACGACCTGACGACGACCCGAGCAGTTTACTGGTCTTGAGTAAGAGTGCCTGTCTCACTTTTGCGAATGCCTTTTATTATTATTATTATTTTATCACTGCTTCAACGGCGTTTTGTAACCCCGCTACTGTTTGTAGCTGCATCTACTGTTTCAAATAAATTGTATTGGATTCGCTATGGTTCGCGTTAGGGAAAACCCGGCTTTGACAGTTATATAACAGCCTTTGTGGGAAACCCTTGAAAGTTCTTATTTTCGATTGCTTGTGGTAGTTGATCCTTTATAGCGGTGTCATAATCGTGCTAAGTGACACATTGAATTTCTGCCATTCCATTGGGAGTGCTGTAACTACTGACTCCAATCTGTCAACTTCCGGGAGGATGGTATCAAGCTTGGTGAAAAATTTATCTGCTTGACGAAAGATCTGGATGGTAGGCATATTGGTGATCTCGTGAAGAAGGTTTAATGGCGTATAGTTACTCGCGTGGCTAATCATTCTTAAACATCTCTTCTGTACTCTTTGTAAGTGTAGGAGGACAGATTTGCATGTAGTTCCACAGAATTGGCAACTGTATATAATGAAGGGTAGGACAACTGATTTGTATATTCTTATTTTTGTTTCGAGTTTCAAGTCGTTGCTCAAAAAGATCGGTGTCAGATTCATAACCTCGACTAGGGTTTTTTTCTTCTGTCGAGGACATGATGACGGAAGAGGAGTTTACGGTCTAGCGTTATCCCCAGGTACCGGTGCTCGGTAACCCAGGGTAACCTTTGCCTCATCAGCTCCAGCTGTCTTTGAAGGTTTGGTCGTTTAGTAGAGAAGTACACTGCGGCACATTTAGTAGGGTTCACCTTCACCTTATTTTCTCGACACCAGAGTCTAAAGGCGTCTAGACCTGCTTGGGAATTGGAAATATTTCTTTCGTGGCTGCCTCCGGTTGCGTAGTTGGCCGTGTCGTCTGCAAATTGTGCGTTGGGAGGGGTTCGTACATCATTGAGATCAATGCTGATATAGCAGATCCCTGCGGTAAGCCAACATTAATTGTGAATATGGAAGAATTCTGGTCTTCGATTTGGACGATGAATCACCTGTCCTTGAGGTAGCTTGCTTGCTATGAGAGCAATATAGCAGTCGAGTACGTCGGTTTGTTGGAATAGCTTGTCTATTAGTTTGGTCTGCCACACCTTGTCATAGGCTTTTTCAATGTCGACAAATATGGTGGCTGTTGATTTATTCCAATTAAAACCTTTGCTGATTTGCTCGTTGAGCCTTACTAACTGACAAGTGGTTCCTACTCGGTTTTGGAAACCGAATTGTTCTTTCCTGATGATTTGTCCCAAGTCTAAGTTTTCTTTAATCCTCTTTATCAGAGTACATTCCAACAGCTTGGGGGTAGCAGAGAGTAAGCTAATTGGTATGTAGTTATTGTGAATTGTTTTGTCTTTACCTCTTTAGGGGAGCCGTCTTCCATGCTGAAGGGAAGTAATGTTGTAGGAGGCATGCATTGAAAATTCTAGCGAGAAGTACCAGACCTTTCCTTGGTTGGTTCTTGAGGCTAATGTTGCCTATGCCATCGATTGCAGGTGATTTATTTGTGGCTAACTTCTTGATGATCGATCTCAATTCACCGGGTGTTGTTAATTCTGGCTGGTCAGAAGGGAGTATGCTTAGTCTGTCCTCTACTCGCTGAATTGTTGCGGCCTCCGCCTGTTCTTCCTCTTGAGTTAGGGGGTAGACTACTTCTGTATGTTGGGCAGCGAAGTGGTCTGCCAGAATTTCTGCTTTTTCTAACGGCAGAAAGCATGGAACTGCCGGGCCCGATATTGGGGATTTCGCATCCATTGGCTCTTTTAAGGATCGAATTAAGTCCCAGGCTTCCTTTTTTTCTAAGAAGAGGTGGGACATTTTGTCTTCCTATCTTTCTGATCTTCTCTCCTTTAGGCGGGCGATGAGTTGACGGGAGAATCTACGGCTGTCGGCAGGGTCGCGGAAACGTTGCCAGAGTGTCCTGTAACGATTCCTTAGGTATCTAAGGTCTTCGAGTATGGCTGGCAGTTCTTGATAGACGTTGTTGTGTATGATGGTGGTGGTAACGGACGCTTTTCTTTCGGCTTCTTTGATTGTAGTGTTGAAGTGGTTGTAGCCTTCTCAATGCGATCAGGCGACGATACATTGAAGGTGGTGTTTATTTTGTTGTGGATCTGTCTGGAGAAGTAGTTCCAGTTTGTTTCTGTTATTTTTTTATGGCTATTATGTGGTAGAGTAAAATTCTTGAATTGAACCACTACTGGATTGTGGTCTGACGAAAGATCCCACCATGTTTGAAGATGTATGTCATGAGTGATGTTTTTAGTTACGACAATATCGAAGACATCCGGCTGGACGTTGCCGTGGTTTGGAACATATGTAGCCTCAGTAGGTCCGTAGACTTGTATGTTCCTCCTTTCAGACAGTTGGTATAGTAGCTCTCCTTTAGCATTGGAGGAGAGGGAGTTCCATGCTGTGTACTTACTATTTAAATCACCGCCTATTATAATTTTGTTCTATTTTGATAGGATTTCGTCCAAGTCATGTTCAATTAGGACTTTGTTCGGTGGTAAATAAGCTCATGAAAGGATTATGTGTCCTTCTTTGGTGTGGATTTTTACAGCCGTTGCTTCCATCTCCAGCAAGTTGATAGGTTGGTTGACTGCATGTGATAAGGAGTTCCTGTACTACCACCTCGATGGCCTATTCTGTCGGATCTGTAGATTTGGAATCCTGATAGTCGAAAGGTGTCCTTGGGTATAAGGTGTGTTTCTGCAAGCAGAATTATCTTTATATTGTGCCGGTTCGAAAAATCTAGTAATTCAAACTTTTTTTATTTTTTATTCCATTCGCGTTCTATATTACAATAGTTATGTCGCTCTGTGAGGATGGAGTTCTGGCCATTATTTCAGTATGGCCGTGACACCTTCCATGAACGCAAAGAGTTTGATGAACTTATCTTTGGCGCTGTTAACTTTTTTCATTATTCTTCTCATTGTATTAAGGAATTTCTTCATGTCTAAGAAATCGAGTTGACTATCAGGCTCCTCTTCTTCTTCTGATTCTATATATCTGTTTTTGTTTCTCCTAGAGCCTTTCAGTGTGTCAGCGAAGGCGTGTCTTCTTTTTTGGATCACGTTTCTGGACTGTTCTGTTTTGCTCCTTACTTTGGCTCTCTGAATCATGCTCATTAAATTTTATGATGTGACGTTTATTTAGAAAATTTTGGGTTTCATTGGTTTTCTGTTTTGGTTTCGGAGGCTTCACCATCTTCTGGTAAATGGGACTACCTCTCAAGGAGGCTGCATGATCCACATTACAGTTGATGTATTTGGATTTTTGGCTGTTAGGGATAGTGCAGTACTTGCCTGTTTGAAGCCCTGCACATTTGACACACCTGGCAGGAAAGTTGCAGTAGTTTGCAGTGTGTCCATGCCGTTGACATTTTATGAATTGAAGTTTCTGTGGCGTTCTATTTTGAGTCTTGTATAGAGAATTGCGCGAACATTATAAATCCCGTATGATTCTGCGCCAGGTTTCAAGGTCACTGCAAAATTAGCGAGTGGGATAAGCTCTCTGGTTTCTTGGTCCCGCTTTTTAAATTGATAAACACACAGAACGACAAATCCCTTGGATGCAGTCTGTTGTGATTGATGGTGGCAGGCATTTTTTCACCACCTTCAGTGCTTTCTCATCTGGCATTAGGTGGCTGAAATGGTCTATTCTATGCTGTTTGAAGAATTTTAGTAAGGTTTGGTGGTCCTCTTTGTTGTCGACGAAGTATTTTAGGTGAACGCTGTACACCACCTTTGGGCCCCCTGTTAGGTGGCTTCTTAGGGCTTGATTCATCTCGAGATACTTCTGGACTTCCTTGATTAATGTTGGAGGAATTCGCTCCCTTTTCGAGCATTGATCACCTACTTTATTGGCGTCAATGTCAGTTGGTCATGTTTGCTCCAAGTGCTCCGATGGCTGTTCATTAGCCTCCAGGAAGGCGAATCTATTGCTAGTTTCTATTTGGGAACTGATCTTGATGAACTTAGTATCTTTATGCGGATTTCCTTTGTGCTTCCTGTTCCCTTTCACAGTCTGGAAACCATTTGTGGGCTGCGGGAGGCTGAGGAAGTCCTGTTTTGTATTTAGGAATTCTTTTAATCTGTTACTCTGATGGCTTGTGACTGAATGAGTCGGTTTATCAGATTCTGAATCTGAGGATTCGGAGTGTTCCGAGCATTCCATTTCAGAGCATGAAGGTGATCTCGGGTAATCTTCGATGTCCTCTTCTTGGACCGAGAGCGATCTCCGTCTTGGCGACTTCGATCCTGACGCCATGCTGTGCACGAAACGCCAGTGGCGTTTCGGACACTCGCGTTCCCTACTGGGAGTGTTGTTCTGATCCTTCGTTAACATCGCTGGGTTTCTAGAACCAGCAACAACCCTACTGAGCGCGTCCGTGGGTCGGTAAATCCCGCAAGCATCGAACCGGGGGGGGTGGGGGAGGGCGGCTGGGACTCTACTGTCTGGCGACAACTTTGCTCCCCTCTCGCCTCGACGTCCGAGGTGTGTGATGCGAATGCGCGATCTTCCAACCGACTTTATCGCTGTTGCGGACTGCGTGTAGAGCCATACAAGGTGCTGGCGAAACTAATCCGCGACGTCATTTGCATCCATTACGCCCTGTTGCGAAGCAGAGCTGGCTGTCTAAATATTGTCTATCCGGCTGAACTACTGTGAAGATTACATTTCAATAAAAGTTGCTTGTTGACGCTTGGAGTGAGCGGACCTCTCGTGCTGTGCGCTCCGACTTAGCAGTGTATGTAGTGTTGTTGCAGTGTTGGTTTTGGGTTTTGTGGGTTCTGTGTTTCTACCAGTGTCCGGATACGCCTGCCATTGCAGCTTCAGCATTGTACAGGTACTGTGAATAATCGCTATATTGTGAGATAGATCCAGCGAGGCTTCGGCCTTGAGAATTGATCTGCAACTGCATGTTAACAGAATGGATTTAGTTTGTGATGAACCCACATATTAGGAGTCACAGATGGAGCTCAGTAACGGAATGAATACGACAAGCTATACTAGTGACTGCATTCCAAATGCAATTCCTTTTGCATTTGGAGAGAGGTACGAAGTGCTAGTTACATACCTAAATGAGATCCAGGGCCTAAAATCATCAGAGTAAAAGCTAAGAGAGCTAAAGGATAAGTTTGCGTCGTGGGCAGTCGCAGCATCTCATATGGAGGGAAGACTGAAAGAGTTAATCAACTAAAATAACAGACTAAGACAAAAAAATTAAGGAAAGCGGGGATGTGCAGCCCACACATAGCTATGCTACTGTCGCAGCTGCTGGTGGAAGGCACACACCAAAAAGTATGATAACCCCAACAGCGACTTGTGCAGTGTTCATTTCTTCTAAAAAAAAAAAAAAGGGGGGGGGGAGACGCCTAAACAAGTGGCGGAGAAGGTCACTACGATACTAAGGCCGCAGAAAGATAAAATAAAAATTAACAGTCAGGACAACAAAACAAGCTGTAATTGTTGAGACAAATACCGCGCAGGATACAAAGAAACTTCTAGATAACCAGACACTTAATACTGACATGAGATGCGAATTACCCAGAAAGCGGAAGCCGTTAGTTATTCTATCTGATATACCAGTCTCCACCGATACAGAGAAATTGAGAGATATTGTTTATGAGCAAAATTTTTAAGACAAAGTAGCCAGAACTGATTTCGTAGAAGGTTTCAAACCAAGATTTAAAACAGGTCCGAGAAATAAAGCTACCGTCCATCATGTAGTGGAAGTTAGTAGAAAAGTTAGAACTATGTTGTTGGAACAGAAAAAAATATTCATTGAATTTTCAGTTGTGATGGCTAAGGATTACATTACAGTACCGAACTGTGTAAGGTGCTGTGATTGGGGTCATGTCAGCACGCACTGTCAGCAGGCTGACTCAACATGCGGCCACTGCGGTGCGACTGGACACAAGAAAGACCAACGCGAAAATAAAAACATTGCTCCCGTATGCATCCCATGTGCGAAGAGAGGTAAAACGTGCAAAAAGAAAGGGAAGGAGTGTCTAACCTATCAGATGCTCCTTCAGCGTATGATCAGCCGAATAGATTATGGATAAGCCAGTTAAAACAGCAAAAGGGATTGAAAAAACCCTTATGTATGATAAACATGGGATGGTAATAACATACAAGAGGAAAAATAAAAATCCGTCACGGAAGTGAAGGGATGCAGAACGAGCGGCAAAGTTTAGAAGTAAAAAACAAGGCAGCCGAGACTTAGCACCAAAAATGATAGACTCAGCAGTACAGACGGAAGAATTCGCAGACACAAAACACAACGAAAGACGCTGCAGTTCAGGCTGAAGAATACGTAGAGACGAAACACAAAGCGAAAGACACTGCAGTTCAGACCGAAAAATACGCAAAAATAAAAACCACACTGAAGGATACAATCACACAAACTATTACCAGCCCTCCTTACCCAGGAAGAAGGGCAGGACTTGGTTGTTGTAAAGGGCCTAACTTGGTCGATGCAAGCCCGACGGCAGTGCAATTTACACACCCTAAAATATCACTGCAAACAAAGTTTGAAAAAAAAAGATGTATTAGATCCCACAAAAATATATATAGACCTTGAGAACACGGTAAAATTAGCAGACTGGAGCAAGAGCATGTGTTGGCAATGGCGCTTAGGCCCCTCACTAGGATGCTGCGCCCAGCAGGGAAAACAGTCACCTTTCCCCAACTGGAAGCAGTGGACAGAATACAGCTCAAGGACAGCAACTTACCCACGGATCCAGACCAGTTGTTGACGCTAGTTAAAAAATTATTCAAAAACAGAAATAAGATTTTTGACCCGAAACAAATATATAAACAATTTGTGATGACTCATGGAAGGATAGTCTTCGACGCGAAACTTCCATGGCCTCAGAGTAATGTTTACACTAAGCACCCATAGATGAAAGGTACAATCAAAATTGCACAAGTCAATGCAAGACGGACAAATATGGTCCTGCATAAGCCAAGGAATCTTGCTGCGCAACATGG
The DNA here is from genome assembly GCA_031002005.1 of Vandiemenella viatica. Lineage (NCBI taxonomy): Eukaryota > Metazoa > Arthropoda > Insecta > Orthoptera > Morabidae > Vandiemenella > Vandiemenella viatica. The sequence continues at coordinate 304,560,299 of JARYHS010011408.1, forward strand.
TTGGGATGTTATATGTGTGCAAGAGCCTTACTTTAAAGGCGGACAAATACCACACATTCCAGTATCCTCACAAACCATAGTAAGTGGACCTAAGCCTATGGCAGGAATCATTGTACTAAACAAACAACTAACTGTAACCAAAATATCGCAATACTGTGATGAGCACACAGCATGTGTAGAGATCGATACCGGGTGGTGTAGCGTTACTTTGGTATCGATGTACCGCCAATATAAGGACCCTATAGATGCTTATCTAAATAAAATAAGAAAAATTTGCACTGAGTTACAAGATGAAAGGATACTTATAACAGCAGATATAAATGCACACTCCCCGCTCTGGTACAGTGATACAACGGATAAACGAGGCTTAATGGTAGAGGAACTGTTAAATGAGTTATGCCTGGAAGTCGGAAACAGCCCTAATAATGCTCCAACCTTCAGTAATAGAGCCGGTGCAAAATCGAATATCGATGTAACGCTGACCAACCAGCTGGCAGGAAACCTAGCCAGAAACTGGAGGGTGTTTGAAAACGAAACTACAAGTGACCACAACTTGATTCTGTTTGATCTGGCAAAAGGTAGGTTGCAAATCAATTAAATTAATGACACAAGGATAAAATATAACTTATGTACGGCAGATTGGCCAAAACTAAGAGATGAATTCCGTCTACCAGTGGATTTCTTTGAAGATAATGATGTAGATATCATAGCAAGAGGGGTCACGCGTGAAATTCAGTGCGTAATGAAAATGGCCATTCCCAGCGAATACTACAGATATACCGGCGTGGGGCGTGGAGCGACCGACTGCAAAAACTACAATCGGAGATGAGGAAGGCGAGAAAAGAGTACCAACGGTGCATGATTGCTGCCGATAGGTGCTTGCTTCACGATAGATACAGGGAAAGTAAGACTGCCTTTAAAGAGCTGCTAATAAAAACAAAGCAGCAGAGTTGGGAGGCATATGTAAACGCTAATTTAAAGTCAGATCCCTGGGGCGTCCCCTACAAGATCGCAACTAGTAAATTGAGACCACCAACTACACTACCAACCGTAAGAAGAGCAGACGGGACCATAACGGCCAATTGCAGCGCAACAGCTGAGGAACCTTTAAAAGTACTATTACCCGACGATGAGGCAGTAGGTGAAAGTTTAGAGCAAGAAAATATCCGTAAAGGTCACAATGAAATTTATACCTCAGCTACATTAGTGGATGATGTGACACCAGACGAAGTAATTAAAGCGATTAACGCCTTGTCACGGAATAAGACACCTGGACTGTACGGAATCGCTGCTGAAGTGCTCCAGGCATTAGTGGTTCAGTTGGCTTCGCCACTCTGCATACTATTTAATAAATGCCTTCAGCAAGGCAGGGTTCCAAATATCTGGAAGCAGAGTGAAGTGGTGATCCTAAAGAAGGGGAACGACAAGGATCCATTAAATCCTAAATTCTACCGGCCGATCTATCTGCTAAATGTGCTTGGAAAAGTGCAGCAAAAAATGGAAACTACAGGAGCACAGGAAAAAGTATAGTATGAGTATACATCAGTTTGGTTTCAGAGCGGGTAGATCGACCGAGGATGCCATAAATAAGGCCGTGCATCTAGTGAAAAGTAGTAATAGCAAGTATGTAATAGCCATCGCTGTCGACATTTCTGGAGCATTCGATAACTTATGGTGACCGGCTCTTTTTAGCCGCCTACGAGAAATAGGAATTCCTAGTAACCTCTACGGAACGCTACGCGACTACTGTAAAAACCGATTTGCCAAACTGAGATGTGTACGAGTGACTATAGAGAAAAAATTAACTAAAGGCTGTCCGCAAGGATCGGTGTGTGGACCAGTGTTCTGGGACGTAACATTCTAAATGGCCATAGAAAGCATGATTGGGCAAGAAATACTCCTGGGGCTGGTTGCCTTCGCGGATGACCTTCCACTGCTGATACAAGGCGAAACAAAAGACGTAGTAGAGACTAGAAGCAGAATGGCATTAGGGCATTTACAAAACTGGTGCTCTAAAGTGAAATTAACCCTTGCACCACACAACACTCAATTCATGGTTCTCATTGGCTGCCCCAACCGAAATCCAATAATAGAAGTTAACGACGTCTCCATAAAATATCTGGGAGTCACCCTAGACGAGCGACTAAACCTTACTGACCATATAACGGAGGTGTGCAGTCGTGCCAAAATAGTGATGAACAAACTGACCAGTATTGGGCAAAGAAGATTTCATCTTCCAACGTCCATAATAAGGAGGTATCACGACAGTGTATTATCCTCGATTGTGGGATATGTTGCTAGCAGTTGGGCGCATAAGTTACGACAAGTTAAACCTCGCCAGGCACTAAGAAGCGTACAAAGAAGCATACTGATAAGATTAAGTGGTGCTTATAGCCAGGGCCGGCGCCAGGAATTTCGGGCCCGGGGTAAAAAGGCGACCCTTTTTTTTTTTGCTCTACAAACTAGTCGGGCGACAATGGGCGGATTCTTGCTTCGAGGTGGGGGCCCCTGCACCCGGTGATCGGGGCCCCCATCAGCCGGATGGCCCAGGTAAATTTCACCCGCTTACCCCCCCCCCCTAACACCAGCCCTGCATATAGCACAACAGCGACCGACTCTCTGCTGGTTGCGTTGGGCGTTTGGCCACTTGACATAGATGTCAGAAGTAGAGGGGCACACTATTGGCTACGAATCGGTGACACCGAAAAAGTAGAACAAATTTTAGGAAGACCGGTTACAGAAGCACGGGAGATAAAAACAGCCTTGATGGAAGAATGGCAACAACAGTGGTCGCGTAGTACGACTGGCAGGAGAACCTACAATATTTGGCCAACAATTCAAGAGGGATTAAACCTTCGTCTCTTAGATCCGTCAACCGGACTTATTCATTACATCACAGGACAACGGCAATATCTCAGCCTACTACATAAAAGAGGACTAAAGGACACAAGCTTGTGTGAGTGCGGGGAAGTGGGTACACCCGAACACATCTTCTGGGATTGCACACAACTGGCAGAAGCCAGAAACAAAGGATTTCATGAGCTAAGAAACATGAAAACGGAAGACATACTAAGAAATGAGCAACTATGGCACAAACAAGACGAAGTGACGCAAAACGTATTCAAATTGCAAAAGGAGAGATTCATCCAAAGTTTAGCGGCAACTAGAGGAAGGCCAAGTCAAGCCGACTATGAGGTCACAGAGTAACACCGGAGAGCAGCCACAAGGGAATGCTTGTCTAAGCGCTCGATCAGCGAGTCATATTTCGTGCTGAAAACGCAACCAGCTGGTCTGCGGAGAGGAGTGCTTAAACCATATTAAAGGCTTTAAATGGACCGTTTCGCAGTAACACCACTGGAGATTCTATATACAAAAAGAACTTGCTAAAGCAATACTTATAAAAGTATATAGTGTATGTATAAGTTCTTTACTAGTGCTCACATTAACTATAGTTCGATGCATAATATGTGGTCTGACATTGCAATAACACAAATAATAGATAATAGTTGCAGTCTCGATCCGCTTCTGAATATTCTCGCATTGATACAATTATGGACAGAAAATAAGTAAAACATGGTTATCTCTTAAAATATATAAAAATGTTAATAGTTAGTAATGAGTAAAAGTTGTGTAAGGATAAATATTAAAAAATCATGATTTTTAAGTTATTTTATAGAAAGAACTGTTTATTTTTTTTTCTGTCTGTGGTTTGAACAGAAGCCAAAAGTTGTACACACGTTCTTTGGGCGATATTATTCAGGAACATTTGCACGTTAGAGCCACCAAATATATATTAATCGGGTAATTTCTATCGAAATATGAACAGTTCTGTAGAAATTAGTAAGGAAAAACTATGTATTGTTACCTGTTGTTATTTATTTATAGTAGTTGTTTCTCAGTCATCTTTCTTCGCGAGAAGAACTGAATTTCATATCTGTAACGATATGTAAGGAAGAAATATTGGTGTCTCGTTTGTCAGTGGGAAGACATGTTGTACCAGAGAAGAACTTTTTAACCGTCTACCAGAGACAGTATATATTTACCACATCTAACGCATTTCACATCGCAACTGACCTGTTACGATGCAAGTAAATGGTGGTTACGTTTGATTCACGTATTCGGTTTATTTTAACGTACTGCGGTCGAGAAAACTGGATAGCAAAAAAAAAGAAAAAAAAGAAAACGGAACCCTAAGATTAGTCATATTTTTGCAAAAGGAGTGAGCGTCTGATAAAGCATAATGATCCATGGCCTACAATTTCCCATATATGCTTTCTTCTTCTTTTTTTATCTGCTTAACGTCTCTCTAACAGCGAGGTCTTTAGAGACGGGAAAGGATGGGGGGGCAAGGAATTGAAAGGAATTCTGCCTTGACCTTCTGAAGGAAGCATCCCGGCAATTGCCAGGAGTGATTTGGGAAACCATGGAAAACCCAAATCTGTATGCCCGGACGGGGATTCGAACCGCCGTTCTCCCGAATGCGAGGACAGAATGCTAGCCGTTTCACCACCACTCTCGGTTTGTTCTTATCACGGGATATATAAGTCATTAGCTATTTCCACTGATTTTGATCCGAACCATTAGCTCAAAAAATTTGTAAACCCCGTCCAAAATGCTGCGGTAGTCTTTGCAGTGCTCCCGTTCCCATGAAGAGACACACATAGCTTGCTTACAGACTTATAGTAGTGTAGATTACGCTACAACGGTGAATGGTTATAGTTTCAAAATGGATTAAATTTAGAGACGCAAAAAAAATATTCGTTTCATTTAGTTGCGTTTCACAACGAAAATGAACAAAAAGTATACTTTTATACCATCTCCAAACAATTTTGAACAGACTTTATTAATTCACTAACTGTTCGTAAAACCTCATGAAACACCTTCGCGATGATCATTATATCAGATCTAATACCGCATTTAATTCACTCAACTGATATTCCACAATGTTTGGAAGAGCCGTTAACCCCCGAACCATATACCTGAAATTTACTGTAAATTGTTCAAATACGTTTGCAAAGTTAGAGAGACGACAAAATTTTGTCTCTTTTTTTCCCTCGTATTTCTGGTCTGAATTAGTGAACTCTTTGAGTGTTTCCTTTTTGTAGAAACTAGAGGCTAGTTACAGCTGAGCAGTCGTTTAGGACAGTAGGGTATTTCCGTTTTTTATTTGATCTTTAGTGATGTGCAGAGTTAGTTAGCATAAACTTTGAATGTTTACTTTTTGTAGACAGTACAGGTTAGTCACAGTTCAGCAGTCGTTGAGAACAGTAGCTTATGTTCATTTTGTATTTAATTTAATTTAATTGTAATGGATCACAGGCTCCGGTGGCAATTTCCCCACACACCCATTTTCCCCCTATCCTGCACCCACCTATATTTGCCCTCTACAAATTTTGTCTTCAGATTCTTTAAAAGTTTTCGGTAAATTATTCATCATTTCTCTTGGTAACTCATTCCAATACCTGGCACTCTTACCAAAAAATGAGAATCTTCCTACGCCCTTGTGCCTGAAATCGAGTGCCAGCTTGTGGTCATGGTCATCTTTTCCCTTCCATGCACTACTTTTCATACCTATTGCAATATCTTTCCATGTCCCATCGCCAGAATATGTCCTGTACACCCCCATGACCCTCCTCAAACTCCTCCTGTCTTGCAATGAATCCCATTTTAACTCCTTAATCATATCCGTCACTGATTGCATTCTGCGATAATTTCCAGAAACAAATCTAGCATCCCTTCTTTGCACCCTCTCCAACTCCTGTATTTGATACGTAAAATGAGGGTCCCATACTACACTACCATATTCGAGCAATGGTCTCACCAAAGTTTTGTAACCCAGTTCCTTTACTTCTCCCGTACATCCCCTCATCACTCCCTCCAACACGTGCAGAACTTTGAAACCTTTTCCTACCACCTGTCCTATGTGTTTACATTTCAAGTCTTCAGCAAGCAATTCTTTCCCGAACTTATATTGATAATTAACCTTTGTTTTTTATTTGTATATCTAATAAGCTGACTCTTCTTTGCATTTATCTTCATCCCATGTTTACCAACCCAACCAGATATCCTGTCCAGATCACCCTGCAACTGTTTACAATCTTCTATCGTTTTGATTCTTTTATACAGCATTATGTCATCTTTAAACAATCTAATTTCAGATAGTAAACAATCAACACAATTATTCATTAGAATAATGAATAGCAATGGTCCCAACACGCTACCCTGTGGCACACCCATTTTTCATTCCACTTCCTTTGATACCGCATTTCCTACCCTAACTTTCTGTTTTCTACCTTTTAAACAAAATTTCTACTCAGCACATCACTTTCTCATCCACTCCACTAGTTTTTGCCTTATGTACTACCATTTTGTGGCTTACTCTGGCAAACGCCTTTGACAGATCTAATGCTACACTATCAATTTGGCCTCCCTTGTCCATTTCATCTGAAATGTCTTGCATATATCCCACCAACTGAGATTCGCATGAATATCCTTTCCTGAACCCATGTTGCCTGCTTGAAAACCACTTACGTTCCTCACATTTATTTCTGATGTGGTTGCATATCAATCTTTCCATTAATTTACCTATCACTGATGTCAAACTGATTGGCCTGTAATTCTCAACTCTATTTCCCACCCCACCTTTATGTACCGGTACTGCTATTGCACTTTTCCAGTCCTGTGGTAGCAGCAAGTATCCAGACTCAATTTAAATATTATTTCAAGATAAGGTACAATGTCACATCCGGCTATCTTTAAGATATCTGCAGTGATATTATCTTCACCAGCCCCTTTATGTTTTTTCAGCTTTCTTATTTCCTTCATGATTTCCTCAGGATGAATATCAAATTTTTTAGTATCGTCATTTCTAATTGTGTTGTTAAGCTCGTTCTCCGAATTAGACCCTCCTGTTTCTGATTAATTGTCCCTAATGCTTTCACTGTACCAGTTACTTAAAATCTCTGCCTTTTTCAAATCGTCAGTAACTTCTTCTCCATCCTTATCTATAAGTAACTTCTTCTCCATCCTTATCTCTACACCCTGCCTTCCTCTCAGTTTCCTGATATAGCCATTTAAATTTCTAGATGTATCAGTCAATGGTCCTCCTGCACTGACAATACTCTTCATAAACCCATCTTTAGACATTTTCTTTGCTGTTATTAAGTCCTTGTATAGTTGTTTTAAATATTCCCTAGATCTTTAGTGGTGTGCAGATTTAGTTAGTGTAATCTTTGAGTGTTTACTTTTTGTAGAAAGTTGAGGTTAGTTACAGCTGAGCAGTCGTTGACGACAGTAGGGTATTTTCGTTTTGTATTTGATCTTTAGTGGTGTGTAGATTTATTTAGTGTAATCTTTGGGTGTTTACTTTTTGTAGAAAGTAGAGGTTAGTTACAGCTGAGCAGTCATTGACGACAGTAGGATAATTTCGTTTTGTATTTGATCTTTAGTGGTGTGCAGATTTATTTAGTGTAATCTTTGAGTGTTTACTTTTTGTAGAACGTAGAGGTTAGTTACAGTTCAGCAGTCGTTGAGGACAGTAGCGTATTTTCGATTTGTATTTGATCTCTAGTGATGACTAGATTTAGTTAGAGTAATATTTGAGTGTTTACTTTTTGTAGAAAGTAGAGGTTAGTTACAGCTGAGTAGTCGTTGACTTCAGTAGGGTGCTATATAAGTTTGAATGAAAATAGTTGTACATTGATCTGGGAACTATGCAATCCTACACTACACTTAAAACAATAACTACGTGGCATTATGTAAGTTTATAAGGTTTATTTTAATTTCCTTTGCTTTCATTGTGTAATATTACTGAGCCTATTAGTTCAGCAACTGTGTCAGCCATTCAAAAGTTTCACTAACAGTCTGAATCACAAAAAAGATATGTGTAAAAACCCTTGAAGATTTTTTGATCAAAATTACATCGCGATGCATTATTGCCACTATAACGCGATACAGTTCTTGTATTAATATGCGTGAGATTGTAGTATTGTTCTTCTGGCGAGAAGTTACGTGGTTAGGTTGAAATGCAACCCAATGGACACTGAAACGTTTTGCTACAACGCAAGGCACGAGGAATTACACTAAGCCGTGAATTGTCAGAACACTGAAATAAAAGTATGTATTGAGTTTAAATCGACACAATAAATGTTAGTAGCTTATATTTATCTAATAATAGATTCGTTAAAATCTTTGGCCACAAATATGTAAGACAAAACTTTTAATTTTGTCAATGTTAGTGGCAATTTGGATAGATTGTTATTAGAACTGGCACTTGACAGCATGGGGCATAAGTAATTAAAAAAAAAAAAAAAAATTGTTTTCTGAAGTGTTCTGTTACTTTCATCATTGCTTTGTTTTAACGAAAGTAGTTCCACACTGTTCAGATCTACCCAACATAGTCTACATTCAAACTAATATTACGTGAAATGAAGTTGTTAAGATTTATTTTTAATTTCCTTTGCTTTTACTTATGCAATATTTCAGCCGCATGTAACTGTGTCAGCCATTCAAAGGTGTTAGTATCGGTTCAAGTTTACGTCGCGATACGAGACGCTGCTAACTTAGGATAAAATGATTGGATCAATGCGCGTGTGATTGAGGCTTTGAATTTATACCGCCAATATTACCGGAGATTGTGGTTAGGTTGAAATTCAGCCTGGACCAGAAAGAAAACAGAACCTTCTTGTCACAGCAAAAGACACGAGGAATTTAGTTATTTAAGCAACTTTCATAAGCACTATATCACGTTGTGACGTCATGTATCGCGACGTAAACTACTCCCTTAGTATCTATCTGAAACACGAATATAAAAAAGGAAGATGGAGAACCCGCAAAGATTTTTGTTTTAGTTAATATAGTGATACATTATTACCACTAAAATGCGATAAAGTAATGTATCACCATGCGTGTGATTAAAGTATTGTTTCTCTGATCGCAAGTTCAGTACGTGGTAGGCTGAAGTACAACCTGGACCAGAATAGCAACGTAAACCTTTTGTTACAGCGCAAAGCACTATGAATTGCACTGAACTATATTTTATAACAATTATATTTATTTAAGTAATTGCTAAGACATGAAATGCTAGGATGGCATATTAATTAACAGTGCTTTTTTTACTTGGTATGAGTGAAAGAAGTTCCAAATTTTTCGCGATGTGTGCTACTTAAACCACAATTAAAACTAATATTACGTGGCATAACGTAGGTTTTCAAGATTTATTTTTAGCATCCTTCGTTTTTACTGGGGTCATTATTTCAGCCGGAAGTAAGTTGTGTCAGGCGTTAAAACATGGACCTTCATCATAGAAAATAAGAAACTTGTAAGAAACTGTGAAAATTTTGGATCAAGTTTGTATCGCATGGTGCATGATTGGTATCGATGCATGATAACATTAACATGCCATACATGAAATGTATTAATTCGCGTGTGAATTAAGTTTTGATTTTCTACCGGCTATATTGGTGAAGACTGTAGTTAGGCTGAAACGCAACCTGGACCAAATATCAAAAGAAACCTTTTGTTAGATCACAAGGGATGAGAAATTACAGCCCATTGAGCTTTATTTTATTACAATTCTATTTGGGAACGCAACTAAGAAGAAATCAATTAATCCGTTAAACCCGTCATTTCTGACGGGCTTTGTGGCTAGTAAACTTATAATAGACCGGAAATTACATCAAAGGATGCCGCTTCTAATAATCAGCCACACTTCATATGGACTAATGTCATTAATAACTGTAATTCTCATAGTTGTGGATGGCTATCCGTTGTATATAATAACAGAAATAATTTTGAACACTTTCTTACTAAAATATTTATTTTCCCGACGGTATTTCATGCATTGCAACAGTCATGGATTCAATAATGTATTTATAAAATCCGTTAAAGTATTTTTCATATAGGTACCTTTAGTCAGATTAAAGTGTACATGCATACACCAGATTTTCACGCTTTCTGTAATGTGTGCTTACTCCAGCTCCTAATGTTTTCTGGGTGGGCGCAACAAGGTTTCTGGCGTGCAGCACCTCCTACAGGACTATTTTACATTTCCTTCTACCCAGACAAAATAGTTGCTGTTGCTTGCAGAAATTCAGTCGTTGGTAACCTGATTTTCTGAGAGAGCCATACAACAACTTAATAGAATTGAGTGTTAGAGATATATCATAAGCACTGTAGTGCATACTCTACCTACAAGCCAAACAAACTACAGAACTGATGAGATTAAAACAAACTATCTAATGTCTAGCGACGTCCTGACTGACTATAATACAGACTAAACTGCCGGAATCCTTGCGACTGCGGTCGACAAACTGATATTACGTACTTCCTTATTTATTTAAACTGGTAATAATAATAGCAGAAGAGAGAGTTTATCATTATAACTTACGCTTTTAATTCGTGCACATGCCGTCTCTCACCATTAACAACTTTGTACTGACAGCAGTGGCTGCAGCTGTTCTGCAGGGAATGTTTATGAGAGTTAACATTGTTTATAGAAGTGAAATACTGCATTCGGACAGGGACAGGATTATTTAATGAATAACTAATCCAACTGACGCACCTGCAATTTATGTTATTTTAATGAGACAGAAAATAGAAATGACTGTAATGTTTTTGCGTTTGAGCAATTCATTGAAATTACATTTCCAGTTTACAGAGCTATATAAATGAAAATTAAATGCTGTTCGTCGGTAACCGTATCATTTGAGAACGGATTCACAGATTTGGCTAATTTTTAAAAAAATGTTCGTAATATTTCGAATAAGGTTTCAGACAAAGTAAACTTGGAAACGTTGTGTGGAAAACTGGAAAATTTGGAAAAAACTGAAAGTGCTTTTTTCTATGGACTGATTTTGCTAATTTTTTTAAAAAAAATTTAATAGTACGAATAAGGTTTTTAGAGGAAAAAATATTCGAAACATTTCCAGGAAAATTGGAAAACTCGGTAAAAACTGAAAGTGCTTTTTTTATTGTCTAGATTGACTTTTTTTATAAAAATTGATAATTAATCGTAATAGTCCGAATACGGTTTTTAGGGAAAGAAAAATAGGCAACGTTTCTGGGAAAATGAAAAATTCTGGAAAAAACTGAACGCACGTTTTTGTATTGGATTTTGTTATGAATGATGGATGTGTGTAATTATTTTTTTGTTTTATTCCTTATGTTACCGGGATGAAAATAACTAAATTAAATGTTTTCTATTTATAAATACTGGATGGAAAGGTTACAAGTCTGGATAAACATATTCCAGCCTAATATAATATAATTAGCTTTGATTTTTTTTAGTTTTTTCGCGATCCGTGCAACAAATGTAATTATTTTATTTCTAGTCCGTTGATGTTAACCGAAGACATGTGCTTGATGATATCGAACAAGGCATTACCTCAGTCAGGCATGACAGCACCCAATAGTTCGATGCACGACGTATTTAATCAACAGCTGAAACGCGAAAAACACTATGATTGTGATGCATTGAGAGAACCAATTCGAACTAATGTTCCGATGTCGAATCTGGAACAAAAATGTGCATACGACACTCTCATGGAACTTGTAAACAATGGAACTATAGGGATTTCCTTCTTGGACGTTTCCGGTGAAACTGGAAACTCGTTTATGATCTCACTTATTTTGGGATGGATTCGCACGCAAAATGAAATTTCACTTGCATTTGTATCCTCAATAATGGCAGCTACATTGTTTGACGGTCATCAAACAGCTTATTCAGTATTCAAGTTGCCGTTACATATGTAAATCAATTTAACTCCAACGGAAGAATTGTTCCATGGCCAAAGTTCTGCAGTATTGCAAATAGATCGTTTGGTATGAATGTACGACTGCATATAAAAAGCCTTTGGAGACTTTAGACCAAACGATGCAAGATCTGGGAAATAATCAAAACCTGTGATTGAAATTTAAATAAAACATCTTTAGAATAATTGAGATTTCAAATTTAATGGAACAAAATAAATCATTTAGTTTACATGGAATTCCGACTTCATTTAAATGTGATATAAATTTTGGAGCAAAATTGCAAACCGATTGCATTCGAGTCTCATCTCGTATTTCCATCATTTCAGTGGCATACTACTGGTAGAATTAATCTTGCATGTAAAAGCGCCCATTGGAGTATTTCTTCAAACTGAATAATGATGGACACAATCGTTGATAAATACAATTATTATTCAGACATTGGTCTTCATTTTTACTTTGTTTACATATTTTCAACAGCTTTTGTCAAATTCAAAAGGTGATTACAATCAATTTTATTAGGATTTGGACAGGACAACGTCTGTTGGGCCAATTAGTAAGAAATAAATATACATTAGCAATAATGATTTCAATATCTACAGTGGCGGATACTATGGAAGAAAGTTTTCCTAATGGATTTGCAGAAAGATTCAGACATGTTTAAACACTATACTGGCAGATATAACATAGCTCATTATGACTAAGTCGGGTTGAGCAAGATTATGTTTAGTGTATGGTGATAGATATAAGACTGATCGGAAATTGACATACAACTACTGGCGAAAGTGACTAATATAACAATGAATAATAAGTTATAAATACAGGTAAACCTTTGGCATTGGTTTTAATATCTACTTATACATAAAAAGAAAAATCAATATTATCACTTTTATTTTGAAAAATTACTGATGTTCACGGGTTAATCGTCACTATCGGTTCTCCACTATAATTACTATCACTGTGGTAATTATTTTAACATAGATGTTCACACACGAAAACCTGTCACTTCATTGATGGCACCATATTTTTGCGTCACAAACAAATTTCTTGGTTTAATTCTAATTACATGTATTTAATTCCTTATTATTGGTGCCCTGATTAAGTATTATATTGTATTAGTGTCTGCAGACACGAATTCTCTTGTTGTTTCTCATATACGAAATCACATAATAACTTACTCTAAATCTGAATATACATTCACCTTTGCATAGTGTCTAAACATATGAAAAACTGTATATATCTTTCAGTAAAATTTCTGTATAAACCGTACGTCCAAAGGTTCAGATTTTGAAATCTATTATGTAAATAATAAATGTATAGGAGTCGTTCGATACATTCGTCAATAACGCCTCCCATTTCACCCGTATATAAATTTCATGTCCCATATGCAGAAGCATTTGCAGTAATTCCAAAGAATATATCTGTAATGCACACCATATACTTGAATATAAAGCCAGCAGCGAGCTATATTCTAATGTGTAATGTGACCACATCCACAGATGCAAAGTGGAGTAACTGCTCACAGAGTGCAATGGACCGGCTACTATTTTTTATATCTGCACTGCCACCACCTAGAGGAGACTTGTGTACGGATAGGAAACCTATTGTCATATGACCAGTAGAATACATAAATATATTCCAGCAGGTTATGTACAAGTATTTACATGTATTCACTAATATATATAATAATCCTTTTACCAATATTAGACCTTTTTCCAGCCAGGTCAGTTTTCGCTTTTGCGTCTAACGTCAGAGAATACATTCCAGAAAGCTCCCATTGGACTCAACCATCCCCAAATCTATCTCCGTGCAAGCAGATCCACTGCCGCCTGTCTCATGGCGAAGGCTGACTTCTGCATTGCAGCTCATCTCGTTACCTCGGCGACCTCTCTCCCCTGGCTACATTCGAGTTTTGCTCGCCTTTTCCCCACTACATTTTCCCGGGAGAGGATGGCAATCCTCCAATCACCTTGCGTCTTGATGCGTGTTAATATACTGGCCGAATTACGCCGTCGTCTGCGTGAAATCGCTGACTAATAAGCGACACTTTCCATCTGCCTCGAATGTTTTCATTCCCTGCCGAAACTTACCTAGCTGCTACAAAGTTATGTAGAAGACGTTATAATTCCTTGTAAATCTCTAAAACCTTGCTTCACAACACTTCCCATCCAGGAGTAAAGACAGTTGCACTCAGTCTTTCAGCCTAAAGCTACCCTTATTTCATTATTTATAATTTAAAATGGTTTTTATAATTTCCCATACAATTTTTTTGTTTTCTTATATTTACATGCATTGAATCTTCGGGTTCTGGGTATACAATGTTCGTAGTGCATCAGTGGTGTCGCAAAGTGCGCGTCTTCTTGGCGGCTATCTCGATGTCGTTCGTCGCTTTTGTGGTTCGGCCTTGTCTGCGTCGCCAACAGCTGACGTCTCACAGTGGCGCAGGCTTATCCAGCACTAATGTACTGCTCCGCCCCTGTTCACACACCCAAAGTCCTTCGTTGCACATTGCATCAAGCGCTTTCCTCCTAGCAAACGGTTAAGACGAATGTCTCCATTTGAATGGATTGTTTCTTTGCCTCCGTTTTCATGCATTTCCGTCAGCCGCTACTGTTCTCCATCAGAAATACTTAGTTGATCATCTTCTGTAATAGTTCCATTTCCATTAAAAGTCGTCTCCTGCATCAACATCGCGTGATACGTTTTTCTTAATTGTAATCTTCTCCTTCCAGCACATATATTGTCTGTTATTTACTTCCTTTCCAAAGCTAACTCTAGAAACTTCACACTGCGACAACATAAACTCATTTCGTCATAAACACATCACCTTTCAGTATACTTAGCACTTAATAACTTATTTCTTCCTTCAGCGCAATTCTTCGATCTTTTGCATATATACTCTTTTGTTTTAAAGATGTTATAACGTCCTCTGCATGTATTACTTGTGGTGCAGTAATCTCTGCGATTAGCTTGTCTTTTAAACCTTCACTTTTGCCGCAGTTACCGATCGTATTGTCTCGCTGCGTGTTCTTCGCGTCCACACAACGCGTTAAGGCCGGTCTATACGTAATGTCTTGACTGAAGTTTGACTTGATCAGCCAAGAGGTCAGGTAAAACTGACCAAAAACTCGAGTCCACACACTTCCGTTTTTGACTTCTGTCTTTAGCTCAGTTGGGTGAAGCATTACTTTTAGTGGTTATTTCACTATGTACGATGAGATTAAAAAGTAAGAATTGTCTAGAAGATTGTTGCTAAAGAGGAAAATGTTCTTTCAACTGAAATTGATACGGAAATTACCTCATGAATCTGAAGACTGACGTAATTATTTATGAATGGTTACGGACCCTTATTTGAAATTATCTAAAAAAACAAGACACTGCTGTGTGAAGGAAAATCTCGCCCCTTGAGACTGACTGCTATGCTAAGATTTTTGTAACAAGTAGAAACTACGAAGATCTGGAGTTCACAGCTGTAATGTTGAAACAATCTCTTAGCCAGAATTTTGTGGAGTTATATACAAAATGTTGAAACCAGGAAATATACACAACATTTAATTACGAAGACGTGGACGTGTTCTTGAAGCTGCGAAATGTACTTCAAGATATACTTTAATAACAAAGGCTCATGACATTGGCAGGACAACGCCGTGACTTTTTTAGGATAATTTGAACAAATAAAATAATTTTGAAGACAATAATTATTTCTTTTATTTATATTTGGCACTAATGCTGTCTAGCTATTAAATGAATTTACTTTATTTTTATATGTGCGTTTCTATGTAGAGTTCTGTTAATTTGCAGCGGTTAACAACTGAATTTAACTACTGAGTCATCCACTGTATTTATAATTGTTTCGCTAGAATAAAAGAAGGTCGAAATTCCACTGAAAAGGGTTGTAAATATCATTGGCACCAACACCAGCACCAGCTTAATTTTTAGCAACACTTTGCGAAACACTGAAAAAAAAAGAATTGATAATTTTTTTTATATCCCCTTCCTTTGTATCTCCAAGATACTCCTGCTCATATTTATCATCCAAAGCATTTGCTTAATTTTCTTGTTTCTGTCGCTGTAGTCAATTGTCTTTTAACTTGCCGTATACAAGGATAGCTGTGATACAACTCAATGAATTCCGAAAGAATCACTGTCCTAGATTCTAAAAGACCACAGCATAAATTTTTTTCGAAAAGAAAAACAAAATAATAGTTATTTTAGCTCCGCACAAGCTAAGAGATGATTAAAGACTGAAGGGAAAACGTCAGTCAAAACCGAAAACTATGCTCCCGCCGATCCGTTTTCTGGAAGTCGTCATTCAAGACCGACAACAATGCTCCCACCGATCCGTTTTCTGGAAGTCGTCATTCAAGACCGACAACAATGCTCCCGCCGATCCGTTTTCTGGAAGTCGTCATTCAAGACCGACAACAATGCTCCCGCCGATCCGTTTTCTGGAAGTCGTCATTCAAGACCGACAACAATGCTCCCGCCGATCCGTTTTCTGGAAGTCGTCATTCAAGACCGACAACAATGCTCCCGCCGATCCGTTTTCTGGAAGTCGTCATTCAAGACCGACAACAATGCTCCCGCCGATCCGTTTTCTGGAAGTCGTCCGTCTTCATTCAGTTCAGGTAAAACGTCCGTTTTGCTGACCACACACAATTCTTTGTCTGATACGTTTTGCCTGATCAAGTAAAACGTCCGTCAAGACAATACGTATAGACCGACCTTTAGTCACTGACCTCCGACAACGCTTGTTCAGTGCTTGCTCGCCAAGCCCGTGCGTCATTCTGGCTTCTGCCTCTGCCGTTGTAGTTTGCGCATTCGTTAGTAGAATCGCTTGGATGTTTCGCGTGTATTGTCATGAGTCGAATTTTGTTTCCTCATAGTCCTAAATTTGGGTGTTTTACCTGAATGACGGTGTATGCTCCGGAACAGGGCGCTTGTAATTTCTGGGTCATTCCCTTCGCAGTGAAAAGTCTTCCACAAAGACTCAGTCTCCAGGGCTTAAATCTTCTTAATTTTCCCGTTGGCCATATCATTGCTTATTCTTCTCCTTTCGGTCTTGTATGAACCATTTATCGCTTTCATGTAACGCCTGTAAGCGTTGTCGTAAAGCATACGCGAAGTCGTCGTAGTTGTAACTAGGCTCTTCTGGTTTCTTCTTCATGCTCCTGGTATCTTCGCCTCTCTTCCATAAAATAGAAGATGCTTTGAGTATTTAGTCACCATTTGTGGTTTGAAGTTGTATACAAAACTAATGTATTTTAGCAGCTCTTTAAAATTTCCTTACGTCTCATCCACATAATAACTCAGATACGTGCTAACGTCTAGTGCGTGCGTTCCAGGCTACCATTTACTTCCGGTCGATAGGGGGTGGCAAATACTCGTTTTACCTTTTGTATTTGACACTCCTTCTTCAGCAGATCACACGTAAATCATTTCACATATCTAAAAGCAAACAAGAAGGAAAGCCTTAGAGCAAAATGATTTCTTCCACAAAATCCCAACTAATTGTTTCAGTATATTGACTTTCGAAAGGTAGTGCGACGAGATACTTGCTCGAAGTATGCTAGAACATCAAAATATATCCATTTCCATGCGCGCTCACGGTACGCGGGCATACTACGTCGATATCACACATTTCGAAGAAATCATCGGGACTGCCCGTAATATTCCAAGGCATCCTCACCTTAAGCTGTCTTCTCTTGTTTACTTGGCACTGTTTACATCTTTATATATATTTAGTGATGTCACGTCGCATTCCTGGGCATGGTACTCGCTATTTAATCTTCTCAAAACTCCTTAGGCTTCCCTGATGTCCGCCAATTTCCGCGTTATGCGCTTCATATAATATATCCTTCTCCTTGTTAGTGAATTTCAGCCCGCTGTGTTCTCCGTCTGTTTTGCTGCGCTTCATATCAGTGTCGTTTGTCCAGCCTACTCCGCCGACTCTGGTACCTTCCTCGCTTTCATTAACTTTTGCATCTCTGCTTCAGTTTGTCGTATTCTAAACTACGTCGTGAGGAAGCAGCCTTGATTGATTTTAACCACTGGAGAGATTTATGATCTATACGAATCCAGAATTATCTTCCATATATGGTTTAACCGACCACAAAATTGCCAACATCTCTTTCTCAGTGCTTGAATAGAACTTTTCTGCCGTGGTCCTGAAGGCATATGCAATTGGCACGTTTGCTGTGTCCACTTGCTGACTTAGATCAGACCTAACTGCATAATCACTGGCATCCGTCGTAATATAGGACCTATTATTGAAATCAAGGGTTATGAAGGTCTGGGGCGGTACATAACGCCTCTTTTCGCGTGCATAAAACTCCCTCCTCCTTCGTCCCCCTGTCATAAGCTTGTCCTTTCTTCAGCAAATCAAATGTTTTCGCAATATCATTGAAACCTGTAATAACCTGTGAGACCAAGAAAACACCGTAATTGTTTTACTGTGGTTGGTTTCGGAAATTCCCCCACTAATATAACCTAGTACGGATTTTGTTTCACTCATTTATCCGTCAGAATATGACCAAACTATGCTCCGGGCGTAGCAATTCACACTTACATTGCTGCAGCCCAAACTTGTGCTCCCGTATCCTCTCGAACGCTGTCGTTAAAATTTCCAGAAGCTCCTCCAATGTAGCATTGAAAATTATGACATCGTCGAGGTAGGTCATGGCCTTCTTCTCCTCTAGTCCCATTAACACGATTTTCATCGTCCATTGAAACATACAGGGTACATCAGTCAATCCCATAGGCAAACGGGTACAATGGTATTGGCCACCTGGCGTACTGAAAGCCGTCTTCCCTCTATCAGCCTCGTCCGATTAACTGTCATCCCCTTCAGTTTCTTATAACCTACGACAATTCTCCATCCCTTCCTGAAATCTGCTCCCTCCTGTTTCATTGGAATCACCAACAACTGCGAATTCCACGCACTTCTGCTTTCCTATGTTATTACCTCCTGCAGCAATCGTTCAATTTCTTTTTTCTGATCCTCCTTCTGGCTTCCGGGAATCGTGTACTGTCGCTTATTTACTATCTTCCCTACTATCTCCGGCTTTATCCCAATTTAATATTCCATTTTCTCAGTATATGGCAACACATCTTTTTCGAAATTAGAGACATCATGATACGCTGCGCCTAACTTTTCCACCGCTTGCTTTTCCTGTTCTGTCAAATGCTCTAGACTTAATCCTTCCAAGATCTGTCTGATAATCTCCCTTGCCTGCAACTCTCGTTTCTCATTCACTGTGCGCACTTTTCTATCTTCCTTCAATTCAAAGAATTCCTCTACAGCAACTTTCGGAATAATCAATGTTACCTCCTTCACAGTAATATTCAGTCAGCACTGTCAGGATGCATATCCCCTTCCGTAGGGCTACCAACGATTAAAACTCCGGCCGCCAATTCCTGTTTTGGTACAATAGCCCCTTTAGCTCCACTTCTAATTCCACCACTTTCTCTTGCCACGCTCCAATATGTATGCTGCTCGTATCTTCCTTTTCGGCTATTCCCATAACTTCTTCTTGTCGCTGGCTGCTTCCGCTTCTTGTTAGCTCTTCATCTTAATTGTATATCCTTGTTTGTGCCTTCCACTTCTCCAGCCAATCTCTTCCAATTATCCCATTATACTGGGTGTCTTCTTCCGCCAGCACCATCTGCATTTTATGCCGCACTTTCAAATCCTCGCCTTCCTTTAGAGAAACCATTATTGCCACTTCCATGGGGAGGTGCTCTCCTGTGACCACTTTGGTTCGTACTCCATTCGTCATTTCGTGTCGCTGGGTTTCCCTCACTTACTCCGACCTGAGAATGTATACCTGTGCTCCAGAAAAAGTTTAAATGAACTGGTTTTGCTTCCCTCGCGCTCCAACTCGATGTATTCATTTCGATTCTCGCAAATGCAGTCACTTTTGGTTAGCTCCAGTTTCTGAGCGTTCCCGACTACCTGCATCCGCTCCTCGTTAGTTTTGCGATTCTTGAACTCTCCTTTGTGATCCCTGTACTTGTTTGACCCATGGGCACGCGTTATAGTCCCGGGATGTTGAACCCATCCGAAACAATTGTTACATTTCATTACACTATAAGCGCGACAGTTTCCATATGGTTCAACAAATTACACCTCGCACAGGCCACATGCTCCTTCATATTAACGTCACCTCGGCAGTGCGCTTTAGGTGCCTTCTCGTCTCCCTGGTCCGTGATTGCTTCTCGTTGTTCGTCTTCTGTCCTCTGTTTGTTAATGCGGTCGTGCAGTGCCCTCCTGCAAGCTTACGTCACCCTGGCATTGCCTTGCCTTGCATTATGTCCACTTCGCCAACCTCGCGCATAGCCGCCGCTCTTCCGCACTATTTTCCCAGATGTCATGGCCTTCCGCACAGCTGGCAATCCGCTGCATTGCTTCGGCCAACTGCGTTCCAAAATTCCTTCCTTCCTCTCTGCTCGTTTCTGCATGCTGCATTCGGTCATTTCCCTGGTGCTGTCGTTCTCTTTGGCTTACATAATTACGGTTTCCTTGGATAGAGAAATTTCTATGATTTCAGCTAGTAATAACTCCATGCTTCTGACCCTGAGTGCTGCAATGATTATCTCGTCGACTCAACCTTGGACGAAAACCTCGCGAGCAAGTGTGCGTATTAATTTCAATGCCTCTGCTAATTAACTTATTTTTAGTTCTCTATTGGTTGATTTCCTTCAACTGTCTGGTCCGTTCTGTGACTGATTCTCCTCTTTTTTCTGCAGATTAACAAATATAATTATTACATAGTGAATCCACCGTGCGCTTCGGTCTATAATTCTCTACCAGCACTGCTCGTACTTCTTTCCAATTCTTGAACTATTCATTTACTTGACCTCCGATACAGGTCTTTACAAATTTAAGAAGGATCTCATAATCCTCAGCATCGGCAAGACTGAATGCCGTGTCTCAGTTATCTAACAATTCATCCAAGACTCCTTTCTCTTCACAAAAGGAATTTGAAATCAGCTTTAATGTTTCTGATAAACTAACTCGCGACTTCTCCCCCTTTACCACACACCCTGCTTCAGCGACCAGTGCTTTCTACTCGCTTTTCTGTTGACCGGCTGTCGATTCGCGCAGTGCTGATTCTGTCTTCTTTTCAGCTGCCTCGGAGTGCTGAGTTGCTGATGCTGCCCCTCACTGCTGCGCCGCTTTCCTGTAGCAAGGTAGTTTGCGGCGTATTCTCTGCCCTTTTTCTCTTGCTCTCTATTTTACTCTCATTAATGGCAAGCCTGCTGGAATATTACGTCTGCCCTCACTCCCAACACTTTCACGTCCTACTAACAACCAAATTAAATCCTAATTATTTCCCTGGGCCTGCCCCATGCGGAGTAACTATGCTGGAGGGCTTTTGAGTGATAAAACCCGTTACGATACACCATTCTGTTGATGTACAAGTATTTATATTTATTTACTTATATATATATACTAACACTTTTATAAACATTAGGCTTTTTATTCTCTTTTTTCCAGCCGTGTCAGTTCCAGCATTTGTTACTAATTCCAGAGACAATATTGTAGAAAACCCCCCATTGGACGCAGCCATCCCAAATCTATCTTCGTCTAAGAAGGTTCGTTGCCACCTGTCTTACTCTGAGGCTGCCTACCGCGACCTGCTCGCCACCTGTGCACTGCCGACGACGCGACGCCGCCTCCGCATTGCAACTCGTCTCGCCGACTACTCGGCGACCTGCACGACGAACTCTCTCCCTTGACTGCACTCGAGTTTTACTCGCACTTCCCAGACTATATTTTCCCGGGAGGGGATGACAAACCTCTAATAACCTAGCATCTTGATGCGGATATACTGGGCGAATATCGCCGTCGTCGGCGTGAAATCGCTGACTGTCCTGGCCTAACAAGCAGGTCATCGTTTCGCGAGTTTAAACTTTCTTTCTGACTCGACTGTTTGCAGTCCCTGTCGCAACTGACCTAGCTTCTATACGCCAATGTAAAGTTCGTCATAATTCCCTAAATCTCTAAAACCTTGGTTCACTACAACAAAATAATTTCAAAAACTTTGCAGTAGAAAAAGAACACTTTGCTTTAAATACCATTTTAATACAAATTGTGAAGTCCGACGAGGTTCTTACATGATAATTTGTAACTAAACCCCAAACAGAGCATTTTGAAACAACTGTTTTTCCACTTTCCAGACACCTCACGCAGAATCCAGCGAGGATCATCATTAATCATCCTTAATTAAAACATCCAGGTATAATTTGATACAAGTACTATTTCTCCGCTTTCCAGCCGCACCACGCATAATCCAACGAGGGCGAATCTATATCTATAAAACGAAAACCGTATGCAAACTCGGAAACTACGGGGAAGATTTCGATGGAGTTTTCACCGTTTTAAAGCTTAGAATCTTAATTCACTTGTCTGGCATGTCTTATGTTTCAACGTTAAATAATGTAGGAGCATTAAATGAAATTCTGAACATATGGAGAGAAATTCCACAGGAGAAATCACTAGATGCCGCATACTCCGTACTAAACACACAACACAATGTCTCTGACCATAGCCTTTAATTAAAGCAATAAGATAACTTATAGTAATAACTATTTTTCACACTAAACAAAACTTTAAGTATTCTTTCTTTTAATTCGATATATTCAATTTTTAAAAGCCATAGCTTGAAGTATTCTTTCCTTTAATTCGGGATATCAATTTTTAAATGACATAGATAGCCGAAAAACAACAGAGGTTTTCTTTAAGCACGATGTCTGGACAATATCTCTGGCTTTCAGCATTAGTCTTCTGTTTACGATAATGTTATTCCGGATTCGCTTTTGATATTTTATTTGCAGAGTTAAAGGATCTGGCGTTTCGAGCCAGAAGTATATCCATTCACTTCGCAATTGAATCAAATGTGAGTTTTTAACATAATCTAGGGTTGTTCAGTAATGTAGTAATGAAATTTCTTAACCAAATTATCGAAGCTTGATATACATGAATCTTTTCGGACGAATGAAAATAGTATACATGCAAATAAACTTCAGCCCACCAGTTTCTTGGTAGGGGGCGGGTGAATGAAAGTATGCTTTAATTCCTAAAAAGTTGCCGCGTATTTTATGAAACTTTGTACAAATGTTTTGCAGGAATAAACATAGCGTACGGTTAAATCTACGCCAGCTATACCGGGCAACGCCGAGAACTCCGCTAGTAGTGGATAAAGAAAAGTTATTAACTTCAAACTTGTTTTTAGTACCTCATAGAGAGAGAGGGGGTGTGTGTGTGTTTGTGTGTGTGTGTGCGTGTGTGAGTGTGTGTTTGTCGAGTACCGATTAATATTAACGGTATTAGATGAATATTTCTCTGTTTCATCAATAATTATTGTAAAAAAATGATTATTTACTTTTATTAAAATACATCAACACCAAAACACAGCTATCATACTGCACCCCTATGATATTTTTCATATGTTGTGCTTATTTCTCTTCTAGCCCCATCTCAAAAGTGGTTTCTTACCAAACTTCTTTACACGCGTTGAATTGTGTCTTAGGGCTAACGAACAATGATGAAGACTCTTACTAAATTAAGGTAGTAATTCAAACGGGTTTGACCGTCAGTCAAATAGCTTTCAGTGTCTCTGTTTTTACCCAATATTGAGCTATGTGTCTATCGTGTATGCCATTATTCACCAATATAAAAAAGTGGAAGTTGGTATTCGTGAAGATTTAGAGTTAATGTTCCAAATGTAGTTTTCATTTAAGTAACCTTAACATAATCTTCATATGAAATCTATGAAATTGTCGGTGACGTTACGACAAGATCATTACTGCCAGGCAAGGGTGGGGTCAAATTCGGAGAACGAGCTTAACAACACAATTAGAAACGACGATAGTAAAAAATTTGATATTCATCCTGAGGAAATCATGAAGGAAATAAGAAAGCTGAAAAAACATAAAGGGGCTGGTGAAGATAATATTACTACAGATATCTTAAAGATAGCCGGATGTGACATTGTACCTTATCTTGAAATATTATTTAAATTGAGTCTGGTTACTTGCTGCTTGCCACAGGACTGGAAAAGTGTAATAGCAGTATCGGTACATAAGGGAGGGGTGAGAAATAGAGTTGAGAATTACAGGCCAATCAGTTTGACATCAGTGGTAGGTAAATTAATGGAAAAATTTATATGCAACCACATCAGAAATATATGTGAAGAACGTAAGTGGTTTTCAAACAGGCAACATGGGTTCAGGCAAGGATATTCATGCGAATCTCAGTTGGTGGGATATATGCAAGATATTTCAGATGAAATGGACAAGGGGGGCCTAGCACTAGATCTGTCAAAGGCGTTTGACAGAGTAAGCCACAAAATGGTAGTAAATAATGTAAAAAATAGTGGAGTGGATGAGAAAGTGATTTGCTGGGTAGAAATTTTTTTAAAAGGCAGAAAACAGAAAGTTAGGGTAGGAAATGCGGTATCAAAGGAAGTGGAATGAAAAATGGGTGTGCCACAGGGTAGCGTATTGGGACCATTACTATTCATTATTCTAATTAATAATTGTGTTGATTGTTTACTATCTGAAATTAGATTGTTTGAAGATGACATAATGCTGTATAAAAGAATCAAAACGATAGAAGATTGTAAACAGTTGCAGGGTGATCTGGACAGGATATCTAGTTGGGTTGGTAAACATGTGATGGAGATAAATGCAAAGAAGAGTCAGCTTATTAGATACACAAATAAAAAACAAAATGTTAATTATCAATATAAGGTGGGGAAAGAATTGCTTGCTGAAGACTTGAAATGTAAATATCTTGGCATTACTTTTGATAACAAGCTTAACTGGGCTGGACACATTGGGCAGGTGGTAGGAAAAGGTTTCAAAGTTCTGCACTTGTTGGAGAGAGTGATGAGGGGATGTACGGGAGAAGTAAGGGAACTGGGTTACAAAACTTTGGTGAAACCATTGCTCGAATATGGTAGTGTAGTATGGGATTCTCATTTTACGTATCAAATACAGGAATTGGAGAGGGTGCAAAGAAGGGATGCTAGATTTGTTTCTGGAAATTATCGCAGAATGCTATCAGTGACGGATATGATAAAGGAGCTGAAATGGGATTCATTGCAAGACAGGAGGAGTTTGAGGAGGGTCATGGGAGTGTACAGGGCATATACTGGCGATGAGGCATGGAAAGATATTGCAATAGGTATGAAAAGTAGTGCATGGAAGGGAAAAGATGACCATGACCACAAGCTGGCACTCGATTTCAGGCACAAGGGTGTGGGAAGGATCTCTTTTTTAGGGAAGGGTGTCAGGTATTGGAATGAGTTACCAAGAGAAATGATGAATAATTTACCGAAAACTTTGAAAGAATTTAAAGATAAAATTTGTAGAGGGCAAATGTAGGTGGGTGCAGGTTAGGGGGAAGATGGGTGTGAAGGGAAATTGCCACTGGAGCCTGTGATCCATTACAATTAAATCAAATTAAAATTAAATTAAAGTTTTGGGGCAGGAAGAATTACCAGCTATAATTACTTGATGGAGCCGTCACAGCGTTTGCTTGGAATGAAAATACAGCATATATGAGAGACAGACAAAATACAAGTTGTAGCCTATGTGTATACAATGAATATTAAAATACTTTTACTCCAGCGGTTTAAGCTATAAGAAAGGTATGATACCGAATGCTGCTGTTATTACAAATTTCACTGCAAGAGACATTTTTACACACCTGTTTATCACCTCGACTGACTGCATGTGATATCTTCACAGATAGAGTGCATGTGTAACCTCCAAACAGTTAAAATTCATCTAATTGAAGTCGAGCAAATCCCATTAATTATTTGCTCGAAACTCTGTAGATCTTATGGCGACGTGGCCCTAAATAAGTCGTCTTTTAATCCACGCACACAGAGTAGAGGTCACCTTTTAAAAAAAAATATTTAAAGATATTCAATGGTAATTAAATAGCTCATCAAATGGTCGCTAATTCTACATAAGTTACAACACCAAGTTGTTAGCGTATTTTCTCAACTGTTTCTTAATAAATAGTCAATTCAAAGCTCGCAACCAAAACAAAACACAATTACAGTACAACACTTCGCGAACTACTATACATTCATATAATGTTACTGCGACACAGTCCAACACCTACAGCTTTTTACACACACACCTTCCTTCTTTTTTTTTTTTAATAATCCCTCACATCAGACCAAAGATTTCCTATCTCATTCTTTTCAAAGATATACCACCCACTGACAATGTTTGTTAATCTGTGGATTCCTCGAGCAAAAAAATTATATCATGTACATCATTACAATCAATATTTAAATGATAATTAATTACACTTAACAAAATAATATTCAAATGATAAATAATTATATAATTGGGGTGGTAGCATACGTTATACACGGAACCACTGTCTGGCCAGCCAACCCACTGAGCACTTGTATTACAACTAAGTATGCTGTTTAGTTCACAATGTCAGCAGTTAATTCGGCGTTAATAACCTGACAAACCCGTGCATGAATTGGGAAGATCCTTAGATTCCAGTAGGACTTTGTCTGTCTGTTATATATGTCGCGTTTATCGACAGTAGTGACCGTAATCTAGCATTAAAGATATATTGATAGATTCCAGCTTAAAAAACTACTTAAGTTTCTTGAATAAAAATTGTATTAGGAACATTAAGTATAGATTTTAATGAATCCTCTAATTCTAACATCTACTTTTTTATATTAATAGCTAAAGGATATTACAAGAATATTACACAGCAGGATATAGAGACATTAAAAGGTATTTCACTCAAGGTGAAAACATTACAAATTACTACCTTCACTAACTGAGGATCATCATCATGATCATTAGTCCAAGGCACAATGTAATGCTCAAATGGGAGTTTATTAAGAATACAAGTTATGCGATGGGGATAGAATAGAAACAATCACAATATGTTATGTATGTCTTTGTAAATGCAGTATAACATCTGTATTTGTGACATAAACATAAAAAAATTGATTTTAGATATAACTTCCTTATATCATACTTATTGGCAAGTTCATTCAGAAACATGATACTTTCTTGTTTAGTTATTTACAAATATATTAAAATAGTTAGATGTTAGTAAAAATAGCGTAATTAAAGTATTTTAATCTACTTATTAATTACAGTAACTTCACTGAAGAGTAAAGTTTATATCCAATTTTATAAAAACAGCTAAGTACATAGTTTAAATTTCATTAGTATATTTCATCAAAGGAAGTTTCGTTTAGAAGAATATAGGTAAAATCACTACTGGAAAATATGGCGCCTGTCGCAGTACGTAGTGAATGTTGTGTGTTGTAATTGGTGTATAAAGTGGTTTCAATGACTATGTAGTAACTTGGGAAATAGATGAGGCTCTCCCATGGCTTTGCACACATTGTCTTAGGGATGAAAGTATAAGGGAGATGGGTGAAACGATCAGGGAGTTGCGCGAGATTGTAAGCCTCTTAAAACCTATGGAGGCGACGCCTGTAGAGTCTCAGCTTGTGTAGGCTCAACCTGTAAGAACACCGCCCCTGGAGGCTCAGCCTACATAGGTAGAAAGTAGAGGGGGAGGAAATGGTTTGGTGTAGGTCGTAAGGATCACACGGTTAATAGGATGAAGAAGCCAGACGCTTCAAAAACTGTGGAGAAAATAGGTTTCGCCTGTTACCACAGTTAGGAGGGGAAGAGCCTCATGTAGATGTAAGAGAAGGAAATGTGCAACAGGCCTTAAGGAATAAAAGTATTCAAGGAAATTATAGGAAGAAAAGGTTCTGCAGCTAGGTAGTAGCCACAGGAGAGGTGTAGGACTTCTGTAAGATCCATTAGGCGCAGGTTACCAGTCACAAGTTTTTCAGACTTAGTGCAACATTAGGATAGTTAATAGAGGATAAATGTTCACCAAGGACGAGAGAGTAGTGATAGTTGGAGAAATGACCGGAAATGGTATCGATAAAAACGCGAGTTATAGTACAGAGAGTAATTTAGAAAGTTGGTGAATGAGGCTCAGCGTACCAGGGTTGAACCCATGCAGGTCCTATATTGACTTGACCGTCGACAGTTGAACCACGCTGTGAGGCTGTTTAACGTGGAAATGGAGGTGCTTCTTTGAAAACGCTTTAGTTCTGTATTGATGGTTGTGCCAGTGGACATGAATCATTGGTGGGTTTTCACCATGGCCTACATGCAAATAGAAAGGGTAAGAGGGTACTTTCTGAGTTGTTAGCTAAAGCTATAAGAGATCCTCTTCCAGTGATGATAGGGTCAGCAGTGTGCCTTGTTTCATGTTAGGTGCTGCAAGTGGGGGGGGGGGGGGGGGGATGGAGATCAAAGTGAAGGTGATTGTAGATCCACGATGGGAAAAATCACAAATGCTAAATAATGAAGCTGATGAGGGCATAAATGGAAAGGAGAACGAAAATAATGAAAATATCGCAAAAGCCAGTGATAGGAGTGTTATTGATGATTTATTGAAGTATAATCAACAAACTAATACAGCTTGCAAACTTAATAGAGATACACGAAGCACAAGTAATTATAGGCGTAGTGTCTTCTTTAAAATAAGAAGTACTAGACAGTGAGGTTTTTGCAGATGGCTTCCGAGACTGAGGAGCCACTGGTGGAGGGATTTTGTTACTGGTTATTAAGTATTACGACAGTGTACTGGTGTTCATACATAATGATAATGAGTTACTTGGGGTAGATTTATGGTGGAATTATATAAGGTATTCATCTGATTACCGTGGTGGAGAAATTAGGTGGAAGCTCTTGGGGAGAAATTAAATTCATACTCAAAATTCAGAAGTAGGAGTAGAATGGTCATTATTAGTAGGGATTTTAATTTACAATGTGTATTTTGGGCACGAAATAAGGCTAATAGCACAAGAGAATAGGGATTTTCAAATACCTTAATGAGGGGAGGAGGATTTACACCAGTAGTAGAGCAAAATACAAGGGAACACAACATTTTGGATATCTTCCTAAAAAAAGCCCGATGGTAACCTTGTATGGTGTCAAGTAAATAAAGGAAAAAGTGATCATTAAGAACTTATGATGGATATTTGGGTGCACGGCAGTGCACCCGCCAAGTCGAGTCAACGGCGGCACTGCCTTCCCTTTTCTCGAAGCGATTCGGGCAATTTTTGAACCTCAATTTATTCGGTCCTATTTACGCTACATGTCACAAATTTCTCTTATGCATAGATATCCGCGATCTTAGCAAACGTACTTAATTTTATTTTATTACTGTTCTTAGTTCGTAAGTTATTCGGATGCAAACTTCAGAGATTTTGTCACTCACTCACTCACTCACTCACTGACTGATAATCATCAAAATTCTAAGGCACTTCCCGTAACCGTAGAAAGCTGAAATTTTGTACACAGATAAAATTTTACCCACATATTATATGAAAAGTCTGAAACTTGTAAATTTTCATATAAACTACCCCTTACCTACCCCTAACGTAAAATCGCTTTCTACCCTAATTACTTTATAAAGCTCTAATTTTCACTGTAGAGTGAGCTTAATATGTTTGACTAAATTTTTTAATTATACTTCTTTCCTTTTCTTACTTTTGAAGTTATTGAAATTCAAAATTAGCTAACACAACGTAACATGCTGAGCCTGCCTAACCTAAATTATCTACAATAACCTTAATTACTGTATGGGTTTCATGGTTTTTTTATCCCAAACTGGGGTAAACCTAAATTAATGCAAGGGTGTCATGGTTTCTTAACCCAAAAACCTGGGGTTAACCTCATTTGTATAAGCTAACACGTAACATGCTGGCCCGCCTAACCTAAATTATCTACAATAACCTCATTTACTGTAAGTGTATCATTGTTCTTAGCCCAAAACTGGGGTTAACCTCAATTAGTGCAAGGGTATCATGGTTTCTTAACCCAAAAACTGGGGTTAACCTCTAGTGCATCGCACCCTCCTTACCGTTATATCCCATCACACGCGCTCTGAATTTATGAAAAAATAAGGGTTAACCTGAACTTGCACTGACTTATTCCACCTCTTTCCTTCGTAAGGCAGGCCCAGGATGTTATGTCTTAGCATACGTGTTAACCTATAGTGCATCCCACCCTCATTATATAAAGTTATCGCTTCACATGCACTCCCAATCTATGAAAAATAAGAATTAACCTGAACTTACGCTAACTTATCCCACCTTCATGATAGTGGTTTTTGTAATGTCTTGTGTTCCTGATACGTTATGTCAGCACCTTTGATCGAATTCATTGAGTTCTGTGATGCACACATATTTTGCTTTCATCCTTTGCTCACCCTATCATGACTGGAAGATTGTATGCATTGTGAATACTCATCAAATAGTTTTCCTAACCTTTGCCCCTTTGATCGATAACATCTGTAGTTTTCATCCTTTGCACTCCCCTGACGGTAATGTGATGTGTGTGGTGGAGGTGGCCGTGCAGGTTTCTCTGGGAACTGTCGCTACAGCCGAAACATACATTTTTGTACATATATGAAACTTTTCTGTAGCCAGTTGTAGTAATGAAAAACACATCATATAGTTGTGCACTGCACTCTGTGGTGCACGCAGGTGTAATTGTCATGTCAACCAACGACATCTTGTTTTGGAAGGAAATTACGTAATTTTGGCAATATTTTACATATTTTAATCATTTTTACCGATTTTTATGAAATTTAAGGGAAGTTATAGGATTTTCATGCTTCTTACTGAAACTGTATATTTTTCACGAAATTATGCTTCTCTCTTGCTCCCTGTAATGCTCGATAATTTGTTCTATTTCTCTGACTGGTCAGTTTTCATTATTTTTTATATCTATTTTGCACATTTTCACACTTTTTAATAATATTCGTGGAAAGTGGCACATACTTAGAAAAAATTTATGTCTTATCAAGTGTTGGTGTCTATTACGATTGGGTCTTAAGACTAGTAAGTGATGAAGGACTCATGAAAAATGATAAAGGACTTTTTAGGGGCGAGTGGTTGTGGGTGTAATCCTGTGAAATCTTGTTTGTGGAAGACCGCTTGTCCCATAGTTCACCAATATGGCCTCTGATGCTAGTTTAAACGTGCGTGAAGCGAAACTTAGCAACACGAGGTATATAGGCTATCATTATAAATGAAGACTATTTTGTAAAACGCAACGGGTATAAGACGTATTTCGTGAAACGTCGATTTCAATTTGCACCATACAGCTACTCAAATTGTGGAGACGATTAGCTGACGCTGTAAACATGTCACTTTTAAATCAAACACTTATAATTTTGTCACCTATAATTTCACCGAGAGTGTTGGCCTGTCATTCAGGAGGATACCGGTGTGATCCCGATCTAGGCATACGGATTAGGGTTTTCTATGCATGTGGGTGAATGGATAGCTGTTGTAACCATTTATGAATGAAGTGGATGTTTCTCACTCTGGTTGAAAACATACCTAAAGTATGGTCTAATTTTTGAGGATTCACCCACGAAGGCTCTGCTCCGGAGAAAGGTTACGAGTTTATACCACAAGAGATGTACCTAAGCACAAAATTTAGCATCTCCACTGGTTAACTGGTATTCAGCAAAAATAAAAAAAAATAAAATAAATGTTACAGGTTCGGTCGGTCTCGAGCCAGAATGCACACTTTTTGCCCCGTAACCCAGCAAACTCCACAATCAGGGTGCAATTCGCATCGCCCTTCATAACACCGACAACCTTTTCACTATGGAACTCTACCTGCCAAGCTAACTGTGTCCATATAAAGTAATTTAGGACATCTAAACTGAGGAATGGTGAATTCGTAATGAAACTGATACATCCTCAGTCATCTTCTAACCATATCAATCTATGACTTCTTTCGTAGATCGAATATTACATAATTTATGAGGTGAGGTGCGTAAGAGGATTGACGATGACTGTTGGGCGAGCGATAGCACTCTGGCATCGCATTCGGGAAGCGACCATCCAGATTTAAGTTATTTTTTCCATAGTTTCCTGAAATCACTCCAGGCGAATGCCCACTACACGCCTTGTCAAAGTATGCGGTAAATAGAAACAGAATGAGGATCGGACTGTTAACTCAAGAAATTCCGAAACATCTGTCAATATTTGTGAGGCCGAGCATATTTTCATGATCCTTGACACTGGTGTGTGCATGTATAAGTTGTCAATATTTTGTAAGTCCTAAAAGGTATATACTTTCGAAGTTTGTGCCTTGGTACCTTTCCTAGCTTGTTCTTGAGTGGTGCAGTTCGTGACAGTTTTAGATACGTGCCAATCCCCGACAATATGCTATGCATCTGTAACCGCTGTTTCTGCAGAAAGTATGCATTCTTCCATTTTTACAACTAACTGTGATCTATACCGCATTTTTCGCATGTGTCGGGATAAGAACTATTCACATGTGCCCTTTGGAGGTTGTACACGAGATCCATTTAGTCTACGAAACAGACTCGTATACTGGCACTGACGAAAAATTTCATGAATGATCTAAAATGATTTAGAACTTAGTGGATGCTATCTTCGGTGAATTTCTGTATTGCGACTGTAGGCATTTTGAAATAAGTGTAAGGTGAGGTAATTTTTCAAGCGTTTGACTGCCAGCTACTTGATCAGATATGGGGCCTTAAACTTGCTACGCTCCTGGCTAAGGATTTGAAGATCAGTTATTAGAACTTCGGTAACTCCATTATCTGCCGCCAGTGTTTAGTGCCACTGTGTTGCTCGAACCATTAAGTTACATTTCTAGCCTTGTGACATGGCGCATTATTTTGTTGAAAAATGTCACAGCCGTTGGGAAACATGGTCGTCATGAAGGTTTGTGCTGTACGTGGTCTGCAACCAGTGTACGATACTTATCGGTCGTCACGGTGCCTTGCACGAGCCCCCACGTAAATGTTCCACCGCAGTACAGGTGACAGGAAGCTGTTCCCGTAGAAAACGACCAGTTCGCACCCTTACTCCGGCATGATGAAGAAGGTATCGGAATTCATCAGACCATGCAACGATCTGCCACTACGCCAACGTCCAGTGACGATGGTCTCGTGCCCATTTCAGACGATCTTTCTTTAAATAAATTACCGAGCACGGTGGGTGATAAGCGGTTACGCTAGGGCCTGGAATACGGGAGGACACAATTTCAAGTTCCAATCTGATCATCCTGATTTCGGTTCCTCATGGTTTGCGAAATCACTCAGGTGAATGCCGAGATGGTTCCTTCAGAAGGTCATGGGTGAATTCATACTCGTTACTCATCCCTCATCCTCTCCGACCTTTTATGATTGCGACGTCGACGAGGTGTAAAATACTAGGGCCAAAAAATATATATATATAACTTCTAATGTACGTCAGGTCTCTCTAGTGTTTTGTATAATTCTTATATATTATCAAAGTCCTGCTTATAATCAACAAGTAAATCGTTCAGATCGTTAACGAATTTCCTAAATTTCTCCGTCACTTTTAAGCATTTCCTCTGATCATAATATAGCACCACTTTTTGATTTATGGATGTTTAACAGCTTCCCTTTAAAATCATATCTTGGTCCTTTGTTTTAGTGCTACATATCTGTGATATGTGTGTGGAAACTCTACATGCTTGCTATTGTGATTTTTTTTTTTTTGCTTTACAGTTGTTCTATTTCTGATATAATAACGGCAGTACAAAACAGGTAGTTGCGTGTCTACAGTTGAGCTTCCATTACATCGCTGAACAGTAACTTTCTTTAGTATCAATCTTGCTACTTATCACGTTTCTTTGGCAGAGGCATATTGCATACCGTACGGATATTGCGTTTCAACGGTCAGTTGCTAGATTGGGTAGTTGATTAGAGTTACTGTATTAGTCTCTAATATGCAGCGTCCCAGCTAAAGATGTTTTGTCAAAGTTCACACTATTTTCCTGTGTCTCTGGTAGCAGCAATATCTGTGTAACCAGTCATTTCAGATATTAGAAATTTCATAATTATCGAAGCGCCATGCAAAAAAAAAAAAAAAAAAAAATACTTCTCAGAATAGATATTTTTTCAGTATTGCCTGCGAAAATTATCGAGCGTGGTGGGTGAGTGGTAACGCTCTGACCACGCATTCGGGAGGGCGCTGGCTCGAATCCCCGTCTGAGCATCCATATTCTGGTTTTCCATGGTTTCCCTAAATCACTCCAGGTGGCCGTTCCCTGCACTAATCCTTTCCCGCCTCGAATGACGACGAGGTGTAAATCCATACTGGTACGCTAATAATAATATATCCACTTACGATGGTGATCTCTTAGTTCGTGGGATGACACTGATACACGTGAGATTCAACATAGTCTCCTCTGTGTTCGACAGACTTCATATATCTCAGTGCTGTTATGCCATCTGCTTAAATGGATTTATCATGTGTTTAATAAATTAAGGTGACCGCACGTATGACGACACCATTTTACTTCAAATAGGTACCAGACATGAATGTTACGGTGATTTTCATGCAGCTTTGATGGGAACTGCCTGTACGCCTGCTAAGTCTCCACACCACTACAGATCAAGTACAAAAAAAAAAAAAAAAGCTTAGATTCAAGTGAATAACATATACCCCCCTAAATACAATCATGAAAAGTTTTTGTATTCAGTTAGATATACTCGCGACCGTATTTTTTCCCCGCAGTTTTCGCCTAGAAATCTTAGCGAATTTTTACTTCATCTGTACATTTGATAAACTAAAAGGTTGAAGATCTGGGATGTCCACCTCTACGAGAACTCAAGAAAAATAATTTGATAAAACATTGTAAAGGACACATATTTTGTAATGCTGTATGTGCCGTTGAAAAATGTATTTTTAAATGCCCAATGGTGGGTGAAATAAAAAAACAAATCAAATTAAATACAATGTGTTTGTATTTATTATTATCAAACATCAATTCATGAATGTCCTAGCCAAGCGTAAATACGTGAACGTCTTACCCCAGGTAGCGAGAACCGGTTTTTGTTCGCCCGCGCGCTCTACAAAAACCGATCTCGGCGCGGGGTATCAGGTTACAACAGGTTTGTACCTGCCCGCGGTTTCGAATTCAAGGTCGGCGGTAGCGTATCAGGTTACAACAGGTTTGCACCTGCAAAAGGTGTCAGGTTACACGGAGGAACACCTGCAGGTTTCAAGGTCAGCGGGATGGTGTCATGTTACAAGGAGGGGAGGGGGGGGAGGGGGTATCTGGTTTCAAGGTCAACGGGATGGTGTCAGGTTACAAGGGTGGCTTGGCTAACATTAGTTCCGAATTCGCCACTAGGGGGCTATGGGCTCACACATACAATTTATATCTACTGTCTCTAAACGAAATTTAATAACAAATCATACACTAACAAATCGCGCGAGAAGCACAGCTTGAGCAACCAATGTAACATTACAAACTAACACACGTCACCATTCGATAAGTTCTAAAAATTTCGTGAATACAACTGTTATTCATACCGAAAAAATATTTCCGGTTTCCTTCCTACAGATACATAGTATTTCCTTGTCAAATTCCATCATTATTGGTATAGCCATTTAGTCGTCAAAACGTATCAAAAAGACAGAGACCTACTTCCGCATTTATAATTTGGGTCCACGGCAGTGCACCCGACAAGTCGAGTCAACGGCGGCACTGCCTACCCTTTTCTCGAAGCGGTTCTGACCATTTTTGAACCTCAATTTCTTCGGTTGTATTTATGATACATGTCTCAAATTTCTGTTATGCATAGTTATCAGCAGTCTTAGCAAACGTACTAAATTTATTTCGTAAGTGTTCTTGGTTCGGTTGTTGTTAGGATGAAAACTACAGCGATTTTGTCACTCACTTACTCACTGACTGACTGATGATCATCAAAACTCTACATCTACATATATACTATGCAATTCACAAATTGTGGGTGGCAGAGGGTGCTCAGCTCCAAAGCTAACCCCTTTGCTGTTCTAATGGTACGAGGAAAAAAAAAAAGAATTCATATAAAAAACCGAGCGTGGTGGTGTAACGGCTAGCGTTCTGGCCTCGCATTCGGAAGGACGGCGGTTCGAATCCCCGTCCGGGCATCGAGATTTGGGTTTTGCATGGTTTCCCAAATCACTCCAGGCAAATGCCGGGATGCTTCCTTCAACAGGCCATGGCCGAATTCCTTCCCATTCCTTGCCCCCATCCTTTCCCGTCTCTCAAGACCTCGCTGTTAGACAGACGTAAAGCAGATAAAAAAAATCATATAAGAATCAGTCCGGCACCTTATTTCTCTAATTTTATCTTTCCTGTCCTTCCGACTCAAATTGGTTGGTGGAAGAAGTATTTCACTACACTCAAAAGTGAAAGTGGGAGTACGCATGTTTACCAATAAGTTTAAACGAAACGTGTGTCGTCTATCTACCAGAGACTCCCAACCTAGTCTACTAATCAGTTCTGTGACGCTTTCATAAGGACTGTAGCAAGTGGTCACATATCGAGCGGCTCTTCTCTGTACTTTCTCTATACTTTCGCACAACCACTTACGAAACGAATCCCAAATGGCACAACAATAGTCCAAATGTGGACGCACAAGAGATTTGTACGCTATCTCCTTTGTTTGTTCATTACAATTTTTCAAGATTCTACCTATGAATCGCAGCCTAGAATTTGCTCTACCAACTAACGAATTAATGTGTATGTCCCATTTCATGTTCCTTTGTACTGTTACACCCAAATATTTATAGAATCGACCATATCAATAACTATATTGTTTAACTCGTATTTCTGAACAATTGGATTCTTTTTGTTAGTTATGTTCATTGTCTTGCACTTTTTACAATTTAGAGTAAGTTGCCACTCAGCGCACCAAGCCAAAATAACATCCAGATCGCGCTGAATTTCTAAGCAATCGGCCAAATTTCTTACTTCCCTATAAATAACCGCATCATCAGCAAACAATCTAAAAAGGCTTTTCACTTTGTCTCCGAGATCGTTTATAAAAATTAAGAAAAGAAGTGGTCCTATTACACTTCCTTGAGGTACACCCGATGTAACATCTAGATTAGAAGAACTTTCTCCTTCAACGACAACATACTGCGACCGACCAGTTAGAAAATCCCTTATCCATTCACAAAGCTGATCTGATATACCCTACGCTCGAACTCTAAGGTTCTTCCCGTAGCCATCGAAAGCTGAAATTTGCTACACAGATAAAATTTGCTACTCAGATACCCACAAACTCGTAAATTTCCATATATCTATCCCTCACCTACCCTTTAGTGAAATCGCTTCCTACCCTAATAACTTTACACTTCAGATTTCAATTGTAAAGTGAGCTTACTAAGTTCAACTAATGTGTTAAATTTTAATTATTTGATTTTCTTATTCTGGGAGTAACTAAAATTCAAAATTTTATTTTGACCACGACACCCCGATATAAAAATTCCACTGTACCTCCAGTCATCCCAGAAACAAGTAATTTGGTTCACATATATGATTTCATCCCAGCATCATGAGAAAATTCTAATATTGAAGTTTTCTCCCATATTTATTTAATTACAATCCCAAACATGAAAAATTCTGGCACATATTTGCGGTTTAATTGCTTTGCTCCCGATGAAGCTACATGGTTGAGAATTTTTAGGCAAAGAGATAAGCAAGTTTAAGTGATATCTTAAATTTTACTTTGATCTTATGCTTAGTTTGTAAATTACTAGTAATTTATTTATGGTGGTAGCTAAGCCAGTTAATCCTGTGCAATCTGCATTGCTCGGCTATCGGGTACATCACTTGTTTTCAGTGATGGGGGCATTGTTGGTAAACGTATATTTATGTCTTAAAATCTGAAATGTTCTTATTAACCGATTTTCAAGTGGAATCATTACATTTGATCGGTGATTCAGGATAAGCGATAAACTTACAAAAAGAAATGAGATCCCCCAAAAACAATTCTTGTAAAAATAGGCCAAGTCTCGTGTTCATGGAATGACAAAAAGTTATGAGATCTTCTTCTGAGCCAAGTATACACTTTACAGTGTGTATTCACTTCACTTTATGAAACAGAATGGTTTTTTTTTTCGGTATCATAGATCGTTGATTTAGGATAAAAAATCTGATGACTTGACCATTATGCACGCCTTGTTTTAGTTAACTTACACAAACTTATAAAAACGTAAAAGCCAAGAGTTCCTTCGCTATTATTCCCTCAATTTAATTTCAAATTATGACATGCATATGGCCAAGTCATCAGATTTTTTATCCTAAATAAACGATCTATGATATCGAAAAAAGCCATTCTGTTTCATAAAGTGAAGTGAATACACACTGTAAAGTGTATACTTGGATCAGAAGAAGATCTCATAATTTTTTGTCACTGCACGAACACGAGACTTGGCCTATTTTTACAAGAATTGTTTTTGTGGGATTAGATTATTCAGTAAACTAGTGGCCACTTTGAAGGGGGAAAAAGTTACATTTATGAAAAGGCAGAGATTTCGAAATTGAATAAATATTTTAGGGAAAGTTTCAGTAAATGGGAGGATGGCACAAGTACAGTGGAAGGAGTTCAAGGGATTATAAAAAAATGGAAAATTAATTATTTCCAAAATATAAAATAAAGAAAAGTAGAGAACCTATGTACCATAAAATGATGGTGAGGCGGTTAAGGATTGGAAAGAAGAGAACAGAATAAAGAGACAGCAAGGCAGAGGGAATACGTGAAAAAACTAAACAAGGAATTAACAATAGGAAGGAAACTGGCTACTGATGGGTTTATGAAGAGTATTATTGGTGCACTGGAACACTGACAAATGTTTCTGGAATTTTCTATGGCTATGTTAGAAAATAGAGAGGAAGGGAGGGTATAGAGATAATTATAGATATGTATGGACAAGAAATCAATGATAATTTCAAGAAAGCACAGATTTAAAAAAAAAAAATAGAAATGAGGAGACCAAACAAATCTGGAATTAATTCTCATCAGGGAACAGCCGGATGTGCTATTGCACATTATCTTGAAACATTATTTAGGGTGACTATGGGTACATGCTGCTTACCAGTGCGATAGCAGTACCGATGCGTAAAGGAGGGGTGACAAATAGGATTGAATATTATAGGCCAATCATTTTGACATTAGTGAAGGGTAAATTAATGAAAAGGTTTATATTGAACTACATCAGAAATGTGTGTGAGGAACGTAAGTGGTTTCCAAGTCGACAGTGTTGCTTTAGGCAAGGATATTCATATGAATCGCAATTAAAATAAATGGACAAAGGACCCCAATTATGTAGTGTAGCAATAGATCTTTCAAAGGTTCTTGATAGAGTGAGCCATAAAAAAACTATTGGAATGGATGAAAACGAAATTTACTAGAAAGAAGAATGTACAAAAGGTCAGGGTAGGAAATAAATTCTCAAAAAAAGTGGAAATGGAAATGTGAGTGACACAGCATACAGTGCTGGGATCATTTCTATTCATTATTCTAATGAATGATTCTGTTGATGGTTTACTGTTAGAAGTTAGGTTGTTTCCAAATGACATGCTGTATAATATGATGCAGACGGTAGAGGATATCTAGCTGGGTAAGCCAAATAGGTATAATTTATTTACACTCATCTTCTCATTAAGTTGAGTTCTGCGCCGCCACCCATGATCAACAGTGTGCCGTCGATTTGCAGTTATAAAATGTCTGATCCTCTTCTTCCAACCCAGGTGCTAGAGTAAATGTATTGTGTATATTTTATTTGCTCTTATCTTTTCATTTATTTGGGCACACTGCCGTCATGCATGATCCATACCGAAAATGTGGACATTTTATTCGTGTTATGTCGTTAGAAGCTGTACGCTTTGCTGTTCCTACTCCTTTTGTTACATTTATTTTTTTTTTTTTTTTTTTTTTTTTTTTTTTTTTTATTTAGCACACATTTTTTACAGCCTAGTATCTAGAAACTAAAATAGGCCTTAATTTAACACAACAGTTTTACATTTGATATTTCAACAGATAATTTCACAATGAATTATTTCAGTTTTTGTTATGTATGGCTTTGGCAATATCTGTACAGTCTTTTCTTGTTGGCACGATACATACAATTGTTTCGCTGTTAACATATATTACAACTTTCTAAACTTGCTGCATTTTGTCATAATTGATTTATTATAGTTTTCTAGTTTTGTGTGGTCTGCAGTTTCCTGTCCACTTTATGGTTAGAATTTTTAATATTTCACTATGTCACTTCGTACGTCTACCACTACTACTATTACTACTAACTATATCTACTACTCTACCATCTAAGAAAGCATTTTCCAGCATTGGTATCGGTGCGGTAATCCGAATTCCAAATCTCCCGGAATAGCGCACGTTCTCAGTCTCTCTGGCAGCCAGAGTGACCGAGAAGGCCGCCCATCGGGAGACTGGCCACCTCCAACACTGGTTGTGAGAACTAATTTTCAATGATATATATCTAATTGCAGAAGTAAGGAGTCTTTAATATCCGGCTAGTAGGTTGTTCGTTTCACAGGTGAACTAGATTAGTTTAACATCTACTGCCGGTATTTGTTATTTTCAATATTTGAACAAATTCCTATTTTAAGATTATTGGCTACATAATTTACAACTTTTACTCTTAACTAACTATTAACATTTTTACATATTTTAAGAGATAACAATGTTTTACTTCAGAAGCGGCTCGAGACTGCAACTATTATCTATTATTTGTGTTATTGCAATGTCAGACCACATTTTATGCATCGGACTATAGTTCATGTGAGCACTAGTAAAGAACTTATACATTCACTATAACTTTTATACGTGTTGCTTCAGCAAGTTCTTGTTTGTAGGTAGAATCTCCAGTGGTGTTGCTGCGAAACGGTCCATTTAAAGTCTTTAATATGGTTTAAGCACTCCTCTCCGCAGATCAGCTGGTTGCGTTTTCAGCACGATATATGACTCGCTGATCGAGCGCTTAGACACGCATTCGCTTGTGGCTGCTCTCGGGTGTTACTCTGTGACGTCATAGTCGGCTTGACTTGGCCTTCCTCTTGCTGTCGCTAAACTTTGCATGAATCTCTCCTTTTGCAGTTTGGATATATTTTGCGTCACTTCGTCTAGTTTGCGCCAAAGTTGCTCATTTTTTAGTGTCTTCCGTTTTCATGTTTCTTAGTTCATGAAATCCTTCGTTTCTGGCTTCTGCCATTTGTGTGCAATCCCAGACGATGTGTTCGGGTGTACCCTCTTCCCCACTCACACAAGCTTGTGTCTTTTAGTCCTCTTTTATGTAGTAGGCTGGGAA